>JAKTQU010000011.1:0-383291 GCA_030579395.1 Aciculoconidium aculeatum
CCAAATCTGAGCTCATTTCTACTGTAAATCCTTCAATATCTACGATTTCAGCCTGTTATTTGGCTGTCAACTTCAAAACTGAGGCGTAGAGATGTATACTGAACTTAACTTGCTTATTACTTAGTTCATTATTTGCATGTTGAACTGTGTTTGGACTAGTTGGATAATGCTCGTTGTGGCTTCCTGGTTCGGATATAGTACGCTTGTGATAATTACTGATTAAGAATGCATATTTTTGGTCATCCTCATCTAATTCCAGTGAATTGTATTGAGACATGGCTAATATTTATTATCCCTGCAGTCTTAGAATGATTAGGTATCCTCTAAGGGTTTAAGGAAATTACTCTCTATATATCCGATTTGATACGCGGTGCGTTTTAATTGATTCCTTTCTTCTCTTTGATTTAGAATCTACTATTTTGTGTTAACAAATATATGTTGTTTTTGTTATTAAATGTATTTTTCTCAACTCTAAATTTCTATTTGATCTTAGCAAATGTTTCTAGTTCAACTCTGAGCAATTTATTCTTTTCTATTCTAAATCTTTTTTCAGTTCTTTAAGGTTTATTGTAGTGATGTAATGTGGATATCTCATAGTCTAACTATCGTTGAGGTATTTGTTGTAATTCTGGGAGATCTCCCTGTTTGAATATCTCCATTTTAGATAACTTAATCTTCATCAACTAATTCTTTGAATATGTACTTTGATGTTCCTTGAAGGATAGTTCTTACTTGAATGTTAGAACTATCTTTCTTATCAATTCACTTTACGTTGATTTGATTAAGACATGGTGGATATTTATTACTCTGGAATTCTTAGTGTAGTTCGTTATCCTCTAAGAATTTTTCCGTGGGAATCTTTTCAATATAACTATTTGCTAGCCCGGTAAATCATTAATTACACAATTATAATTTTATACTAACATAAATCCTTTCCGCGTGCCTCTGGATTTATGCTAGTAACTATTCTTACCTCTGACCCATAGTTAACCTAGAATAGTTCCTATACTTCAACACAATATTGGTGGAGTTAGAGTTATATAAAGTTGAAATGTATTGAACTCCTAGTCTAGGTGTCCTTGGGTATTATTGGTAGTTGTAGCATAATTTCTGTATTCAATATGACCATTTTAGATAATTGCATCTTCATCACAGCTATTATTTCACTATTTATTCTCTACAGATATACTTGTTCCTGTGAAGTATAGTTCTCTCTTAATGTTGAACTATCTCCTTCTTGAACACATTCTTACGTTGTTTTTATCAAGTCATGGTTAATATTTATGACCCTGAAATTCTTAGTGTGTTATTCTCTCAAAACTTCCAGTGAAAACTATTTTCTAGATAAATACGTACTTTTGTCACCCAGAAATCCATCAATTAAATTTGTAAACTTTCAATAAATTTCAACGCTTACAATTGTAATCTTATTCCATCATAAATCCTTTCCACGTCCCTTTGTATTTATGCTAGTTAACTATTCTTACCTATAGCCCATAGTTAACTTGGTATAGTTCCTAAACTCCAATATAAATACAGTGTTTTTACTTTTTATTCATACTTGGTTTGAAAATTAATTTCCGGTTTTATGAAAAAAGTGTGATCTCAGGTATGAATAAAATGTCAAAAGTCTGTATGATTAAAAGGGGTTATGCATAGCTATTCTAAATTTTCTGAGTAAGATACATGTTTTGCTCCTGACTACTTAATGGTTCACCTGAAAATTTTATTTAAGGTGGAACCTTATCTTCTAATTGAGATTATCATTCTGATTAATACTACTCGCAATAAGAGAACTTTCAAAAATCAAAAGTGAACTGTGAAATTCCTATTATTTTTGTATCTCTGGTTGATAATGTTGTTTCACTATTCTGGTGTGAAGATCACAACCCGTATCAAGCAATTAAAATGACTAAATATTGAAATTTCGTGGGTACGAAGAAAATTTACTTGAACCATAAATAAGATTGAACCATAATTTTTGAACCTAATTAGGGACTGAACTCTTAAATTCTTCTTATACCTATTGTGGCAGGTGAAACAGTTGCTAAGGTTTATGATCTTTTACGTACACTGTGCTCATGATTTATGTGCCATGAAATTTAACATTTACAGAATTTGACTGTGAACTATGTTTACTTATTGGGGTTCTAAATCTTCTACCAATCACAATACACTTCCAGTTACAATTTTTAGGAAGTTAATTGATTTGTCGGAAGTCGAGTGTGATTCCCTTGACTCAACAAAACGTAATCGATACTTTATTGTGAAATAATATTCCAAATGTATTTTATAGTGGAAGTAAAGTAACCATTGAATTTGTTTAGAGGCACATTCTGTATTCAAATCGTAGATATCCTGAACTTTGTGGGATATTTACTCCTCCTCCTAAGAAACTACCTAGTGTTCTAAAAGTTGAAATTTTGAGTATTGTTTCTGTTTCTTGTTGGATATTATTCCTATTGACAGAACTACTAGTCCTGCAATTGTTTGGGGCCTTATACAAATTGGTATTTAAGAAGTCAACAATTTTAAATTTTCTCCATATGGATGCAAAGAAATTAAACACAATAATTCTTTTTACTGTAGAAATTTTTAAAACCACACAGAAATGAAGCTACGTTTCTTAAATTTGCTTCGAAGAGGTTTGTTTTATTTGACTTGGAAAATTATAATATTTTTGATTCTCAGTAAGTAAAGTTGCATATATGTGCTTAATTTTGAAGAGCCATCTTCAATCGATTTTTCTGGAACTTAAATCACGGTACTATGCAGATTTTCGTTTGGCTTAGATCTAAAATTCATTAGATATGAATTACAACCTATTGAGTTTGCTGAAAGTTGTTTTTGTGTGTTATTGTTCCTTTTGAAGAATGTAGACCTATTGAAGTTACTTAAATTTACGTTTCCTGTTATATTCCAGTTGAGGAATCTAGACCTGTTCGATACTGCTGGTCGAATCGGAATTTTCATACCTCGATGAATATTTTCGAACTAGTCACCGGAATATTCATAACACATAGTATTCTTTCATATTAGCAACCGGAATTTTCATACTGAGCAAAAATAATTTTTCATACTTGAGAAGTAATCATGGTTTATTTTAAGGGGTTTTAAGTAGATGGCCTAACCATTGAATAGTATATACGCTTATGACTACGTCCCACTCGGTTTTAATCAATGTAGATACTAAGTATTCAGTGAAGAAAAAGGCAATTTCGGTCCTTGATATACAATATATATTGTACTCTATTCCTTTAACCATTATTATTGCTTCAATAGAACAATATCTGTTCCGAGCACAACTTCATATGCTCACCCGCATGTCTACAGAAGCCTTTATAACTCTCTGTCACAATTTTACTTGTAGCTTCTCTCACCTTTGGTGCTAGTTCCTCTTTTCTACTTAATTTCGATCTCTTATTTAGACTTACAAAATGCCCAAAACTCTTCAATAGCACTTAATGCTAGAATATTGAGATAAGTAAAAAGATAATCCACTTAGAGAAACTAGTAATTATATATCACAACACATATGTAGAGAGGCATTACCAAGAACCAAATACTTGAGATCTTTAAGTTCATTTTTTGTTTCTAATTACTTGATAACACCTTCGATAAATGCGTAGAAATGATTTGCTGTAGTACCTCTAGGTGTCGTTTGAGTCTTATCAGAGTCTACTTTTCTATTTTTATTAGCTGTAAGTTTCGTTGAACTTCTCACCTTCAAATCAATACACTTCAATAAGCATACAATTGCTATTAAATTCGAGTTTATCTTTGTTTTATTCAGTCCATTGTTGTCTTTCAATTTATAAGTTCTTCCAGACTACGTCTCAGAGCCCATTTTAAAATCCGCTTTAGACTTTAATTAATAATTTGTGGACAGTAGGAGTGGTAGCTCTTACGTCGTCAAAATTACTCTTTTAGGAATTATAACATAGATACTACAGTCCATCTTCTTGAATTAAATTCTTAAAATCTTTATGAACATCAGTGAGGAGCATCTTACGGCCACTCTTCTTTGGGGGTGATTCTTCAATTCCTTTAACAATGTTAATTACTTCTTTGTCCCAATTTCTTTTCCAAATGTAAGCCGTTTGTAAGCTTTTAAAATTGTAGCTTTATATACTGAACAGCCATCCTCAATAACCAAGTGCCAAAATCTCTTCTTTACTGCTTCATTGTAATTCCTATATTCTCTTCTCTTGCTCTTCTTAAGTAACTTAATAAGCTCTGCATCATCAAGTTTGTTATCGTTCATATCAATATTCTCCTCTTTATATCCTCAGTGTCAATTTCCATTTTAACTGAATTATTGATTCCTTTAAATTCATTGTAACTGGATCAATTGTCTAATGGAGCATCAATATCCAGTTCTATTTCAGGCTTCAATTCGAACTATATTTTCCCTTCCATCCATATATCCATTAGAAGTCCTTTTTCCGTTATAATTGTATATTTCTAGAATTACAAATCACATAGAAATTTTTCAGTGGTCGGATTTTCGGTTGAAAATAATACAAAGTCTTCCAAAATTCTGTGAACTAAGACATGGTCAAGATTGTTAGTTCTTGGGTGTGTTATGCATTATATTTATGGACCTTGATAGCTCCAGTTTTGTTTCCGGATAGATTTGAAGTTTCATAGGTACGAACGAAGTGAGTATCTACGATATAGCATCTAGTAGAGTATTTAGTAGAGTATCTACTATAATACCTAGTATAGCATCTAGTATAATACCTAGTATAATACCTAGTATTTTGAGTAATTGAGTATTTTTAGTTGAAAGTCTTTTTGAAAATTTTACAAAAAAAAAAAGAAAAAAAAGTGTGTAGTGGGTAGTTACGCCCGAGAGTCCCACCTGAGGAGAGCTCTGCATTAGTTTACACTCCAATACAGATAAATTCGAATTAGTAGACGTCAAAGTCCTCTTACTTTTATGCTATAATATATAGATTTGTATACTTAAATATATATCATTGAGTTAAAAAAAAACTTTTTACTAAATATTTGCATAAAGAGAATTCAATCGTGTGATGATTACTTCTTAGGTATATTCCAGGTAAAATATCTGACCTAAGTATGAAAAATTAACCGGACATTAATTTTCAAACCAAGTATGAAATGTTTTTCTTCAGTTAATTTTATTGATGTCAAGGCTTTTACAGAATAAACTCTTAGCTTGAAAATTAATTTACGATGGTATGAATATATACGGTCTCATTTATGAACAAAAATAAAGACTGTACTGTTGAGTACGATTAAGTACTATTTTTTCCAATTTGTAAATAATTTGAACCTATGTATTTGTATCTTACTTTCCTAGTTTTTAAAAGTTGTAACATCTTGCTAAAATATTTTAGTTCAAATCATGATTCTAGTCTTAGTACTAGTGACAAAAAAATAAGTGAGCACTATTTTTTCCAATGTTTGTTTTTTAAACCTAAAAAAGATGCCATGCATATTTTTCAACAATTTTTTAGGAAAAGTGCAACATTTTATTAAAAGTGCGTTTAAATATTTTTTTCGAATCAGTAAACATGAAAGTACCCTCAATTTTATGCTGTAATATATAGATTTGTATAATTGTACTTAAATATATATTGTTGAGTTAAAAAAAAAAAGTTACTTACTTTTTGAAAAAATGATTGATTGTTGATTACTAGTATATTTTCCTCATCTAAATACAGTATCTTTAAATCATGGTAATTCCATATCCCAGATTTTTAGCTACAACACTAATATAAGCAGTTCTTTTATACGTATATTTCATATCTACCTAAGTATCTAATCTATATAGTTGAGAGACATTCTCGCGGCAAAACAGTTTTATACTGCTACGAAATCGAATCTCTAACTTTCGCCTTCTCCAAGGGTTCCAGTTAAATATTTTCTTCCCTGGTGTGACTCCACCTCCGTGCTTTCCGCCCTAAGCAGTGATATAAGTAGGAGCATAATTATAAACAGAAATACTTCAACGATGTAAAGGAGCCATACCCATTTTTGTTAGGGATATAGCCCTATCCTGTATAGTGCTAACCTTAATTACATTGTCAACTGCTAGAGCTCGCCTCGACGTTCCCGCTAAGCCTCGTCTGGGTACTATATATAGTCCCCATGTTAGCCTTCTATAGCTTACTTCCTTAGTCTAATATACACTAGTAATCTATACCCATATCTTCTACATGAGTAGCCTAACAATTTTAAATAATAAAGCAAATTATAAAATATCAAAATAATTAAATGCATCTCTATAAGAATAAAATATAGTTATATCTGATAAATTTGTAGATCATCCAGTTAAACTATATATAAAATGTGATGCTAATAATATAATAGTTGAAGGTATACCTCCCATTAAGAAATATAATAATGAGGCTCTTGATCCATTATATGATCGATTACGTAAACCAGTTAATAAATATAATGAATAACTTTGAAATTACGATATATAAAGCTATTAAATCATTAACTAAAGGTAAAAATAATAAACCTATTGAACTACTTAAAACAATTAAATAATAATAAGGTGATTTTAAATCATATCTATTATTAGATGTATTATATATTAATAATATTATTGTTAATATTAATACTGTTAAAGGAATATTATAACCGGTAAAACTAAATCAATTATTGTATAAAGTTAATCCTGGAGTTATTCCTATTATACTTATACTATTTAAATATATAATTAATGTGTTCCTAATCTATTTATATAGATTAAGTGATTATAAGTTGTATAAACTAAAAATATTACCAAAAATATGGTTAACATTATCTATAATCCTTTATGGGCCCGGTCACATATTACTGGGGTACTCTCGGGTTATAATCAATCCATCGGATGTTAGTTATTATATCTTCAACCATACATATATATACTAATTATTTGTATAACCATGGTCAAATTGCTATATATATATATAATTATATTTGTCTAAAGCGCAGTACAAACTGATCATGGGCCAGCCATGAAGGGATAATAACATGTACTAAACTGGGGCTGAAAGAACGTCCCGTAGCTACGCTCTATATGGCCAGGATAACGAACCTCTATCAAGACTGTTGTGGGGTATGACCTACTCCACCTTCACTCGGAAGAAAAATATTTACACATAAATTTTTACTTTGAGGTCAGTGGGATATGGAATTAAGTGGGAGATGTTAAGGAAAGTGGAAAGAATTTATGCTAGTTGAAAATTACAAGTGGAAGCAGCGCACTATGTGGACAAATTTAATTAAAGTATTTTGGCGTGGCCAAATAATATATATACGAAGTAATTTTCCTCTGAAGTTTAAGAGGATAACCGGCTAAACTAAGAATTCCATGGTAATAAATATTAACAATGTCTTAGTCAAATCAACATAAAGTGTATTAATAATAGTTCTAACAGTGAAGAGAGAACTACTCTTCACAAAACACTAAGTGATGCTGCTGATAGCGTACAAACTGGAACAGCACATAGTAACAAAGATAAAGCTCGATATACTGGCACAGCACTTATTTTCAGTATCATTAATTAAGATAAAATCATCTTCATCACTATGTGCTGTTTCACTTTGTAAGCAATCACTAGGATCACTTAGTGTTTTGTGAATAGTAGCTCTCTCTTGAATGTAGAACCACCTTCTTTTGGGAAATTCACTTTGATTTGATTAAGATATGATTATATTTAGTACCCTTATTATTTAGTATGATCTCAAAACTTCAGAAAAATTACTCTCTATTATATATTTTTGATACAGTTTTTGACTTTCTATTCACACCTGGAATCAAAAACTTTCATAAAATCCGAAATAATGCTTCAAACTAAGTATAAAATTTTTACTTCCATTTATTTTTATTAAACTTAAGGCTTTTTTTTGAATCAATACTTGGTTTGAAAATCGTCCAATGGTACGAGTATTTCCAGAGGTATTAATCAAAATCAAAAGTAAATAGACTGTATACATCAGAAAGAGGGTAGGAGGCTTTTTTTTCCCTTTTTTCGAATTATATTGTCTTTTTCTGGTAGTGTAGTGTTTATACAAGGTTACTTTATTTTTATCAGGTAACCCATTAAATTCGTCCAAAATTGCATTAACTTTTTTTATTAATATACCATATATTTTACTTAATAAAATATTCGTCAACGACGAGAAAAGTGAGTAACTATTCTTTCATTCTCTTTTTATTTCTGAAAGGGCGAGAATAACGAATATTCAAACTTTGTTGAGAATTTCGTATCTGAAATTCGTTTTGAAAATTTAACGTGACAAATTTTATACTCAATTACACAACTCCTTAAAAATGTTATTCAATACCACCGATAATACTTTTGAATATACACAGTATTATAACAAAAGAAATAAAACAGAAAGTAATTTTATCAATTATTAATACAGTCTTTTTACGTTTTATTCATATCTTTGTCTAGAAGTATTCATACTATCATAGAAAGAGTTAAATTAACTTTAAATAAAGAGAAATATCCTGAGAGGGGTTTATAATTCCTTCAATGGGGGAATAATTTTAATGCGAAGAAGCCTAAAATTAACGAAGAAGAATTCAAACTTGGTTTCAATTTTATTTCTGGTTTTATGAAAGTTTTTGAGTCCAGGTTCGAATAAAGAGTCAAAAGACTGTAATTGTTAAAGATGTTCTATTAATCTAAACTAACAGACCCCACATCCGGGGAATTTCTTTGGTATGAAATGTGGTGCCAATTATTTTAGGAAATATCGTACCAGATATTTTTTGCAAACCGTACGCATTTCCAATTAGGTCATCATAGGAATTGGTAAATCACATTAGTTTCTTTAAAAACCCATATAGAGTGCTAGAAAAGAAGTCATACTTGGTGTTCCTTGATACTATTTGTGGATTCAATAGCAGATACAAAAAATTCATATGGTGGATTTTATTTGTTTTGCTGCAAAGTTTGAAATTTAATGGCTCCAAATAAAAAATACAATTTTAGTAATAAGTTAGAGAATCAGTAAATCATTCCTTGAATTAAAAAAGTGCAGAAACATGGAGAAAGTGAGCTTTACGAGTTCATATAAGTGGAGTAAACTTTTTTTGTTGAGTATATACACATTGTTAAACACATATTAATATCCTTTCTCATAATTTATTTAGTACTGGATGTCATAGTTTACAATATTCCGCAATGATTTTAACTGTGAAGAAGATTGATTTGTGATTTAGCAATGGAAAGATTTGGAGGGTTAAAATTAAAAAAACGCTGGTTAGGCTTCAAGTTTTTTAAAGATTTATTCACAAAATTTTCAAACAATTAAAATCTAAGTATTACTAACTCATACAGTCATTTTACTTTTTATTCATACCTTGGTCCACAAATATTCACACAATTTGAAATTAATTTTCAAACCAAAAGTTGATTCTGAAAAGCAGAATGAAATATCAAACTTATGAAAGAATAAACAAGTGATCGGATTTCTTATTAAAAATACACAAATATTCAAGCTTGTAAAATAATAGCTACAAGAAAAGCGAGTTCCCGGTTTTATGAAAGAAACCTTTGATCCCAGGTACGAATAAAATTTCGACTAACAAAATTTCTTTTTCAGTCAAGCAGACTCCTACTGTCCTCTGTAGTTATTCTTATATGACTTAGTCATCTCTACACCAACATAGTAGTTCAAATTAATTTTATCTTGAATGAATTTCCATTCTAACTGAATTGATACCTTTAAAATAACTAGAATCGAAACAATTCTCTAATGAAGCCTCATTATCCAATTCCATTTTATCTAGTCCAATTCCATCTATCAATTTAATGTCCTACCCCGTTAATGATAAGAAGCTTCTGCGTATCTTGTACAATTTGTCTCGAAATGCAAGAAAGTCAAAATTGACATTAATACAAGAATAATTGATATATAATTGACATATTAATTCATACAAATTTCATACATAATTAATGCACAATCTACAGTTATTTTACCTTTAATTCATACTTGTGATCAAATATTTACATAAAACCGGAAATTTTAATTCAAACCAAGATGAAAAATTTATCTGATTAAGACTTTTTCAGAATCAACTTGGTTTGAATTAAAATTTCCAGTGATATGAATGTTTACGGTCCCAGGTATGAATAAAAGTAAAACGACTGTATGAAAATCCTTCAAAACATTGAAAAGGTCCCACAAGAAGTATAGGAAAGAATTCTCTCCAACTTGAAACCATAAGAATGCCGATACTTTGGAGGTCTTGCTTACTTTTCTTGATTGGGGCTTTTAAAAATACTCAAACATGCCAAGGTGCAATACTCAAACATGCCAAGGTGCTGAGAAGCTTTGATTTTGTTTACGATAATTTTTATGCTTGTGTTTCATCAGAAAAGCTGGCGTTTTTGATAAGTTCTTTCAAAAGATACAAATTTGATAGTTCATACATTGATAATCATTTTATGTTTATGTTTGAGCAGATTTACAAAACCTATCCCGAAATTCTCTAAACAGATTGGAATTGACATTGGTGATTGGAATAAATGTCCCGAAATACATAAAAAAACAACTTCATCTGCTTTATTCACCGACATGTCATTGAAAGTTATTGATTCAGCCATCACATATCCAGTCCTCGCGACTCTTACGGAGTTTTCTAATTTAGAAAGTGCCCGCCAATTCCTAAAATTAAAGAAATTGGTGTGTAATTGCGATATTTTCAAACCTCCCCGAAATATAACCCTCGAGGAACTTGAACTTGAACATCAAGATTCTGACCCCGAGGATTTCCGGTCAGTGAAATTACTCAAAAAACTAATGCTAAACTATGAGCTAGTTATCTATTTCTTCCCGGTTCTGTCAGAATGGTTCATATTGTATCTTGGTCTCTAAAAAACCTATCCATCGTTCCCAGTGAGCATATCGAAATATTACAATTTGAATGCACGGATGTAATTTCTCATCTTGGAATTGTAGCAATTTGTAAATGTCAAGGCTATTTACATTAACAAGATAGAACCCTTACACTTGTGATATCCACTATCGGATGGTGCTCCCAACAATGTGATGATGAAAAATTGGCCACCAAATATGCATACCCTCTATATAACCAGGAGTAACAAGGTGATGCATGGTTTTCTGCTCTCAAAAACAGTGAAATATTTGACCATTGACTACGGACACAGGGAAAATTTCATCTACATTCATCTTGATGCAAACTTGGAAACTTTTGCATTGTACTGCTCAAATTTAAAGAACTTTTTCCCAAGGAGGAAAAAAGTTGCATTGAATGAAACTGGAAGCGAAAAACTATGCAGTTTGACTGATATAAAACATCTCTCCATAAAAACATCCAAGGAATTGGATTTGGGTATTGTTCTGTTTCTGGTAACTCTTAAAACACTCATGTTTCTTCTGAATGGAAAGTTATTTTTGAATTATTGGAAGAATCAACTTTCCAAGTCAGTAAAAGTTTCAGGTTGTGAAATTTCCGAAGAAAAATCGATTAGTGAAAATTCATTAGAAAATATAGCTCGACAAGTTAGCGTGAATGTAGCTTTGATGAACCTATTGCAATTTCACTAACAAAGAGAGTAGCTTCTTTAAAGTATTTTTAAGTATTCTTTCATACCCTCCGTAAGCTAAATAGCATTCTTTTTTTGTATCCTAAATACATTATTTACTTTTATCTATTTGATTATGTCAAATTATTAGTTTTCATTAAAATCAAAATTGGTAGCTTAAAGGCATTCTAGATTTTTTGTGGGTAGGGCGGAAAGCACGGAGGTGGAGTCACACCAGGGAAGAAAATATTTAACTGGAACCCTTGGAGAAGGCGAAAGTTAGAGATTCGATTTCGTAGCAGTATAAAACTGTTTTGCCGCTAGAATGTCTCTCAACTATATAGATTAGATACTTAGGTAGATATGAAATATACGTATAAGAAAAAAAAAAAAAACGCCTGTGTCTATCTAATTATTTGTTGGATTTACTTTCAAATTGAATTAAAGTAAGGTTCAACCAAAATAGTATTATCAATATATTATAGTAGTATCAGTATATTTTAATCACTGTATACTATATTAAATTAACCTATGCTTACCAATAACCTCCTTTCTAACGGTACTGACAAGTTGCCGACCCTTTCCTGGATATTTTTATTAGCTGAAGTTTTGAAACGTTGTGATCTAGTTTTCTGCCATAAATTTCATTGAATTAGTCTTTTTTTTGTTGTTGGATTCTCATTATGAAATATAGCAGTTAGTTGATTCCCTTTGCAACGAGATTATTCATGTTTTTTATATTTTTCTTTTATAGAAAGATGAAATGTTGTCTAAAAAATTGCAAATTCTGAAGTATTGAATAAAAAGGCTGAAAATTTTAAGGACATTTCTCTCGCTCATAAATGCTTTCTATGTTTCTTTTCCGATTGATTATAGTAAGTTCTTCTTATCCCTCAACCCTTATCTCTTAGTATAATTTCTATATTAATAAGCTTTACTATGGACGTATCTTCCTGACTATCAGCCAATAGTTTAACTTAGGTTAGTTCCTATACCCCAATATATTATCCCGTTCGTTATTTGTACAGTCAACTTCATTGTATTTATACCTCGGACCGGGGACCGGAATAATCATACCACCGATATTCTTGCCACCGGAATTTTACTTAACAGAAATAATTTTTCAAACCTCGGTCAAATATTTTCATATCTAAGAAGTAATCATGGCTTATTTTAAGGGCCTTTGAGTAAATGGTCTCACTATTGAATAGTATATGACAATCCCCTTCCTCGGTCTGTGAAAAATCAGCTTCAATGTAGGTATTTAGTATTTATGATGTAATTTGGACCTTGGTGCAATAAATATTGTACTCTATCCCTCTAACCATTAGTATTGTTTCGTTAGAAATATTTATGTTCTAAGCACAACTTCAAACGCTCACTTTTATCGTACTGTCGCAATTTTACTTTCTTCTTTCACCTTTGGTGTTAGCTCCTCTTTTCTTCTTAATTCCGATTTCTTGACTGTGGATTTACAAACTTCCAAAACTCTTCAATAGCATTCAATGCTACAGAATATGGAGCTAAAAAGACAATTTCTAATCCACTCATAGCAACTAGTAACTGTGTATCACAACGCTTGTGTATAGAAGCGTTATTAAGAATCAAATACTTGAGATCTTTAAGCTCATTTTTTGGATTCTAATTGCTTATGAATGCGTAGAACTGAATTACCGTAGTACCGTTGGGCATCGTTTGAGTCTTAAAAAAGTTGACTTTTCTTCTTGTAAGCTGCAAGTTTTGTTGGACTTCTCACGTTGAAAGCAATATACCTTTTTGAAGAAATTGCACCTAAAAGTAGGACATTGAAACAGTTATAACGGCTTTCTCACCTAAAGTAGACCAATATTATTCTTTTCTCGTGTTGCTTCATATACAAACACACAATTTTCATTTATTCATTTATTCATTTATTCATTTATTCATTTATTCATTTATTCATTCGTCTTTATATTAAAATTTTTCTTTAAAAATTCTAACATTTGAATTTTTGATTGTTTACTATTTTTGAGGAGGAGTAGAAAACCGGTTGAGAGGGATTGATGTTTTATATTTGTTTAATTGATATTTTAGTTTTTCAGGTTATTGTTGATTGATTTTGATTTTTAGGTTATTGATTTTGATTTTAGGGGCTTTTCTATTTCATTTTCTGAGATTTTTGGTGGAGGGTTTTTGACAGGAAGTTTGCGGATATTGGTTAGTTTATTTTAAGGAGGACAAGGATTGGTAGGTTAGAGTGTGTTTGATTTAAGGAGGAGTTTTTATTTTAGAGAGGAGGCTGGGAGGATTTTAAGGAGGACAAAGACTCCGAGTGGTAGGAAGATTGTGGATTCTGTTTTATTGGTTGACGCTGTCGTTCTAGGCGTTGACACTGACTAGGATGGTGAGGTATAGCGGTATAGTAGTTGTTTATAGTGACCTAGAGGTATCCGTATTTACTGATTAAAAGGTGAGTCCAGTAGTGCCTATCTTTTTTTAAAAAATGTGTCGTTGATACTGAGTTGGTTCTTTCATTTTTTGTAGAAATTGTGAAGATAAAAGAAAATGTAGAAGAAGTTACAAGATGTCTTAGTATGTTACAGAACCAGACCAATTCAGGCTTAGCTCTGTTGCGTTTCTGGCCTTCTCCCTCGTTTCTGGCCAGTTCCAAGAAGACAAAAGATGAAGTTACAGCCCAGTTACTAAGGGGCAAAATCTAGTCTATACTAGTCTATTATAGTGACATAGAACTACCGTATTTACTGATTAAAAGGGTCCTCCTCAGTTCCTATCTTTTTTTAAAAAATTTGTCGTTGATACTGAGTTAAGTTCTTTCAGTTTTTGGTATTTTTGTAGGATTTGTGGTAAAAGAGATAGAGTAGTTGATTAGAGTAGGTGGTGGTAGGATGAGATGACGTTTTAGTAGATTGATTGGGGTTAGTTCTGTTATTTTTGGTGTTTAGTAGGTGGTGGTAATTTAGATTGACATCTTCTGGAATTGAATTCTTTAAAAATTCTTTATAAAAGTCGGTTAGAACGGCTCATTTCCACGCTATGAAGGTAATTACTTGTTTAATCCAATTTCTTTTCCAGGTATTAACAGTTTGCAAGCTAATATCATTAGCATTTAAAATTGCTGCAAAATTACTGATCTATACTGAACAAGTTTTGCTCAACAACGAAGTGCCAAAATATATTTTTACAACTTCAGGGTAACTTCTATATTCTCCTCTCTTTTTATTCTTGGATACATGACTTTAATCTGCTCAGTTACATTGCTCCCATAGACTTTTGTCTACCATTTATTCAGCCGTTGATCCACATTTCCCCGGGCTCGCTTTCTGGATGCGAAAATTCCTCTGCAATGAAGCAGCAAGCGAACATTATTACTGGAACCAGTAAATGAAATGGCCATACATTCTGAATCCCTGTAAATCCCAAGTCACTATTCAGAAGTATTTCTAGATTTAACCACTTGTAACATGAGATTGACCTAAGATTAACATGGAGATTGGACTAACTGGGGTCTGCTTGGAGGTCAACTTGAAGATTAAGTTGAAAATCAACTTGAACATTAACTTTGTTTTGGTTAAAATATATTTCATATCTACCTAAGTATCTAATCTATATCGTGGAGAGACATTCTAACTTGATTGGAAGAATTTGATTAAAAAATCTTATTCTTTTTTTGAATATTTCTCGATAAAAAAAAAATTCCTAGATTTTTTTCCATTTTTCGTATATTTTGGCAAAAAAAAATTATTGCAAAAACTGAATTTAAACAACAACAAACAACATCAAAACGAAATTTCCATTTAATAAAATTGTTATATCTTTTAGTCTGATTTTGTAAGTGATATGACCTAATTTCTAGATTTTCTATGTTTTACAGAAAGTGTATAAATTCATTTCATACTTTGAACTTGTGCATCAAGTATACCAAAACGTACATGAATCACGTCATCTTCAAAAATAGAATTGCACAACAAGTTCTACATAACTAAATATTTGGGTATCAAACATTCTTGCTGCACAGACGATACCCAAATCGAGTTTTGTAGGCTTGGAATTCTCAAAACGGTCACACATCCACGCAATGAAAGAATCCTAAGCCTCATACTCTCCAAGTTACAAAGCATCCCATACTATTGTGTTTTGGACCAGAGGTCCCCGTATCTAAGTAACTGTGACCACAGTGGTTATATTTTCTTATATAGTGAGTTCTGACACAGATTTCGGCTTTTCCCCTCATTCTTTATAATTGCGTTATTTTTAGAAATGAGCATATTGGACAAGAAGTTGCAAAAAAGGTAACACTTATTTGATCTCACATCGTCTTCAGTATGATATGTGTCTCAGACAAACATTCATTTTCACTGCAAAACGCATTTCCACTCTATATTCAAATCTTATCTCCGATTCCAAATCACATTAGTAATCTCCGAATCGCTTCATTCATACGGCACTTTGGAATGCAAACTGCTGATGCTGCATGCATGCAAGAAACATTTAAGAGTTATACTGATTTGATACTATGCAATGGGAAAATTTACTGAAAGGCAGCAAATATGGCCAATCTTGCCGTAACTATACGAGATATACCGAACCGAGAGATCCGATGGAAAAACACTATTTCTCCGGTGCCTTACGATTAGAGAATGTAACTGGTATTATACCCATTCCACTCGTATCAGTATACCATTCCACTCTTATTCAAAAATCGTATAAAAAGGTACTGATTCTTGATACTTTCAACTATTCTCCATCCACTAACCAAAAACATGCAATTCTCCACCGCCGCTTTAATCGTTTCTCTTTCTTCCATCGCTGCTGCTACCCAGTTCGGTGATGCCACTGTCTACGATGCAGGTTTAGGTGCCTGTGGCTGGACCAACTCCGATAGCGACTTCATTGTTGCTCTTGGCCAGGCTCAGTTCCAGGCCCAAACTCCAAACGGGAACCCAAACAACAACCCGCTCTGTGGCAGAAGAATCAGAGCCAACTACAACGGTAACTCTGTTGATGTTACTGTAGTTGATTCTTGTCCAGGTTGTGACTGGAATTCCTTGGACTTTTCTAGAGCCGCTTTCAGTCAGCTTACTGGTGGCCAGACCACCGGTAGATTCCCAATCTCCTGGGACTGGATCTAATTCAATAACTAGTTGGTTTGTATATTATTGGTATACTAATAAAAATTTTTCCCACCAAAATGTAGTCTCTTTTTTTGTTGGCTTTGGCTGCAAAATGTTTTTTTTGTGCAAGAAATTAAGAATTTGAGAAATTGATTGTGAATTTTTTATATTTTAATATTCATACTGATTGAGAAAACAAGATAAATAACAATTTTTTTCAATTTGTGTATTCTTGGTATTTTTCAAACGTACATTTTCCTGTAATTAAGCAAGATGTGTATACTCTTTTTCCCGACCAGCGTGTAAATAGTCTTACAGGTCTAAAATCAACACAGTTTCATTTTTAGCCCCAGTCGGTCTGTTGATAGTTTTTGATAGAATCAACAATCCGGAACTTGATATTATTTATCTTTGATAGAATGGCTTTTATTTCCGTTTCAGTCTCGCTAATTAAGATCTCTAATTTTACTTTTACTGAACATTCTCAAAAAGATAGTGACATCAAAGAATCCACCGTGAAAATTTTTACTATCAAAAATTGTCATTAATATGAGCCGTGTTCATAAAATCACTAATAGTACCAGAGGAATTGTCAAAAATAACAAGAGGTGTTGAAATGGGAAACTCTGCAGAGTTAGGGTACATCCAAATTCTTACTGGATACATCAAGAAAACAAGATTCACCATAGGATAATCTGTACCTTCAGGCAATTCAGAGTGGTCCAAAATATGTTTAAAAGCAGGTTCTCAGCAGGAACCAGAGATTCTGAAAAATCAACTTTTCGGCAACTTCGAAAGGTTTGAATCCATTTCTACGCTGGAACTAAGCTACCCAAAAAATGCAAATTGTCGTTGATTTCATTAGATGCATCAACTGAAGGTGTTTCTTTCTTCAAAGGAAAAACATGTCTGTTCAACTTTAGTTACAGAGAATCAAAAATAATATAGTGTTCCAAGTCTAATAATAACCTACAAGCAGACACACCTAAAGAAAATCCTAGAAACACAGCATCGACACCGTTAGGACACTGAATTAATATGCGCAACAACTGCTTTGCATCTAAATGGGAAAAATTAAGATAAGCAAAGTCACATCAATTTGTATAAGGCACCCCTCCTCAAGCAATCGCAGAACTAGGAAGTTGTAAGGAACTCCCCTTTTTAGTCCTAATTAGGCAATTCCCTAGTTAACGAGATACATATTACAATAACAATGACCTTCTCGGCTAGTTCTATATTACTATGAAAGACAGATCATAAGATGTTACCAGGTCCCGTTGGCATTACCTGTAGCCATCCTAATTCCCCTCTTACACATCTAATCTGGGACTCTATAGAGAGGGTCCCACATTAATCCTTCTATATGCTTATTTAGCCAGTCAACTCAACAACTATCTAAGACCTGTAAACAATGCATTAGTAGCCTAACAGAATTCTGTTAATAATAAGACACAGCATACAGTACAGCTACAGAACATAACAACACCAGAATGTATCAACAAAGTACGAGCCATATCTTGAAGGGTCCGATTAAAGCTCTGTGATACTATCCTGATGGGAATTACAGGGAACTGTATTGTTCAATTTAACATCCTTCTTTTTAATAATAATATACAACCCTTGCTAAGCTCCTTAGTACGAAATCCACACATTCTGAAATAGTCTTCTTATCAAAACTTCTTCTCAAAAAGTTTGAAGTAGAATATTCATCCATATCATCTGACTTAGACGGAAATAACTTCACAATACCATACCGAGAAAAAATCGATTGACTATGGAAAGAAAAATAGCGATCATTGGTTAAGGAATTGTACTTATAAGGCCCAGCAATATCGGCGGATACAACCTTTCAGGAATGATCAACAATAGTGTAGGACGTAAAAGTCTTAGACCTTTTCTTAAACAGTTTCGATTTATCACAGGATAAATACGATCACTAAGTATTGATGGAAGTACAAAAGTAGCCCGAACCTTATTTTTAGCAGAAAGCTCTAGTTACAATGCTGGTATGAAAAACAGGAATCAAGCCTCGACTAATTTAGTATTAAAAGTAAAAAGAATAGTGCCTTTGGCAATAATTGGAATAAGAAGGGCTAGAAACTCCACATAAGTAATCCAAGCACGCAGTCAAATCCTGAAACAAAGATCTGTCCTGCCACACATGAATCATGGATATAGTATCAAGTAAAAAATTATCAAGCATATCAATGATTTAAACAACTGTCATCATCATCAAAAAATGATTTCAGGGGCTCAATTTTTTCTCTTGGGAGTTTTCTTCTTACCCACAACAGTTCCGTATTTAGCCAATACAATTGCTTGCTCCGAAAGATAATCTTCACACTGGTCACGATAATGGCCATCTCTGAAACAGAAATAACACATTACTGGAGAATCGTCGTCCGACTCAAGGTCTTGAAAAGATCTCTTATTGTCATTAAAAGACAGATTCTCAAGCAGAGACTGGTAGTTAATATCCTTAATTTTTTGGGAAATCTTTGAAAAATCGAGAGGAAAGTCTTTGTCCCACTCGTTAAGTTTGTAACGGAGATTCTTACTTCCTTTCATAAAAATGATGGTCCATGCAACAATAATTTCTTCAACACTCTCAAATTGACACAATAATTCTCTAGCTTTCAATCGAGCCTCACGCAAACTCAACATGCTATCTTCGTAGTTCTTTATAGACTCTAAGTTTGCTATCTTATCTATACTACGTAAAGTACCATACTTCTCATTCAATTCCTTCCATAAATCTCTTGCACCAATATCGTCGTCAATGAAATAATCCCAGATATAGTTTTCAAGGACCTTTTTAAAAATACGATGTAACAAGTACTCATATTTAACAATACAGTTCTCACGCCAATGATGAGAGCTTGCAACTTCACCATCTGTAAGGTAATAATGTAAAAGCAGATCAAATTTAAATAAGGAACTAAGGAACTGTACCCTCCATGGTAAAAACTTAATTGTTTCCCCATTAAACTTGGACCTAACCTCAAATGTATCTAATTGGCCTATAAGCTCAAAAAGTCCGACTGGATAAAAATCTGGGTCATCTATTGGTTGCGCCAAAGTAGTTCTGGTGGAGTAACTACTTTTAGTATCACGAACCAAGTTCACTTCATCTACTTTTGGTGGATTAGATTCAGACATGGTTAATGTTTATTACCCCTTTAGTCTTTTTATGATTTGTTATCCTCTCAAACTCTCGGGAAATTACATCATATTTATACTTTTTGATATGGGCAAAAAAAAAGATGTTACTTAAACTGAATACGTTCCATCCTAGCTCTCGTACTTCTTAGCCTGGTACACTTGTAAACACACTGTTTCTTTTAAATTTGTTCTAGAAAGTTTCTTATTAACTTTCAGTCCAGAGTTAACTTAGTACAGTTTCTATACTCTAATAGTTATGGGCCTCAGTAATCTCTACGCTGTAGTTTCACCGTTTGGAGTATAAGAAGTATACTAAACCAGATATAACCAGAATAAAGCTTATTAGTATAGAAGCTAGACTAAGATAAGATAAGGGCTGAAGGATATGAAGAACTTACTGGATTTAGAGCTAAGCTTATTAATATTAGAGCTATGCTCTTCTGTGGCGTTGTGAATCTGTCTATGTTAATTTAGGCAACCTCAATAATGCCATCAGATATGTGCTTTTGTTCAATTAAAAAATCATCTAGAAACTTCAAACGGAAATCAAAACTACAGTACATGTATTAAGCTATATTAAAGATATCTAAGTATGTAGACAAGTGACCTAAATAATAAAACTGAATAGAATATAGTAATGAATATCTCGTTCTCGATGAGTAACCCCAAAAGGGAATAACGCGGCTCATAATGTCTTTTTTTTTGTGTTCATACCTCGGATCGGACCTTTTCATGACTCTGGAAAACTTCAAGCACCAAGAGTTGATTCTGAAAAAGGGTGAAGTTCAATAGAATAAATGGATGCGAAGATATCGTGCTTGGTTTGAATATACATTTCCGGTCTTATGAAAATAAATAAAAACATTGTATAGCTTCATTCATACCTGGTGAAAAAATTTAATAAAACCGGAAAATTTCAAACTAAGAATGATTTTTCATCTCGGTTTATTTTAATGATTTTAAGGCATTTTTAGAATCAATTCTGAGTTTGAAATCAATTTCCAGTGATATGAATTTCCAGTCCGAAGAATGAATAAATAGTAAAGACTGTATTAATGGGCCTTTTAACGAGCCAGACTTCGAAATTTTCAACATGGAATGAACAAAAGGAAAGAGATGAAACATAGAAGTACCAAAAATATCAAGGTACTAAGTAAAATTTGTCGTTTTCTAGAATTAAAAAAATACACTTTCCCATATACTTAATTTTCTAATCAAATTATTCCAATTTCATTCTTAAGCCATTAACAACGTTTGAAGAGGTCCATGGTACACAAATTCATCTTTTTTGAAGTATGGTTACGTTTTTTCACAATTCTTGATCATATTGTGTATTTTCCTTCACTAATCTGGGTTAAAGCCCCGAATTTTGATTTTATACGTTTTTGCATATGAAATGGAAAGAAATCCATAGAGGCATTGTAGAAATATGATTCTATCTCCAATGCAAAAAGTTTTACAAATCCACAAGATTAATGATTTCTTGGTTGCGAGTTTGAATTCACTAGTTTTAAGAAATCTAGTTTAAGTCATAGTTACTTCGATTAATTATTTCCATAGCATTTGGTAGTTTAGATATTTATTAAATTCTAGAATATGTACACTATATCATCCATGAGCGAAGAAGTCTGAGGTGTGCGAAGTTTTTAGAAGAGCCTTCCATTCCCCAAACCAAGTCTCTCAAATACCAAAAGAAGCCCACGATAGCCAAGTACGAAAAACCGTACAAAATCCAAGAAATAAATCTGTGAAGTTTTCTATGAATAAGATTCTCAAAGATGAATCCGCATAAAAAAATAGCAAAATATAATGCAGGAACATAATGATGCAAATATGTTACTCTACCCATTATTATGAAAGGAACATAGTGCAAAACCCAGCCTAACAATGGGAATATGCCTTGTGCCAAAAAATAATTCCAATCCGAACTGAAGACTTCCACAGTCTTTTGCAGTCTTCTCCATTTAAAAAGTGACACTATACAAAACACAACAAACAAAGGAAGGGAAGCAGTTGACATATATGTCACAAATGGGTTACCTATAAGAAAGTATTTGATATCATCAACAGACCAACCACACATCCTTAATCCTGAGTTCAAAATTGGCCACTCCCACCACTCTGAACTCAATTTATCAAACTTGTTTGGGTCTGGAACCAAAGCATTGTTTGAAGCCATCATTCCGTAATTCAATAGAATAAATTCTTTCCAAAATTTTGGTTTTGGAGGAATGTATGTTACTGTAGGTTGAGGTAATTGATTGTTTTCATGATCTTCAATATTCCACCAAGTACTTTTGTCTGATGGAAATATTGAATACTTGCAAACAACTTCGCCTTGTTGGAATCCCCATGATGGAAGTGCATAACCACTTGTAGCAAGATAACACCCTAATACTTTATGCTTTAGTCTAAAGTTAGTAGATATTGGGTGTATTTCATCCTTGGCCTCATCATTAAACAATGGGGAAGGTGACTGTTCTTGAGTTTGTATTTCAATTATCCACTCATCTTTTTCATCACTTGTATCAAGATCGGCATAGCAACTAACCTCGTAGGTGCTTTTTTGAACTGGAGCAGAAATTGGATGTGAGTGCAATAAGCAGCCTGTATCTTTATGGATTAATCTTATAACTTGACCATCCTTAACTATAGTAGTGTATAAGTCAGGAACAGTTATATTTTCAGGAGGCTCTTCTGTCGCAAATATTCCACCAGATGATGATTCTAAACCAAATTCAACCAAGAAGTCATTGTTTTCGTCCTTAAACCCATAAGTAGTAATTTGTTGTTGTTGAGAGCCTTCTGGAAATATATGAGAATGCGAGTGAAGTAAATTAGGTGTCAAGCCTTGGGATCTAATGGAAACCATCGAGCCAAATGCAATTGATCTAGGGCCATTTTTAAGTGTGTTGTCAATTAAGGATGATTGTAAGAGTGTTGATGTAGACCCATCACCTGGGCCAGATTTATTTAATACCAT
The DNA here is from genome assembly GCA_030579395.1 of Aciculoconidium aculeatum. NCBI lineage: Eukaryota > Fungi > Ascomycota > Pichiomycetes > Serinales > Debaryomycetaceae > Aciculoconidium > Aciculoconidium aculeatum. The sequence goes on from JAKTQU010000011.1 coordinate 22,782, forward strand.
GAAATGAACTTTGAAACAGGCAGCATAAATAAAAAATGGGATTATAATCAAACTTAAGATTCTTGAGATCCAATGTAAGAAGTACTTTTTAAATGTTAATGTATTTGTAGATGTGAATTGGAAAGTCTTGATGGTTAAATCATAGATGGTATACATTCCAACAAGTACCGTTACAAACAAACCGACCCATTTGACAGAGCAAACACATCCGATCGAAACACCAGTAAAACAAAGCCATTTGATACCCCTTGCACTCAACAAGGTACTCTTAGTGTTAATATTATGAATGTTCACTAGACAATAGAAAGTCAATACTGTGAAAAATAACAACATTGAGTCCAACAAAATAAATTTGGAAAGGGTAAGGGAGATCATCTCAAATGTAACCATTAAAGATACTAGCCATGTTGTGAGTTGACTGTATCCTAGGATGAGGCATGTTTTGTAGGCTAATGGAGTACAAAGGATCCCAAAAGCACAATTGAAGCATCTCATTAAGACATAGTTGCAGTCACTTGGAAATGCAGACCCGCTTTCAAATCCAAATTTACCATTATAATCAGCCAAGTAACCAGAAAGTCCCACCAACAACTTTCCTAAAGGCGGATGAACATCGAAGTAGTATTCGTGTTGCAAATAATGGGAACCGAATTTTCCAAAATGTGCTTCATCCCATACGACAGAAGCCAGCCTATCAATCTTATAAAGTCTAACAATCGAAGCGAGTACGGTTAAAGCTAATGGATTGACCAACTTGATTAATTTTTCCTGCCATGAAGCTGTCTTGGGTTTGCTTTCAGATATTGCTAGCGAACTAGTTTTTTCGATGATGTCTTCAAGATCTTGATTCTCATTTGGGACAGAATCATCTCTATTTCTATAACGAGTGGTTGCCGGTGAAACTATTTCCGAACCAGTAGTAAAAGGTCTACTCATTTAGAATATTGGTTCATGAATCAACCTATAAATAAATATTTAGGTGCCAAATATATATACATTGTCGTGCGTCAATGACTAAAAAGAGAAACGTCCAAAAATATCCCATACATTAAAAAAATCCCTCCACTATACACATATATAAAAAGCCTTGCATGAACTAATTTAGCTTAGAGTGTACGAAATAGACCGAGAAACAACCTTAAAACTACTTTCAAGTTAGATCAACTCTAACTTTCTCTTTAACACAGATAACCGGTTTCCAATACTTATGATAAACTTTTCGATTGTTGCACGATCATCCGAATCAAGTTTTTCTTCCTGAATAGTTTCTTCGTCTAAAAGAGCCTCTAGCATCCAAATCGCTGTGCTATAAGCTAATTCACACCCCTTTAAATCCTCTTTCACCAATTCATTCACAGCTGCATTTCTAGACATCTCTAATGCCCTGTCAAAAATTAATTTCTCAGCTACCACCTTTGTCTCTTGAACATTATCAACACCAGATCTACCGGTCACAAAGAAATCTGTTGAGTGCGTATTCTTTTCTTCTAGTTCTTTTTCAATCGAAGAATTTGCCTCCGCTAACCGAAGCCTAATATATTCTGCCTTTTCCAAACTTTCATTAAACTTTTCTCTTATCCATTGAACCAATTCGTTGATCCTTATCGAAGTTTGAGTGTGTGACAGTTTCGAAGAAATTTCAGAAGCAATTTTATCTGATCGATTTCCGTCGTCTTGACTATACCACCATTCGCTTGCAAAGTTCATTCCTTTGGCTAACAAAGACAAAGTTTTAACATACAATACCACACCTTCTTCACTAATTGTTTTGATCATATTTGAAGGTAACAGGAAGTTATTTTGTAGTAAATCATCATCAAGTCCGTCAGTTGAAGGGGGTGAAGGAATTAACTGCGTGAACTTGACATCTGCAAATAGATTGATGGCATGTGCTTTGGTGGCAATTGATTCTAGTCTAGACAAAAGTATTTCATCGGGAGACAAATGGGACAGTTCCAAAGAATTATGTTCAAATGCTGCGATAGTAGCTGACGTAGGTATATTCAATTTCTGTAAAAGCAAATTATTGGAGAAATTAGGACTAGAAATGACAGCAGAAAAACTCGTATTAGCATCCATGGCAACAGAACTCTTACTTAATTTCCCACCACTTTCATCAAACTGTGTAGCAACATTGGTATTACCAGTTCCAAAAATCCGGTTTGAAGCTAGTCCAATTGCCTTGCTCAATGCATTGGAGGGGGAAATTGATATTGAGATCCTGCGTTCAGATAAGCTTGGCTTACCTTGACTACTTGTAGAATTTGATCTCAGGGAATATCTTCTGTTGATTGATTTGTTGCTTTCTCCACTAGAATTCGAAAGAGTCAGTGAGCGGCGTGCATTAATTGCAAGTGCGCCACTTCCAGCGTGTGCCAATTCATCTGCAATAGCATTTACCTCAACTGCTCTTTTTTCAACAACAACATAATCCTTTTCTAAAATAACTTCATTGTGATTATGCTTTGTGGGTTTAGTGGAGTGTGTCTCCACTTCTTTTGGAAGGATACTCTTTACTAAAGATTCCGGACCAGGACTATTTTTATAAATGATTTGTTTAATTTCTTCGTCTCTAGAATTTGATCTTGATTTGGAAGGAACATTTTTTTTATCTGTTTGGCGTCCATAGTTAGATTCAACAAGTTTATTTTGAGTATCCGTTTCATTTTCATTTTGCTTTGTAATTGGGGAAATGTATTCGCTAATGAAAAGGTTTTCGTCCATTTCAGACCTATTCAAAGGTTCATCTGCACATTGAAGATCATCCACTATAAGTGGATCATTGAAGAATTCTGTAAAGGAAACTCTTTCTGTTGGATTATATTTCAAAAGTGATCTTATCAAACTCTTTAATTGGTCAGGAACTTGAGCAATCGTGGGGAACTTTATTCTGTCATTTGCATTTTCAATATTTTTAATGAGTTCAATGTGATTCTCAGCCTTAAATGGTGGCTTTCCAACACTCATTTCGTAAAGAACTGCCCCAACAGACCATAGGTCTGCTTTAGCATTATATTTTTCATACCGTAAAATCTCTGGAGCCATATATAACGGTGAACCGCATAAAGTCTCTGCCATAGAAGTCGAAGGCAAAAATCTTGCAAACCCAAAATCAGCAATCTTTAGGATAGGCAAATCCCATAAGCCAACAAATTCTCCATTGTCAAAGTCTTTTCGAGTGTGAGAAGGTGGACATAGTAACAAATTCTGAGGTTTTATGTCTCTGTGTATTAAACTCTTGTCTCTAAGGAATACTAATGCGGACGCCAATTGTTTAAGAAAATGTATAACTATTGTCCCATTTAACCCATGTGAACCTTGTGGAGAGGGATACCGTTCTAGAACTGATGATATAACTGGATGAGTTTCAATCAACTGAGAACGTCTTTTGATAAAGTAAGATAAATCACCCATAGAGCAATAGTCCATAACAAGATGAAAATAAGTTGCCGTTTTATTGTAATCTAAAAGACCAACGATATGGGGATGTTTGATTGTCTTTAAGATTGAGATTTCAATTTCCAAGTTTTCAACTAGTTTCTTGGAATTCAATTTCGATCTGACAACGGATTTGATAGCAACCGACTTATGGGTTTTGTTGTCGATGCATTTGTAGACTGTTGCAAAAGAACCCTTACCAATTTTTGGACCTATAGTATAGATCCCAATTTTTTCATTTGATTCAGGAGTTTCAGGGATGGAGGACATAATATCGAGGAATAGACAAAAGTGAAGTTGTTTTTAAGTTTCCTGAACTATAATTAACCTTTGGGAAATACCTTGCTATCAATAGTTGAAATTGATGGCAAATTAGTCAGAAAATGTGTGGCGCTGAGCCATATATGATATCAGTTCGCAAAGATAATACCGGAACAGATATATCAATAAAGTTGAGTATAGTTTAAAACTCACCAACAGTGGAGCGATGTTGATAAGCCAGGTAAGCTAGTATTTGAAGGATTGCACTTGTTTCGATAGGGTTTATATAAATTTGGAGATGTATGGTGGTTTGCCAAACTTGTTTATGTTAATGAATATCCTACTTTATGATTTTCAAAAAAGGTCAATCTATATTATCAATAAACTTTACCTATATTCAAAAGTAAATGAACACTTGTAGGATAATCTAGGGGCGTTGTGGGATAACAGTCAGTTTTATGATCTACTTTTTTTTAAGGAGGGTAGTTTCGCGTATATTATTATCGTAGTGAGTAGGGAGCAGATTCCAGACAGTATGTAAGTATCAAGTAAAAGGGAAACAGAACTCTTTAAGCAAGATTGATTATGTGAATAAAGGAATTAAAAAAAAAAGTATCTAATACTTTTTTGAGATGGTTTGAACCTGTATTTGTTTAGGGGGCGGTGACATGTCATTCTTAAAAGGGACATTATCCCTTATCATCACACCTCGTAAACTGCAAACGTAGAAAGGGGTAAACTGTAAAAAGCTATCTTAGAAGATCTAAAGTGGCAAAGATTGGGAAGAGGTATTGGTTTACTGATACACATCCGATTACCCATTTGTCTCTCAAATAATTGGAAAGTCGTGCTTAGGGTTCCTTATTGGAGCAACCCATCCATAGAGGAAAACTATGATCTACAAATATATGATTAATGGATTAGACACAATCTCTATTGGACAGTCACATGATGAAATCGGAGAAGGGCATTTTTCTGGCGGGATTCCAATCAGGTTATGTAAAAGTGTAGCAACAATTTGTAGTTAGCCAATTATTGTTAACATGTTTGAATCATTGGTTGCAAATATCTTGAACAGGTTTTTGGGATCATACATTGAAAACTTTGATCCCAAGCAGTTAAACATTGGGATTTGGAGTGGTGATGTCAAGTTAAAGAATCTTAAGTTAAGGAAGGAATCATTAGACAAGTTTCAATTGCCATTGGATGCCAAGTTTGGCCATTTGGGAGAATTGACTTTGCAGATTCCTTGGTCCAATTTAAAGGCACAGCCAGTGAGAGTTATAATTGAAGATGTCTATTTATTAGTCTCTCCTGTGCTTCAAGTAGATTACGATTTAGAAGAAGAGCAAAGCAAGGAACAAAGGATCAAGCAAGAAAAGTTAGACCAATTGGAAATTATCCAGGCAACTACCACACAGAATCAGGAAGTAGCTACAGACGTGGCTACAAATGAATCATTCACCGAGTCACTAGTTACAAAAATTGTTGATAATTTACAAGTCACAATCAAGAATATTCACATACGTTACGAGGATGAGTCTACTTTAACCGAAGATCCTTATAGTATAGGAATTACATTAAATGAGTTGAGTGCTGTGTCTACAGACTCGGGCTGGATTCCAAGTTTCATTGCTATTACCCAGAATTTCACTCGTAAGCTTTTGACTTTGAAAAATTTGAGTTGCTATATGAATACAAATTCTACCAGTATCATATCTGGAGAATCTGAACTAGGAAAAGAAAACTTAAACCCAATAAAGGATCATGATTTAATTTTGAAGAGATTTAAACAATCGTTAATCGAAGAGAATTATTCAAGCCTTCAATATCTTTTAAAGCCTGTTTCAGGAAATGGTAAAATAACTTTGCACAAGGCCGGAGCCACTGAATCATTCCCACACATAAAAGCGGAGCTATTTTTCAAAGAATTTGGAATTGAACTTGACTCTCAGCAATATCGAGATCTACTCTGGACTGCGTCAAAGTTCCACTGGTATATGAGGACTCAGAAATTTAGAAAATTCAGACCACAAATTTCAGTTGAAAAAGATCCAAAAGCATGGTTCCGGTATGCTGCAAATTCTATTCTTGAGGAGATACACGACAGAAATTATAAATGGACTTGGGATCATTTCAAAACTCGCAGAGACCAAAGAAAGGCTTATAGAAAACTTTATAAACAAAAGGTTTTGAACTTATTATCCACAGACGAAGCACTTGAATTAAAGTCACTAGAGGAAAAGTTACTGTTTGAAGATATAAAGTTTTATAGGTCATTGACAAGGAGTGATATCAGAAAGGAAAATCTATCAGTTAAGAATGACACTTCAAAAAGCACTCAAAACAGTGGATGGTTATCTTATATATGGGGAGCACCATCTGATTCTAAGAAATCAGAGGATTCAGAGTCCGATCCTGATAAGTTGGACTTACAGTTATCTGACGACCAAAGAAAGGCCCTTTATGAGACAATTGACTATAATGAAAACCAGGAAATGGAAGATGCTATAAATCTTCCACGTGATAGAGTGACTACCGAAATTCTTGTTTCATTGGAGAAAGGAGGCATTTCAATTAAAGAGAGCGATGCTGATAAGAAAATTGATAGTGGTGATTCACTTGCTGAGATTGTCTTTGAGGGATGTACCACTCAGTTTTACCAAAGACCCGACTCCTTCCTTTCGAAGTTTCAATTACAAGAATTTAGAGTGGAAGATGGAACAGGTACTACACTTTACAAGCATATTGTAAGTGTGAAGCAGTTACACTCTGCGATGCACGAATCCAATGATGAGAGTTTTACGAACGAACCATTTTTCCAAATTTCTTATGAACAAAATCCATTGGATGGGAGTGCTAATTCTGTTTTGCTAGGTAAACTAAAGTCAATGACTATTTTTTACAACCCAATCTTTATTGAAGAAGTATCCAAGTTTTTCAAGCCACCAAAAATGCATTTGGACACTGTAGGTGCCCTTATGAATGTCGCAGAAGTGACAATGGAAGGAATTACACAACAAACAAGAATTGGATTACAGTATGCGTTAGAGGAACATAAAACAATCAACATTAAGTTGGATTTACAAGCTCCTTTGATAATTTTACCATTAGATCCATCTAATTTTAAGTCCCCTGTTGCAATTCTTGATGCTGGTCATATTAGTGTGGTGAGTGACTTAGTTGAAAAGAGCAAGATAGAGGAGGTGAAATCCAAAGAAGTTTACACGAACAAAGATTGGGAGGAATTCAATACTTTAATGTATGACAAATTTAATTTGCAGTTACAAGATGCTCAGTTTTTAGTTGGCCCTGATATCAAAAGCACAATGTTACAACTTCATAGTGATGATACAGATAACTCAGCTTTAATATTAGACAAATTAAATATCAAACTCTTGTTAGGAGTATCCATTCTACCAGAAGCTCATAGTCTAGCAAAGATAAAGTTGAGTGGGGAGGTTCCTAAAATCCACCTTTCGATGAATGACTTTCAATATAAAACTTTCATGCAAATCATTGACAAAGCAATTCCGAATTTTGACACAGAAAATGACGAAGAAAGTGTTTTCAACGCTTATGGAAACACTCAAAATGTCAAGGATATTGTCGAGGACAATCTTTATGAAAATCATCAATCGACATCTAAAGAAAATAAAGTTTCAGAGCAACTTTCCCAGAAAATTGCCCAGCAAAGAGCTTTTCAATTTGATTTAAATGTCAGATTGGTTCATATTTCGATTTCGAGATGTATAGATCCAATCACTTTACAAGCCGAGCCATTGTTTGATTTGGTTGGTGATTCTTTGGACCTCTTATTTTACAAGACTTTAAATGATATGCATCTTGACTTGTCGTTGGCAGATATCAATTTGATAGACTATTTAGATAAATCAGGCGTCCCAGAATTTGAAAGAATGATATCGTCTAATAATTTTCATGAAGATGATGGTCAACAACCCTTGAAAAAGGAAGTTTTTAAATTGGATTATCAAAAGACCCAGAGAATTGTGATTTTCAAGAACAAAGAAATCGAAGTGTTTGATCAAGACATTGGTGTGGATATTGCAACTGTAAAATTTGTGATGTCCAGAAAATCATATTTGAGTATAATGAATTTTATCATGAATACTTTTACAGACCCAAATGCAGTTGCAACACCAGCAGACATATTGAAACATAATGACAAGAGTGAGGAGGAAGCTCCAGAAAAAATTAATGTCAATGTTAAATTGGATAGTATTATATTGGTGCTTAATGAAGATGGGCTTAAACTAGCCACTCTTAAATTAAGCACAGCTAACATTGAGGTGCTCCTTGTGCCAGAAGAAATGGAAGTAAAGGGTGTATTAGGGGCTTTGACCTTGCACGACGAAATCAATCATGGTTCTCCTCGTGATTCTGTATTACGAAAATTAATCAACATTACAGGTGACAATTTAGCAGAGTTTAAATACAAAACATTTGACCCTGCAGTGAATAAGTTTCCGTACGACTCATTACTTGAAATTAAGACTGGTTCACTTTTGATAAACTTTGTTGAAGGTTCTTTTAATAGAATTTTTGGGTATCTTAGTCAGTTTCTTAGAATGAAGGCTATTTATGATCGTGCTAGAGAAGCTGCAATAAATCAGGCTAGTCAAATCAATAACCCTGATAAAATAAAATTTGATCTACTTTTGAAAGCACCAACTATTGTGTTCCCCAAGCCTGTTCCTGGTATTCCTAACAAATTTGATTTTGTAACAGCACAGTTGGGTGAATTATATGCAAGTAATACTTTTGTTAAGGATGATTCTATTATGAAAAATAAGATATCCGCAGGAGTTCGTAACATTAGTTTGTTGTCGAACTTTAATTTTGTTGGCAATGTGGAACAAGTTTCTGAGATTGCTAATGATTTGGACATTGCATTTGATATAGAATATTTGGATGAATACACCGAAGGAGTTCCTACTTTCAAAGTTGTTGGAAAAACGCCCCATATCAACGTTAATTTAACGGAGCTTCAGCTTAACTTTCTCATTCAACTTTCGAATTCTGTTTCGTTAGTTTTTGACAATTCTGAATTGGATGATGGGTCACTCGAAGAAGTTGAAGAGGAAGCAGTCAATGCAAACGCTGTAACCAGACACAACAACTCTCCTCATGATGGTACTAGAAAGGATGCCGAGAAAAGTTTACAGGATTCTGAAATCAGTAAACTGACAATAGTTCCACCACAACACAAGATGTTGGATTTCAGTTTTGAAATCCCGAAGTTGTCTTTGATAACTCACAATAATACTTCAGGATTAGAAAATTTTGAGACCAAGAAGTTTGCTTGTTTTTCATTAAGTAACTTTTTTGTCAAGTTTGATATGAATCAAGATACTCAATTTATTTCTACTATCAGCGCCAAGTCGCTTACCTTAGAAGACATTAGGGTTGATACCAACAGCAAGTACCGAGAAATAATACCTCCTTCAAAAAGTGAGAACGACCAGTTTTTACTTAATGTTCTGACATCAGCAACCCCTGACGGTAAGAGCATTACATGTATACTCACAGTAGATAATCCGACAACCATAGTTGCTTTGGATTATTTATTTGAATTGCAAGATTTTGCAAACAGAGGACTTCAGCTTTCTGACCCAATTTCTTATGATGAAGTTGGCGAAGACGACGAGAATAGCAGCGTGGAGAGTGAATTGATCAGAAAACCCAACCAATCTTCTGAAACACCGGAACCTTCAAGTATTGGATTTTCTATCAACATAAAAGATCCATCAATAATGCTTTTAGAAGACCTGTCAAAAGCAGATACTTTGGCCATTGTCTTCAAAGTGGAGCAGTTATTATTAACGAGTCAGAATGTCATGTCACTCGCTGCCAACAATGTGGGTATGTTTATGACCAAGATGACTGAATTTGACGAGTATCAGTACCGAATTATTGATGATTTTTCGATTTCATTTGCCCACGATTCCAAAGGATCGAATGGGACTACATTTCTTTCAAGTATTGAAGCATCAATTGACCCAATTTTGGTAAGGGTATCTTTAAAGGATATCAGGATTGCCTTAAGAATTTTCAATACTGCTACAGAATTGTATAATCAGTCGATTGGCATCAAAGGACCTACCTCTGATGAAACCTCTGAGTATAAGTTCTCTGATGATTTCAAGAATCGCTTAGCTCAATATGCACCAAGTATTTTGACCGAGCTTTCAGTAAACTCCAATAAAATTGTAAAGGGTGAATCTACTGTTATTATCCGAGGCGAGGAATTCAATGCTACTATTGGAGGTTTCAGGTTTGTTTTGATTGGTGATGTTCATGAATTACCAGTTGTAGATGTCAATGTCAAGCCCTTTGAAATCATTGCAAATAATTGGTCTAGTGATCTCAGTGCTGAGGCCCACATAGAACAATTTATCAATATCTATAATTACTCAAAATCAACTTGGGAGCCATTGATTGAACCATGGCCAATTGCAATTTACGCTTCAAAGTCATTGACCCCGAAACCAAATATAGTCATAGATGTTGTTTCAAGAGAGCTAGCAGAAATTACATTAACCTCAAGGTCTTTGGCATTACTTTCTCAAATTGTTAATTCAATCAATGTTGAAGATGACATAAAACCATTGGGTAACGACAATCCATACGTGATTATCAATGAGACAGGATACGATATCGAAGTTTGGGCAGATCATGAAGAAGACCATAAGGGTAGGGTTCCTGTCACATCCAACAGCAGTATCTCGTGGTCTTTTGAAGATTGGAGAGTAATTCGTGAAAATTTGACCTCGAACAATAAAATTGGAATCCTTGGGGTGAAGTTATTAAACTCTCCATATGAAGAAATACGCAATATTTCTGTTACCAGTGAAGGAGAGGATTTGTTTATGCTCTATCCTCCAATTGATGGTGTCCACAGTAGACTCACTTGTGATATAACTTTAGGTGCTGATAATGTGAAAACAATAATGATTAGATCCTCGGTAGTTGTGAGAAATGATTCGGACGTTGCAATTGAGGTTCTGTTGACTAGAAAAGATAAAGGGAAGAAGAAAGAAATTATAATAGAGTCGATGAAATCCCAAGCACTTCCAATTGATTTTGTTTATCACGGAGAGATTAGAATTCGTCCTGCTTTAGTTGAGGTAGCGTACAATTGGTCCAATGAAGTCCTCGTTTGGAAGAATTTGTTATCTGGAGGAAGTTATTTGCGTTGTCCTGCCACCAATTCTGGCGATGATTCTTCCTTCCACTTTCAAGCGGAAGCAGAGTATGATAAGGACGAGCCACTTGCTAAGATATACCCTCACATGAAACTTGTTATTTCATCTCCCGTTGAAATTGAAAATTTGTTGCCTCATGATATTCACTACAGATTATATGATAAGAATTCACGCAAAGATTGGATTGGACAAATTGAGAAAGGTGGAAAAAGCATTGTACATGTGGTAAATTTAAAGAACTTGCTTCTTTTGAGTGTGGAACCAATAAACAGTGGGTTCAACAGGTCCGAATTTGCGATTATTAATGCGCCATCAGGCACAGAATTTAAGAAAGAGACAACTCTTACATTGAGACACGACAATGGACAAACTTTGCACTTGAAAATTCATTATCCTAAGAGACAAGTAAAGAGGGCAAGTCTTAAAGTCACATTGTACTCTCCTTACATCATTTTGAATAGAACCGGGGAGAATATCATCGTCGGCGAGAAGAATAATTTGATGCATTCAAATGGAAAAGGAGCTTCATCGAAACCAACCCCACTAATGTTTTCTTTCGATTCGTACGGAGATCGTCAAAACAGGGCTTTGATTAAAATTGGAGATTCTTCCTGGTCCACCCCATTAAGTTTTGATGCCATTGGTCAAGTGACAGCAGTTAGAGCAAATATCCCTTTCAAACAGCGGGAAATGAATTTTGGTTTGAGTATTGCTGAAGGTGAAGGGAAGTACAACATCACCAAAGTTGTGTCCGTTGCACCACGCTATGTTATAAAGAACGATCTAGATGAGTTTATCGAGGTGCTCGAGAATGGTTCTACAAACCTGTTTGACATTCCAAGCGGAGAGCACGTTCCAGTGTACAATTTGAGAAAAACAGAGAAGAAATCATTCTTGATGAGATTTGCTCATTCTGTTTGGTCTTCTCCTTTCACGTTGGATGACATTGGACGCGTTTATTTGAAAGTCTACAAGTCTAATGTTGGGCAAGTTTTATTGCAAGTCAACATTCTTATTGAGAATTCTACCATTTTTATTCAAGTAGAATCTGCTAATAATCATTGGCCGTACTCAATTAGAAATTTCACTGATTCAGAGTTTTACATCTATCAGAGCAATCCAAATATAAATGAGAATGGCGATATTGTGAAGAATGATATTGATTTTAAGCCAATTTATTATAAGATTCCTGGTAAAAGTGTTATGCCATATGCCTACGATTTCCCAAATGCTGTTATTAAAGAATTAATAATTAGAATCAATGGTAGAGAGAGGGCGATAAATTTGCAAGAAATTGGAAATTTGAAACCTTTTAGAATACCTCCCAATGAAAATTCAGAGCAGAAAATCATTGATTTAAATGTTGTTGCAGACGGACCTACTCAATCATTGATAATCACTAATTATGACCCTTCTACAAGTTTGTATAAATTAAAGGGTAATGAAAAGGCATTATCTTCTTCAAATAATCTATCAGTTTCTCTGAACTTTGAGACTACTGAAAATGACGAAAATTATCATACTAAAATCATCACCAAATTTGAAGGATTTGGAATTTCCCTCATAAACACCAGATCACAGGAGCTTTGTTATATCACATTAAGAGGATTGGAAGTTAGATACAATGAATCGGACCTTTATCAAAATTTGTCTTTAAAGATGAAGTGGATTCAAATTGATAACCAATTATACGGAGGAATTTTTCCAATTGTTTTATATCCAAGTGTTCTTCCAAAGTCAGGAAAGGAAATGAATAACCATCCATCATTTTCTGCATCTGTTTGTAAAGTGAAAGATGATTCGCATGGGGTTTTGTTTTTGAAGTATGCTACTATTTTGTTGCAAGAAATGACAGTGGAGATTGATGAAGATTTCTTGTTTGCCTTTTTCGATTTCTGCAAATTACCTGGAGCTAGTTGGAACAAAGAACAAGTAGATAAACTTTGTGATGAAAATATAGAGCTCCCAGTTCCCGATAGATTATTAAATTCAAGTGATGTTTACTTCGAGGCTTTGCATTTACAACCAGTTCTGGCAAATTTATCATTTGTTAGAACAGAAAGATTAAATGCTGAAGATAAATCATCAAGCCAAAATACTTTAATGTTCTTTTTCAACGTTTTAACAATGGCAATTGGAAATATAAATGATGCACCTATAAAATTGAATGCATTATTCCTTGAAAATATCAGGGTGCCAATTCCTATGTTAGTTGAATCCATAGAAACTCATTATGGACAGTCTTTCTTTTACCAGGTTCATAAGATATTGGGTTCTGCAGACTTCCTTGGAAATCCTGTAGGGCTATTTAATCATTTGGCTTCAGGGGTATTGGATATATTCTATGAACCATACCAAGGTTTTGTTATTAATGACCGTCCACAAGAGTTAGGTATAGGAATTGCCAAAGGTGGTCTCAGTTTCTTGAAGAAATCTATATTTGGATTTTCAGATTCATTTGCTAAGGTTACTGGCTCATTAGCAAAGGGTTTGACTGTGGTTACTTTGGACAAAAAGTTCCAGGAGCGTCGTCGTCTTAATCAAAGAAGAAACAAACCAAAGCACGCGCTTTATGGTGTGGCGTCTGGTGCAAACTCATTCTACGAGTCTATTTCTTCAGGATTGACAGGCATCGCAACTGCACCAATCGAGGGTGCTGCAACTGGAGGAGCAGTTGGATTTTTAAAGGGATTAGGAAAAGGTGTTGTTGGACTACCAACAAAAACAGCCATTGGATTTTTTGACTTGGCTGCAAATGTTGGTGAAGGAATTCGTAACACTACAACTGTTTTCGATGCAGAAGGGTTGGATAAAGTGAGACTTCCACGTCATATTCCTTATGATGGAATAATAAAACCGTTTTCACAAAGAGAAGCTCTTGGCCGGTACTGGTTAGATGTAATTGATGGGGGAATTTACTTTAAGGAGAGATATTTGGCTCACTTGTTGTTGTCTGGGGAAGAAAAAGCAGTCATGGTTACTTTTAAAATGATTGTTCTATTTGATGTAAACAATCTTAAATCAAAGTGGGTGATTGACTACAATCAAATCAAAGCTATTTCGGTTGAATCTACAGGGATTAGTATTGATTTAAAGAGAAAATCTGGTCTGTTTATACCAATTCCTGATCGCAATAATAAGAACTTTCTCTATCTGAACATTACTATTGCGGTTGAAGAGTTCAATAAACATTGCCAGGTTGTTTTGTGATAGGGCTAAAATAAGTATAGTTATAAATAAATGTTTTACGTATTAAACAAAGCTATGAGATGTAGTACCTGTTCTCTGCTCAAGAGACGAGAGAAATTTAGTAGGTGTTTCTTGATCACAGCACTGCATCTTTAGGCTTCCAATAGAGATATAGCTATCCTTAGCCTTAACAACTAAAGTCTGATCTATCAATTTGAAATCACCAGGGTTTTCTAGTAAATCTTCGCTTCCATTGTAGATGTTCAAATCGGTTAAGGTCACCCTATGGTTTTCTTTGATTTCTTTCTTCTTTTTGATTAAGTGGACAAATTTGTGAGTGTACAAGTTCCCTAATGCCTTATACATAGCCAAAATTTGAGAGGCAGAATACTCATTCCAAAACACTTCTGCTTTACTAGATTTGATCTTTGGCGCTAAGGAGAATTTGTACTTGTTCATAGATAGTGGTGTTGCTTCTTTTAGGAATAGATCATTATCAATGACTTCTATTAATAAATTACTTCCTATCTCTCCCAATTTATTCAATAAACTTGAATAATTATCTGAATCTTGAACCCTTAATTCATTTGACTGTAGAATGATCTTACCATGATCAAACTTTGTAGGATGTAATGTCTGAACTGTGCAACCTGTTGCAGTATCTTGGTTTAATAAGGTATATTGAATTGGAGATGACCCAGAATATTTGGGAAGCAATGAAGGATGCACATTAAGACCACCATACTTACAGCTGTTCAAGAAATCACTTGGTATCAACAAACCGAAGGAGATTGCAATAGCTAAGTCGTATTTTTGATGTATAAGAGAATTGATGTCATCCTTGGTATCCACTCTGAACACTTGCCCAGGTATGCCTTTTTCAACGCTATATGTACCAATTGGAACGTCAGGATATTTCTTAGTTTTACGGCCCCTTGGTTTGGTAGATCTAGTGATAATATCAATAGTGGATATCTTGTCCTGGTTGATACTTTTGTAGTTAATTAATTTATCCAATGCCTGAACGCTGAAGGAGTCAGTTCCGAAGAAGGCGATTTTCAAAGGTGCTGTAGATGAATTATATCTTCTAACTGTCCTGGATACAACAGGATGACATTGATTCCTATTTATGAGTGAAAGCAAGTTTCTGGATATCATTTTTGTAAAATTATGAATAAATTCTCACATCGAAAATAAAGTAAATAATTGAACCATCATGTCATTCTACAATCAAAATCCCAATCAGTTGGTGCTTGAACTTGCCAAGATCCTAAACATAACCCAAATAGATGAACCTACTTTACAGTTGTGTATAAAACTTCTAGACCAAGGTGTTGATCCCGAAGCTTTAGCGCATCACATTGTTAGTATAAATAACGAAACCAGACTTTAATGTGACAGCGATTATCCATTCAAAAAAATAGACTAGACTAAGAGAGGAGGGGCTTCGTTTAAAATGATGAATGTTATGATATTTCTATAAAGTCTATGCAAATCCGCCCTTTTTCTTCTTCTTTCTTCTTTGAGTGCCACTTTGAGATAGTCTGGATTGAGAGAGTCTGGATTGAGATCCTCTTAATCTAGTGGAAGAAAGTTGAGAAGTTCCAGGTGGAGCTATTTGTGTGCTTAATGAAGGGGTTCCTTGAGAAGCAATCATTCCCGAATCTATGTCTCTCGGCACAGTCTGCGAAATTTGTGATATGTTATGCGATACGCCTTGAGATGAGTGATCCGGACGAATAATGTTCATTTTAGAAGGTTTGGATAAAGGTTTGCGGTTCTTAACAATTTTGCTTGTTGGCTTCCGCGTAGGTATATTGCCTCCATTTTGGGAACGATTTTCTTGAATAGATTCTAGACTATCGTTATCCCAATCCAAAACCATCGATCTGAAACTTGGAGCAGTCTTTGCCAAAACCTTTTCATACATGTCTTCAATGGAAGATTTTGGTTTCAACGGTTTTGCTTTAATAAGAGATAACCCCAATAATAAAGATGCCATTTTCAAACACTTGGGTGAATTCTGTTTATTAGAAGCTGTTTCTGAAAAGAATACTTTTTGAAGTAATTGTTTAAGATCTCCAATTGATTTATTCTGTGAATCATTTGAAGCGGCTGACAGAAGACCTATTAGGTCTTTAGAGAATGTCAGATTGATTAGATTAGATAACTCAATTTGCTCATCCTTGTAAAAAGATGCCAATTGTTCAACCATCAGATCAATTTCTGAAAAGTCATCTATGTTCAAAGGGACATCCAGACAAATATCCAATAAAGAAAAGTAAAGAGGCGATTCTTCAATGGAATTAATCTCCATAGTTCCTTCCCCTAACTCATATGCAAATTTTTGAATAAAATCTGACTGTAGTTCCTCACTAGTCTCACTTTCTTTTTGAAGTTTAGTAATAATCTTCTGCAATTCTTTAATTTCCCTGGATTTAAAAATAGAGGGGTTCTTGGAAGTTTCTATTCGAGCTAACGTGTTTTGCGGAGAGTTTACCACTAGTCCCGGACTTTCCGAATACAAGGAACAAGTAATAGATAATCTAGAATTCACTTCAAACAAGAAGAAGATCCCCTCTGATTCAAGTATTTTCTCAGACGGGAATAATGTCAATTGTTGCACGTCGACATTGCTTTTTCTGTGTATGAAATAAGGATCTCTTAAACTGTATGGCTTTTCATCCAGGCCAATTCCAAAACTATAAACCATAGTTAATGGATGTATCTGTGAGTAGACATAAACAATAAAAGCGTTTGAAAATTGAGTTACAGTTAATTTCAAGGTGGTGTCTGCATCATCTAGAAAATGCTTCCAAGATAGAAGCCGTTCTAGAGAATCATGGGATTTGAACCAGATCAACTCCTTTGATGTTAAGAGAAAGGAGTTTTTTCCAATTGCAAAAATATCTTGAATCCTGGACCATGTATTAGCTGTCATGAAAACACTTTTCAGGACATCTATCTGTCTTTTATTTGAATTTTTTTGGCCACCATTAGTTTTTATTGTTTGGGACAATTCGTTTTCAATTTCCCAATCAAATTCTTCAGGTGATTTCCAGTTTTTTAGTGTAAGTTCTGTGATCTCAGATCTAGATAGAACAATTAAGTGATCCCGATCGTAGGTCCAAATTACTTTCTTCCAATTTGATAATTCACTGCCATCATATACAGTTGATTCACCAGTAGACTTTACTCGAACAAGTTTGTGAACTGCATCTGCATTCAATATCTTCCAGAATGAAAAGTTTCCTTTAACATCTAAAGCACAAAATATGTTATGATCCCAAGGATTGAACGAAACGTCTGCAAAGTCAGAGCCCATTAAATCTTCGGCTCCGATTTCTCCAAAATACTGTATACCAATCTTTAAGTTAGTTAATGTACAAGATAGAACATAGATCTTCCCACTGGTTCGAATTACAATATTCTCGGCTGTTTTTTTAAGCTTGGAACCAATAGTACAGATTTGTTTAATGGGGGAAGATAAATCAAGTTGAATTGGTGTTTCAAAGTTAGGGACTTCAATTGATTCTCCCAGGCTCAAGGATAATTCGTCGCTTGATATTTTGGATATGTTCAATATACTTCCACATTCCCCAGAGACGAAAGCTACTATTCTCTTGAATATGGGGGAGCGGCTCTGTTTCAATTCAAAAACGCTGAAAATGGAACCAAACGTTGGGTCATATGCAAACAGTGAATTTAAAGAATCTGCTTCTGAAATGCAAGAATCCATAACCTCATTAGGAATGAACCCTGAGTTCATGGCCTGCTTGGCTTTAGCCATGGCTCTATGTCGGTAGCCGCCCTTTTTCTTTTCATTTGGATTTGCATTAAAAGAGTTCATTTGGTCAGGGAGGATAACCAATTCTGAGTTCTTGACCTCATTTAAGTATATACCCAGATCTGTTATTCTTGGGAAGGATATGTTGGATGTGACTTCAAATTGGTCATCTCGTACTTTGACCAAACCATTTCCGTCTACACCATAACTACACCTAATTCCTAGACCTGTCTTATGTGGCCACATTTACTCGGGGGGTTTAGTGTAGTGGAAGACTAATTTCACCTTTGGAAAACAGGAAGTATGGCGGGAGATGACCTTGTAAAATAGGATTGGTTACAAAGATCTGTAGAAGATGGCGCTACCATTGATTATCGAATATTTGGAAAGAACGAGAGCGGCGCTACCATAAAACAATACACCTAACCAACTTGCAACCTTTTTCACTGGGCAAGGTTTGAATTCTAAGATGCAACTTCTAAAGTTTTTCTTTATATCACTTGTTGCTGCTCTGCAAGTTAAGTTTGACTTGTACGATGGAATTGTGGGTGATGCTGTTCCATTTGAAGATCTTGAGTTAGTGGATCAATACTCTCAGATATCAAATGATTCTCTCTTGTGGGGGCCATATAGATCTGCACTTTACTTTGGTGTCAGGCCTCGATTGCCTAAATCCTTACTCTCTGGATTGATGTGGTACCAAATGAATGATTACAATGGGGTTGGAAATATGAGACATTTCTATGAACAGGGTGACAAAATGAAACGGGCAAATTGGGTCAAATACGATCCAAGATTTGGTGGAAGACAGGTCATTGATGATCTTGAGGTCCACTCTAAGATTATAATTGACTTCATAAAGCTGGTAGATGGTAAATCATGGGCAGTCAAGGTAAGATCAAAGCCACATAAAGGCTACGAAAACACTAAAATTGCATTTGTTTGGTATTCAGGACTTGAAGGTGAGAGAAATGGTGATAGAACTGGCCATATAAGACTCTCTAATAAGAAAAATGTCTTTGGATTCTCCGAAAATGTCAAATTGGAGGGTCTTTCTGAAGATTTAGGTTTCTTCGAACTCGAAATAAATGACCCTAGCTCCAATAAACATCCTCATGATTCCAAGTTAGTTGACCCAGAATTAGATCCAAAATTAGCTCATCACTTATCTCTTACTGTTCCAGATGATAACGTCTGGAAAGCAAAAGATATTTTCATGACCATGCTCCAGGAATCTGTGAAATCACTTGCTGACACATACAACACTCTTAACAATATACCTCCTACACAAGCTTACGTTTTGAGAGACATGCAAAACTTTGAGGGAAATGTTCATTTTATTCAAAAGATATATGAGGGAGCATGTGAGTTTGACATCACTTACAATAGTGCATTGACCCCAAAGACTGAACAATTTACTTTTGAAAATATTCCTCAAAGGATTAAGAAAACTATGGAGAAATTCGATGACAAATTTAAGGACCACTTTCAGTTGAATAAACCATTTGATAATCTGGTCAAATTTGAAAAGTTTGCCAAGGAAGCCTTGTCAGGGCTTTTAGGTGGTATTTCATACATGCATGGGGATCATTTGGTCGATAGAGAAACTGTTTTTGATGATGATTCTTTTGAAGAGTACACCTTGAAAGGTGAAAAGGAGGGTCCGCATGAATTGTTTACTTTGGTTCCCTCAAGGCCATTTTTTCCAAGAGGATTTTTGTGGGATGAAGGTTTCCACCTTCTTCCACTTTTGAAGTATGATTCAGACTTGGTATTGGAAATTATGATGTCTTGGTTCAATCTAATTGATGAGGATGGTTGGATTGCTCGTGAGCAGATTTTGGGTCCTGAAGCTAGATCGAGGGTCCCAGAGAAATTCCAAGTCCAAAGTCCCCAAATTGTGAATCCTCCAACTTTAATGCTCACCTTTTCAATGTTGTTGGAGTCTTTAAATACTGCAATCGATACCCCTGAATCTATTGATAATTCATTGGATATTAATAACTTGGGGCAAGTTGTTCTTTCAAACCCTGAATTATTGATGAACTATGCCAAAAAAGTGTATCCAAATTTAAAAGCTCATTTCAAGATGTTCCGTAGAACTCAACAAGGTTATGTTGCTGAATTTGAAAGAGGATCTAATAATGAAGGTTACAGATGGAGAGGAAGAACCTCAAGTCACTCCCTTGCCAGTGGTTTAGATGATTACCCTCGTGCTCTCCCAGCAGATGTTGGTGAATTGAATGTTGATTTGTTATCATGGATTGGTGTGATGACCAAGTCCATGAAGCAATTGGCAGAAATTTGTGAATATGTCGAAGATTACGAAGAGTTTTCTCAAATTGAGAAAGATATCATTGAGAATTTGAACAGTTTGCATTGGAACGAAGAAGAACAAACTTATTGTGACTTGTCTGTCAACGAAGATGACGAAAACACATATGTCTGTCATAAAGGTTATATCTCGTTGTTCCCATTCATTACGAAGTTGATCCCAGCGCTGGATGAGCAAAAGATTTCTGCCATTGTTGATCTTATTTCTAACCCAGATGAATTATGGACAGACTTTGGAATTAGATCACTTTCAAAATCTGATAACTTTTACCGCACAGAAGAAAATTACTGGAGATCTCCAATTTGGTTGAATATTAATTATTTGGTTTTGGAGGCCTTGCAAACATACAAGCCTCAAGTATCTGCAGAATTAGGAAACAACATTTCCGAAGTCTATGCTAAACTCAGAACTAATATTGTTGAAAATGTCTATGACCAGTGGACTAAAACAGGATTTGTTTGGGAACAATATGACGATGAAACAGGGAATGCAAAGGGTGCCAAAAATTTCTTAGGATGGTCTTCTACTGTTCTTTTGATGATGAAGATGCCTGAAGGAATTTAAAATAGAGAGTCAAAAACAAAATACATTTAGAATTTAGTACTTCAAATTATACTTTATGCATGTAAAACTATATACGCCCTTATCCTTATTTAGATCTTATTTAAATGGATCTATTTAGATGGATCATCTTCGAATCTCAAGTCCCAACCAATAGATTCACCCAACTTTGGCAAAATGTTGGCAACACTTTGAACATCCTTATCACCTCTACCAGAGACATTGATAATAATGTGTTGGTCCTTTGGCAAACTCTTTGCCAATTCAATACCACCGTGAATAGCATGCGAAGATTCCAAGGCAGGGATGATACCTTCCAATTGAGATAACAATCTGAAACCATTCAAAGCTTGAGCGTCAGATGCAGCCACAAACTGGGCTCTTCCGCTGTGCTTCCAGAAGGCCAATTCAGGACCAACACCTGGGTAATCCAAACCAGCAGAAACAGAGTGGGTGTCTTGAATTTGACCATCTTGATCTTGCAAGACGTAAGTCTTCACCCCATGGAAAACACCAGGAATACCACGGGTTAAAGTAGCAGAGTGTCTGTCAGTGTCAATACCATCACCGGCAGCCTCAACACCCAACATCTTAACTTCCTTGTCGTTTTCAAAAGGAGAAAACAAACCAGTCGAGTTAGAACCACCACCAACACAAGCAACAACTGCATTTGGCAATTTACCATCGTTCAAATCCTTAAATTGTTGCTTGGCTTCTTGTCCGATAATACTTTGGAAAGTTCTCACCAAAGTAGGGTAAGGGTGAGGACCAATAGCACTACCAACAACATAATGGGTAGTAGCCAAGTTGGAAACCCAGAATCTAAAGGCCTCGGATGTAGCATCTCTCAAGGTTTGAGTACCATTGGTAACAGCAACAACCTTTGCACCCAAGATTCTCATTCTGAAAACATTCAAAGCTTGACGCTTAACATCTTCAGCACCCATAAAGACAGTACATTCAAGACCAAATTTGGCACATGCAGTGGCAGTGGCGACACCGTGTTGACCAGCACCAGTTTCAGCAATGATCTTCTTCTTTCCTAATCTTCTGGCAATCAAGACTTGGGCCAAGGCATTGTTAATTTTATGGGAACCAGTGTGGTTCAAGTCTTCTCTCTTCAACCAAATAGTGGCACCGCCGGCATATTCGGATAATCTTTCAGCCTTGTGGAAAGAAGATGGTCTACCAATGTAGGTGTATAAGGCTCTGAATTCTTCCCAAAAGGTTGGGTCGGCAACAGCACTTTCAAACCCACGCTCCAATTCAGTGAGACACGAGTTCAAAGCTTCTGGAACGTATTGTCCACCAAAATCACCGAATCTTGGGTTAAACTCGTGCTTTTCTTCCAAAGATGCAACCTTGGAGGTATCAGATGTTGAGCTGGTGCTATCGACAGCAAAGGAAGATGGGGCTGATGATTTGAAGTCTTCACCCAAGATACTCTTGACAAACTTGGTAACGTTTTGAGTGATTTCTTCTGGCTTCGATTCAGCAACGGTAAGCAACAACTTAGAACCGATAACAACACCTTCGGCGTGAGAGCCAACAGACAAAAAGTGTTCTCTGGTGGAGACACCAAACCCAACAGCAATTGGATGTTCACTGCCAGCGTGTTCTTTAACTCTGGCACACAAAGCAGAAACACCGGCATCCAATTCGGTGGAAGCACCAGTGACACCCATTCTAGAAACAACATAGATAAAAGAGTCGGCAATCTGGCCAAGGAAACGTAAACGTTCGTTGGTGGTGGATGGAGCAACCAAAGGAATGTATGACAAGTTGTACTTGTTGCAAACGGTTCTAAACTTGATGGCTTCTTCAGGTGGCAAATCAACAACAATAAAACCACTGGCACCGGCATTAGCGGCATCTTCAATCAACTTTTCTTCACCATACTTCATGATTGGGTTGTAGTAACCCATGAGAATGATTGGAATAGTGACGCCAGCTTCGCTTCTAGCACGCTTGACCATGTCCAAACACTTTGGAACAGTCAATCCATTATCCAAAGCCTTGTTGTTAGCTTCTTGGATAACAGTACCATCAGCAATAGGATCGCTAAATGGGATACCAACTTCGATAACATCAGTTCCTGCATCCTGTAAACTTTTCAAGATCGGTAAGGTGGCATCGACAGTAGGGTAACCAGCAGTGATGAAGTTAATAAGAGCATTTCTGCCCTCAGCTTTGCATCTTTGAAATGTTTCGTTAAGTAAAGCAGACATGTTTCCAAAGAAGAGTGTTGGAGAATTAGAAAAAAATTTTTTACATGATTCGTCCCGCTTATATATTAAGTGGTGAGTCAGTTCAGGGTAACACACTCAATCAGTTCAGGGTAACTCTGGTTAACTTTTCAATGACTGCGGAAAAAGATGTGTGTAAAAAACAATAGAAAACCTGGGGTTGTGCGATAAAGTGATGAGACTTTTTCTTATCTCGGACTAGATATTTTAAACTGGATATTGGTTGAAATTACAACCTCCGTTTATTTTATTGATTGTAAGGCATTTTCGGATTCAACTCTTTGTTTGGAAATTAATTTTCCATGGTGTGGATATTCCTGGTCCGAAGTTTGAAGAATACGTCAAAAGAACTGTACTGCACAACGAAGGTTACAAAATCATCGAAGAGAATGTTAAGCTTATAGCCAGAATATCGGGCCATGTATTAGCAGTGTGCTGGCTAAGTAAACTATAGAAAGGGTGGTAAGAGTCTGTTTTATGGGACCTAGAGGGTTGGTATGATCGTGGGTTAAGCTACTACCTTGATCTTTTCTAGTTGTCTACCTTTATGTTTTCTAATTAGCTATCTTGATGTTTCCTAGTTATCATAAGAGGCTTTCACAACTGGAATGTAGTGACGAGAGATAGCATTCAAGTGGATCCTCATTATGAATAGGGGTACATCCCTAACGGAAAACGTGAGATAGAGTAATTTAGTACATATATCCTTTTTCTTTTTTATTCATCGGACAGGACCGCAATTGAATTTTAAAACCAAGAGTTGATTGTGAAAACCCCCCAAGTTCAACAGAATAAATGCACGTCAAAATCCCGTACTATATTCGAAAACTCATTTCCGATCATTTCCAATCCGAGGTATGAAACAAAATAAAGTAAAATTATTTATCTTTAGATGAGATCTCCATGCCACTTTGACGTTACTACCACAAAATTTTGCAAATTTATTA
Organism: Aciculoconidium aculeatum; assembly: GCA_030579395.1. Taxonomy (NCBI): domain Eukaryota; kingdom Fungi; phylum Ascomycota; class Pichiomycetes; order Serinales; family Debaryomycetaceae; genus Aciculoconidium; species Aciculoconidium aculeatum. The sequence continues at coordinate 46,772 of JAKTQU010000011.1, forward strand.
TTAAAAGGATCTATATAAATTTCTAATTATGCGTAGAGCTTCTTAATGGTGGTGTAGAATTGCTTCCCTTGACTTTCTGCAATCTCTGCTTCCAACTTGCTAGGATTCCTAGAGCCATCTGCTCCAGCAAAAGTGCCTGCACCCCAAGGAGATCCTCCGTGGACTTCTTCCAAATTAGTAAGCTTGGGGAAAAGTGCCCCGTAACCTAATGGAACAAAAATTATCCCATGGTGCACAAGAACAGAAAGACTGGTTTGTACAGTTTCCTCTTGACCACCACCAAGGGTACCTGTCGAGACAAAAATTCCCGCAGCCTTACCATGTAACGTTCCTTGGGCCCATAAGCCACCTGTTGAGTCCCAAAAAGCCTTGAATTGAGCTGGATAGCTTCCAAATTTGGTTGGCACACCAAAGAGGAATGCATCAAACTGAGTTAAAGTGTCAAGGGTAGCAATGGGATAGTTTGGTCTTGGCGGAGCACCGAGTTTCTTGAGAATTTCATCAGACAATGTTTCCGGTACTTGGAAAATTTCGGCCTGTCCTCCGGCTGCCTCAATTCCTGCCTTCTCTGCTTCTGCTAACTTGGCAATGTGGTGATACAAAGAGTAAATAATAATTGCAACTTTAGGGGCCATTCTTGTGTTTTAAAAATGATTTATAGAATCTGTACAAGAAATCGTTCCTCTTATATCCCTTTTTAAACTTAGCTCACCACACTTTGTGACTGTAGATTGCTCAAGAACTCCTGAAATTTCATGGTTATACCAATGGATATAAACTAAAGAAAAAAGAAAGAATTCAATATTGGAGTATAGGAACTACACTAAGTTAAATATGGACTGAGAGTTAAGATACTCCTACTAGAATAAATCCAAAAGAACTAGGATCGGAAATTTATTATAGGAAGCAATAAGGAACTGCAAAGTGCAGAAAATACTTACAAACATGAAACAGCAAGCAATCGGTTTAAACTTTAGATTAAAAATTAAAGACAATAAGAATGTAATCTGTTTAAGCTCAGTCCATATCAAATAGCATAAGAGAGTAATTGAAGATATCTCATACTAAGACTTAAGGTGTATTAAATATTAATCATGTGTAAATCTAATTCACTAAAAGTATATGGAAACCAGTAGTTCAGCTTTCCATTAGTCCAACCACAATTCAACAATCTTCTGTCAAGACTTATACATTCTCTGTAACCTTTGATAAAATATTTTAAAGCCCATTGTAATTTAAACAACTATTTTAAACAATAGATAATTAAGTAATTGATAAACATACACATTTACACATTTACACAGTTTACAGATATCAGTTGTGGCAGAGTTTTCATAGATCTTACATTCATCATTACTAAACTGATTAATATTACAATATATACATTAGACCTAACTAAAAAAACTTTCTCTATCTGCCTCAACTTCTTCACCCCCAACTTCATTGAAATTGAGAAAATGGATTGGACGGTGTAATTCATGATAAAACGACAATGGAATATCCAATTTGAGACCATATGGACTAGAGGCATTCCATATAGTACCCGAGAAAAAGTAATTCCAAATATTGTCATCTGGAACTAAGAAAGAACCAGAAATTTTGTCTGAAAGAAGCAATTGCATCTTTGAACTGAATTGCAGTGAGAATCCTTCTGGGGCTGGATTCATGTAGTCTTCATTTGTTTTTCCCCAATTGTATCCTTCTTCAAGAAGCTCAAAAGCAGAAAGTGAGACGGACCCAGGCGTAAATGAAACAATCAAGGTTGCAAACTGAGAGGTAAACTCCTTGTTAAATTTGGATTGAATCGTGATATCAGTAGGAGAAAGATATGCAGCTTCATTTGACTGTGTGTGAATCCAACCCAAGAGTTCCATACCTTCCAAGGCACCTCCTTCTGGAATAGCCTTGGGAAATTCAATTGAATTCGACTTCCCTAATTGTGGAACAAGAGCTATATACAATATCTCCTTCACCTCTGGGTTGTCTTCTGGAGACTTCCCAAAGATAAATGCACCAACTTGTATTCTTAAATCTGATATTTGGATAAACTTCTTGAGCAAATTCTGTGGCATAATATAAGTATATGAATCATTGTCCACGAAATCATTGGACGAAACATAAATGTTCTTTGATCTCAAATGCAAATTATTCGAAGCCAACGCTCTATTTCTCCATTCATTTTTAGATGAGAATGTCAGTTGCTCGTAATTAGTAGTTGTAACAGTGACAATCTCCTCCCCGTGAACATTGGTTGTGGTTGTTTTCAAGGCGGTTAGTTCCTTGTTTTCATCATCGGGTTTTTTCTCAATCTCGGCCAATTCCTGTCTTTGAGCAGAAGGAGCCCTGATATCTTGGCCCAAAATTAAATCACGGATTTCAGATTGTGTCAAAGATTGAATATTAACATTATGCTTCTTTGAATAATCTTGCAAAATCACATCTCTTAACTGAGCCTCAACCTCAATCCATTCCTCATCAGACAAAGTGGGCCAAATATGGTGGTCTTGAACAATAGTACTAGAGTCAGGTTTCAAGATCAAATTAGTGCGTTCTGGACTTATTCCCAATGCCCTTAACAACAAGATGATACGTGAAAAGGCCGTAAAAGCAGATATACTTTCAAGCCAATCGTCATAAAAGTTGAAAAGAACCATTTGCGGTTCACTGGCTTTTAAAACAATGTCGGCCAATTTGTCAATTTTCAATGCAGAAGCAAATGGCAAATGTAATTCAGATGGTCTTATTGAGATGTTTGGGAAATCAAGCATGTGCACTTCTAGAGGGTCCATCATTCCTTTTCTGGTCACAATCAATTGTTTTGGTTGTTCTTCCCTAGGTAACGAACGAACCAACGCGGCCACTTCCTCTGCGGTCTTCCACTTGGCCAATTGTCCCAATCTCTTTTGGCCTGCCCAAACAGAGGTGTGGATCACTTTTAAGAACAATTGACCAGTCTTTGGATTCAACATGAAAATGGAACCATTGATTGGTTTAGTGGTCAAATTTCCTTCAAACGTCTTGTGCACTGTAACTCTATAAACATTCGTATCATCAATGAATAACTGTGTGTCGTTGTTGAACAATTCAGCGTAGTTATTAGAGTTCAAGAATGCTTCCTGTGGCTGGGATTGATACAATTGTAAACCCTTACGAACTCTCTCACGAAGAACATACAATGCAGGGTTAGCCTTCATGATTTCCTTCATTGCATTCTGAACCAATTCCTTTAAACCAGGGAACCAGTTCCCATACACCTCATACATGTTGTAAGCCAAATCGATGGCAATAATTATCCCAGTTGGGGAGGGATAGGAACTAGTGTTATCAGTGGTGTAATCCAAAAACTTGGATCTTGCGTATCTGGCAATGTCATGAGAATCATAATCACCATATCTCAACTGAACATCTACCCAGAATTTATTCGATGGGATGTCAAAGGAGTCACTTTTGTCGAATAAAAGAGAAGGCTTGGATACGTTCCACTTGTATGTAGAAGTAAGAACAATGTCAGCACAAGATGAATTCATTTTGTACGCCTTTCTTGGATGAATTGCTTGTTTTTCAACACTATCAACCTGTAAAACTTCCAATTCCTTATCCAACACCTGGCATAAATCTTGAACAATACTTTCGTGGATTTTCTGCCACAAATGTGCTCTGAAGATTTGGATGAGAGATATTTTCAAGGTAGGAATCTTACCATGAAGAAAAATACCAGTTAAGTCCAATTGAACTAAGAAACCAACATAGACATTAGCACGGTTGATAGTAGGAGACCACCATAACGTGAAACGACGGTTAGGAATTTGACTCAACCCGGATCTTTGAGCATTGGTCAATTTCTTGAATTTCAAGGAATCTTCAAAGCCTGACGCCTTCTCCCAGAAAAGACCCTCCCATGAATCAAATCCAGTTCCTCTAAACAAGGTATGTTCTAAAATGGTCTCTATGCCACCCAAGGCCTGGATTATATCAGTACGGTACGAGTTGAGATTCCACAACTTCCCATCATGATGGTTACTCGTCCACCAAAAGGGACTGAACCGCAGCAAGGAGAATTGCTTAAATTCACGTCTAATTCTGTGTCCCTTATCATAAGCAAGAGTGTGACGATCCTTTTGAAACAAGGTACTAATACGTGGAATACCTCTATCCCAGTTATTTTCCATATCTTCAAATGTCAATCTGCGGTTCTGTTCCATGGCTTCCTGTCTCTTGATTGCATATTCAGCCCAAACTCGCTGTGAGTCCAAGAATTCGTTTTCCCACGTAGTGATGTATCTGAAAATCGTTGGGATCACCTTCTCGTCACCTTGATGCGTCATACCTGCTCTGAAATGAGTGATACCGGTATCGGTTTGTTTGGACCATCTTAAATCCGATGCTGGAATCAAAATATGCGAGGCACTCAACATACCCAAACCACCCAACTCCTTTGGTGTGTAGAAAACCGCAGGTGGGAAACGCGTTGGCATTTTCGAGTTGAGGCCCATTTTCACTCTATTCTGAATCTTGGTTTCACACTTGACCAAAATGTCCAAAAGTTTTTCAGTTGATACCACTGCTTCTCTAAAATATGCGAAAAGTGCAATTAAGCTCGTATTCCACTTGGAAGCAACCTTTGTGAAGGTCGTAGAACCTGAAGACATCAACACTTGTCTGATTCTATTGTGGAATTTGTCAATCTCATCTTGTGTCACTTGAAGATAGGCTTGGGCTGTTCTTTCCTTGGTAGAGTGGTCCACCAAATCCCAGACCCCTTCCGTAGATGAGCTCAATTCTTTTGCTCTGCATTTAGGCAAGATTCTAACTTCGAATCCACACATGGAGAACAAAAGGTTTGGATTATCTCTTGAATAGACAGATGCAAAGGTATCTTTCCATTCAATGGAAGTGATTGATTTTGGAATGCGGCTCGCAACTTCCCAGAATACAGCTCTTCCCAAGTTCACATCGGTTCGGATCAATCTCATACGAGAGTCACGAGGCCAGCAACGATGGTTATTGTAACCAACAGAATGTTCAAAGTTTGGATCTGGGTTTTCACTTAAAAAGTCTTGAACCAAACCAGATGCCTCCTCATGATCAAATCTAAAGAAAATATGGATCTTATCCATGTAACGAGAATAGAGTCTAATTGGAGAAGACACCTCTGTTTTCAAATCCTTAAATTGTAAAAAGCTATTTGGTTGCTGTGGTGGTCCTGCCAATTCTCCAGCTCTTTCCAATCCTAAGATTAACAAATCTATAACCAAACCATAATATTGGTAGATAAAGGAAGAGAATTGAAGCCCCCTCAACATACCATATTGGTTCACGTGATTCATATCCTTATAACTTAAATTGACATTGTTTTTTGAAGACATATAATCTGCAATATTCGGATCCACAATTAATCTAAGCAAACGATTCATCAAGGTGAAGTCAATTTTTTCCGTAAACTTGTTTAAGCTTGTTTCAAACATCACATTTGACTCACCATTTGAACTAGTCCAAACATTATCCAAGTTATTGATGCCTTGACACCACTTGTAAACCAACAATGGAGGGATTTCTTCATCACTTGGCTTGACCCAATTTGGAAAAAGATTTCTCTTATCTGCTTCATACCAGAGATACTGGTCGAGATATGCATCAGTGATTTTTTCAAGAGGATCAACCGTATAAATAGGAACCAAATGACTGTAATAATCCATCATTTCCAATCCAACTTCTTTAAAAATCCTTTGAGTTAACAAAAACTTCTTAATTCTAGCAAGACACTCGTGCGGGTTGTCATATGCTTGTTCGATTAATGCCAACTCTTCTCTTTGGGAAGAATTCAATCTTGCATTGGCATTGAAACTTTCTTTCAAATTTTCCAAAGCTAGAACGAGCAACTTTGTATCATGTTTATAAGTCAACGGAGGGAAAGGAATCGGATTGAATTTCCGACTTTCTAACCACTGCACCATAGACTGGAAGATTTTCACAGCCTCGGTTGGAGTAACATACGGGCCGTCCTTAGCAAAGCCTTCTTGTCTACCCTGTTCGTTTTTAATCCACAATCTTGTTAAACGGCCCAAATTCTTCTTAGCAACTGTTTTCTCCACAGTGGTACCTTTCCGTATACGTTCTCTGTTGTAATGGGCAACAGAGATCCATCCATCAGCTTTTGCTTGGATGTAGCGTTCAATGATACTTTCAATTGGTTTAGGTAAACCTGGCACTTTCCATGGGACATTTGCTTTCCAGCATCTCCAAGCTTCGCTCAAGTGTTGTAAAATGACTTTAGATTTGTTCTGTTTAAGACCATCAGGAATCATATCTAAAATATCATGCATTACCTGTGATCTCAATTCCAAGTCATAGTAAGAGTCTACTCTTTGCTTGGTGATGGTCTTGGCGACATCATTGCTTCTTCTACCTTCAAATTGTCTAACCAATAAGTTTCCTAACCATCTCTCTAACAATGGAATAATACCTCTCAAAAACGAAAGCCAAACTCTCCAAGCAGGCTGCCAAAACCCACAACCAGGCCCCTTTCCGATAATCTCATTGAATCTCGCGTAAACAACGTGCTTCAAATCTTTACATGCACGAATCTGGTGCATGACTTTATACTTATATCTGTAAATACCTGTCAATTGTCCCAAATGGTTTAAAATATAGTAGATACCATCTGCCAATTGGAAAGCATCTACATTTCCCAATCTGAATTGGACATGGGAATCCACCACAATTTTAATAACTCTCAAGATTTCACGGATCAAGTGGAAAGCGTTCCCGAATCTGGATTTCTTTCTTTCTTTTGTAGTAAGGGTCTTTGTTGGTTTCAAATTAAAGTTGTAGTCCAAATGCAAATACGTCAATCCTTTCTTGTGAATCAACAAGTTGAGCATATTGAAACCTTGATTACAAACCTGAATCCCAGCCTCAACCCAGTCAACAGTTGTTTGCTGGAAGTATTTGGTGGATTTTAAAGTCTTGATAAGTTTGATTTTTTTGGCCTTTGATTTCGTTTTGGGTTTATGGAGTTGGTTTAAAATGTCGTTTTTCAACAATTTCTGATGGGATATTTTCACTTTAATGTGGCTAGAGTGTGTAGGACGTTGTTCATACCATGACTTGACAAGAGAGACATCTTGTGCACGAACCATTTTACCACTACGTCTATTAAATGGATATGGTGCCCACCACAACTTTATCGCCTCTGCAGTTCCTTCAGGTGCCAATGGTAAGATGGCTTTGTCATCGTCTATATCATTTTCAAGGAACGGTGTTAATCCTCCTAGGTCGTAATCTTCTGTATCCTCAATCTCTGTTCTAATTGGGTTTCTATGGGGTTTTATTGGGTGAAACTGCTTATTAAGTCTAAATGGTGTTTCATTTTCAACGTAGCATTGGAATGGTTCATGGTACCAACTCACCTTGACCAGTTTGACAAATGAATTGTATAAATAAGGGAATGCAACTTTATATTCCGTCTTTATTGGGTTTCTGAAAATGATTCGATCTATAGAATTGAATTCCGTGAAATCCTCAAGCTCGGGATTATTAATTTTATCTTTGAATAATGGTTCAAACTTTGGTCCTCCAGGCAATGCCACATTCAAACTTTTGGCGGTAATAAGAGCATTCTTATCCATCAAATACCTAGAGTTGGGACTGGACTTGGATTTGGGCAATAACGGCTGTGACACGTTATACAAATCGGCCATTTTTTCCAAATCCAAAGTCCAATTTCTATAAGATTCCCCATTTACATAATCCTCGTCCTCTATTAATGGTCTTGCATCATAAATATAAGAACTCAAGTCTTCGCTCAAGTTTTGAGACTCTAGTTGGATTGGTTCTGAAAGATCCAAGTCCTGTAAGTTTTCACTCCAGTCTATTGGAGGCTCTTCATCATCAAATGGAGGGAAAACCATTCTCTTGAAATGCTTTCTGTCTCTTTTTTCACGTCTCATCATTATCCAAGCAGTTGACCATTGTGCCACGTAAACTGGCTCTATGACTCTGGGAGTTTCATTGACAAATGTTATGGCTCCACTAATATGATACAACACCTTGACTTCCTTTACCGCTTCCCAAGGTTGTGGCATGTTTTCTAGCAACTTGAGAATGGCATGAGGTAAATATTTCAACGAGGCCAAATACGATTTCTTATCTGCTGCAATTTTCTTGGACGATAAATCGCTGTGGTCCACCATGATCTTTCGCAAATGTTCAGCGGGCATCATTGGCTTCTGGGGTCTAACTAGAGTTGTTTTAGAATTAGCCACTTTTGCAACTACAAGATGCTTACTCTTTTGGGAAAGTATCCATCTCTTCTTCCTAGCCTCGAGTATATCTGAAGTAGCCGTTCTCTTGATATTCAGAGGAGGTGGTGGAGGAAGTACTTGGTTATTCCTAGGAGGAGGAGGGGGAAGTACTTGGTTACTCTTAGGCCCTGGAGGAGGAGGTGGAGGGACTCTTTTTGGAGGAGGAGGTGGAGGAGGCAATGAGCTCCTCGGTATTTTATTTCGACCGCCGTTATCAGCCGTGTCTTTGGGCTTGGAAATGCCCGGAGGCGGAGGTGGAGGCGGCAACTGGCGTCCCATATCTTTCTTGCTACTGTTTAAACTCATCTAGAAAAACTCATTAAAATCGCGATTGTAGCGATTGGGATTTATTTGGATTAGCTAAGATGGGTTTGTTTATTAGGTAATACCTGTTATTTAGGGTATTCTCGAATATTAAGTGGGTGTCTTGATTTCAAATTGAATAGATTACCTTGGATTAGGTAGAATAGTTAGGTTCTTTATAAATTGCAGTACATTAGATTGTCCTGAATAAGTTTGAATAACTTGAATAGTTTGTTTGAATAAGTTGTCTTGAATAGTTTGTTTGAATAAGTTATCTTGATTCCAATTGAATAGTTTGATTTAATAAGTTAAGTGTCTTGAAAATGCATAAAATAGTCTACTTCAATGTTACCAATAGCACTACCAACTTTACAGACCCAACGGTCCCCAACACTAGATTCACACTAATGTCGGCTCTCGTGGAAGCCTTGCTAGATCAAGCAGAACTCTCGTCACTACCGTGGTACAGGTTTGGACGATTGACTATGTATTGCTGCTCCATTTATGGTGTGGCGTGTCTATTTATGACCTTGATCATAAATAGAACAATGATAATTGCTTCAACCAATAATATGAGAATACAGCAACTACGTGCTAGGGGTGTGGGATATAACCTGCTGAGTACTCAAAAAACGTTAAAGTATCTAAGTGGGATTTTTCTCCGCATAGGCATTATAATGCTTCTATGCTACAATGCATACAATGTCTTGATTGCCTTGAATTTAAATAAACACTTGGGAAATGGTTCCACTGTATGGCCATTTATTTATAAATTTATACCAAACATTGAGTATGACATTGATGATTCAAACAAGACCAAGTACATGAGAACTCCGCAGAGCTCAGTCATGATAGGCCCTACCACAGACATGAACTGGCCCATCTTTCTTGGTTTCTGTCTCCTGATGTTTGTGGAGACTTTCACTCTGGCGCTTAATGGCAAGAAACCTTTCCACGAAACGGGAATCACGATTTTTGAACATTCACTTGCCTTCCAAGAGTTCAGCGGGGGTGCGGGTCTTTTCCTCGGGAAGTTTAGGAAGAATGTATTTACGAGTGCTAATATGAGTCATTACTTCAACAGACCTACCGAACAATTATTGTTTATTTCCCTATTTCTGATTTTAAATCATTTGAATATTCACATTGGTGCAATTCTTAATGAGAATAAATATCGTTTGATTCCACTGAGCATTTTGGGTGTTGGTTTCTTGGCTTATTTCACATCGACGATTATTTATGGACAGATTCTTGATTTCCCTGTTATCTACTTGATTACCTTATCTCCTCAGTTGCTCATTGTGGGGATTATTATCCTTTGTCTCTCTATCTTTGGAATAGCTGTCATCTGTAATGGCTTTCAACTACAAGGATTGAACTTTGCAAGTTTAATCAACCAAGAAACTGGCAATGGTGACAACGAAGAAGATGACCATTTCCCAGTGGTTGTTCATTGGAGTGATGATTTCTTTTCGGCATTGATCAATTTGAGCTCGTTGGCGATTTCCCTGGCTGGAAAATCAAGTTATATTAAAGAAATAAGCATAATTTCTATGAGTTCAAAAACTTGGCTTGAAAGAAAGAAGCTTGGATATGAAAACTTCTTGAATAAGCCTTTAATTGAAGATGGTGAACGGGATGCACACAGAAAGTCAGGATCCATTGTTAAAAAGTATATTGCAGTCCGGAAACTTGTTTTTGACCTCTCAGAACTACTTTTCACTTTCTTGAAGAATGGTATCAAGCTGCTTAGGAAGAAGGAGCCCAAAGAGGTTCCAAGTTTTCTACAACGGTACTTGAAGAGCTCACAGCCCAGCAGCAATGAAATCGTCTGTATTGATGATTTCACCGTTGAGTCTGTTGAAGATAATTACGTTCAAATCTTGAGTGGAATTGAGTTATCGGAGGAGGACCGTTCGGAAGATTACATACCAGACGACGAATCTTACATGGAAACCGAGGATGAACTTGAAGCTGATGTCATGGGAGAACTTTTAAACGGATCAGAATTTACCCAGTTGATGAGTTCTCCGGATATTTCCATTTTGAAGCACCGTATTTCCACTGAACGGAGAATGACCAGATCGAAATTCAACTCTTTCAACGGGAAAGACGAATCTGATAGATTATTTGAAACGATTCTTCAAAACAGAGTGGTACCTGAAGAACAATCAAGATTTGATTGTGTGATTTGTCATTGTAATGTTAGGGAGATTATTACGTGGCCCTGTAAGTGTTTTGCTATATGTGAACCTTGCAGAATAACTTTGGTTACAAAGAGGATAGAAGGATGTGTATGCTGTCGTCGTGAAGTAGAGGGGGTTTCCAAAGTTTTCATTCCATAACCGAGCAAACCGAGAAACCGAGCAAACCAAAGGTTTGTGAGGTTGTGAGGTTATTAGTTGCGAACCTAAGGTTATTACTCACAAATGAAGGTTACTCGCAAACCGAAGGTTATTAATCTCCTCAAATACCCAAGCATAAATAATTAATGATCAGAAAATTGGACATCGACCTTCAGTTCGGAAGTGATTGTTTCACTTTAGAAGCCTTTAGAAACGAACACTATAGAAACCTTTTCTAAAATCATATAATGCAGTATTATGTAGCCCTGGACCACAGTCTATTTTTTAAATTAAATATAGATCAATACGTGAATTAAATGAATTTTTGTATTTGAAATATACTTTAGTTAATTTCAAATCTCTCGTATTCGAATTCAATATATTTTGTAAATACAATATATTTTGTTAATACAATACATTTTGTAAATTAAATGCATTTTGCGAATTTAATATATTCTGTAAATTTAATATATTTTGTAAATTTAATGAATATTTTTCATAAAATTATGTAAAATACATACAAATTCACTTTCTGGGAGGTATAATACCCCAAGTATAAGCTATGTTAAAGAGTTTCATAGATTGTTTTTTAAATATTTACCTCGAACCGAAAAGTTTAATACTGGCGGAATAAGTTTTTGATTAAAGTATGAGATTTGAACTTTTGGTTTTTAGCAGAATCAAGTCTTGGTTTGTTTCCAATATTAGTTTCTTGTGTTGTGAAAATTTCCAGTTCGAGGTGTTAAAAAGTATAAAGACTGTACTGTTGTCACTATTTTCCACGTGATGTCATTGTCAAGAAACCGATAAACGTAAGTAAGTAGTTTATAAGAGATGTTATGAAATCCAAGATGAAATAACGATGCGAAATTCGCGTGATGTTGTTGCAGAGTTGGGTCACGGTACGTATTCAGTTTTTTGACGTAAATGGGAGAGAAAGTAACTTGAATCTTCATCTAGAGACTGAAGGCTTCCAGTGAATTATCGCCCCAGATTTGGCGCCTTGATTACTTGTTTTCGTCTGAAATATCTGTATTCAACAGGCGCTTTGCGCGTTGTTTTTTTAAGGGTCCTTTATTTACCGAATGGATTTGCAAGTTTCACCAGGGACAACTACCCATTCCCAGAAAGGATCTCTTGAGATTCTACCTTCAAGCAAGGCTTACGACTTTGATATAGTACTAAGGCCGAAGTTCTCAAAAGGACTGCGTCGATATGTTCCAGACTTCCATGCTACTATTGAATATGCACAGTTTCTATTTAAAAGTACAAAGGATAAGTACAAGAGATATAGTTCGGCCGACTGCAACCAAACAGTGTACACGATATACATATCATATGCATTGACATTTATATATTTCTCAAGGGCGAAGAATACCGATAAGGATGTTGCAGAGTCGATAGACGCATTACAAGACGCAGGATTCTATAATTTCCGAATACCAACCGAGCTTCGACACTGGATAGAAGGGTTGAATCGTTATGATTTGTTGGAGCTTGGATTGGTATTTGAGCCAAAGCTAAGTAGAATAAATCCAGACCACGTACGATCTGGATTTTTAAACTATGAAGTGGGGTATCTAATACCGAATTTTGTGTATTTGCTACAGGCATTTTCATATAGCCTTTTGAACTCGAGAAGTAGTTTCTCCGATTTCAGAGCACAGAGATCAGTCCCGACCGAAATCGAAAGAAACATGAAGAAGTATGGCTCCAATGTACCTGGGGTTGAATATTGCTTCTCACTGGTTGTAAATAGCTCGTTTACAACCACAAGCATAGAGGAAATCATCGACCGAACAGACAAACTAGTGTACCGGAATATGTACTTGAACTATTTGTGCTTTGATCCTTCCTTTATCGTGGACATATGCAGCGCAGTTAAACCTTATCTAGATTCCATAGATACAATAACATTCGACAACAATGTATCAAAAAGAGGCAATAACTTGTGCACCTATAGATACAATGAAATCAAAAACAATGTGATATCCTACCGTCCAACAAAGTTGCTAGCTGAAGGGATTTTCAATCGGAGTGCTTCAGTTAGCACATTTCTCTTGTCTGAAATCGGAATGTTTGAAGCTTCAACAGTTACTCCACTAGTGAGGATGACAGAAAATACTTTTAAAAAGGTGGTTGAGGGCCAAACTTCATTTTATGAATATTCACCATTTTTCAGAAAGAAACATAAATTTATAACATCCTCATTTTCGAGGGCAGAATACAGAGAACTATAGGATACAACAATAAGAGATTAAGAGAATAAGGATAATACAGAACTATAATAATACACTAATAATATAGATAATACAGTAACTATAATATAATAATACAATACATAAACTTTGAATGTTTTATTTATATGGTAATCTCTAGTATTTTTTATTCAACGGTCAGGGAGGAAATAAAGTAACACAAATCTTTCAAGTCGATGCAAAATGACAGAATTCCAGTTGATGCTATAAAGTCTAATTGACGCTCGAAACGTCTAAGCCTTGTGCCAGACTGAACTCGTATATATTGATCTGGTTGACTATGTTTTAGGGGCTTAAGCCACGCACAGACCTTCCTTCAAAAAACAGCCATTACAGCGTACACAAAACAGCTTATATTTGCTAGGGCTTAGGTGCCGACAGAGAGAAAGCATAGAGAAAGCCGAGGATCATCTAAAAAACGATTTTGCCATATATGTTATAAACTTTGCAATATTTACCAGTAAACTAGAGGCCGTAGAAGCATGGGCACTAGCAGAATCACTGTAGCAAGTGTTCCAAACAATCTAACACACTTGTGCAACTCCAACAAAGGGCAAATCACAGAAAAGGGTGTACTGTACATAGATCATAACTCCTATTTCCCTCAAAGTCACACGTAAAAAGTCAAATACAAGAAACAAGTTTGAAATGTGACCCGCTTGAAAAAAACAAGGGCATTCCAGAGAAAAATAACTCTCTGCAAAAAACAAGGCATTCTCTGGGCATTTGCAGAAAATACATCTCTTCAAGATCAACAAGAATGGCTTCGAAGGCTTCAGAAACTGCTATCACGATTGTAAGGGAGTCGCTAACCCGCGATTCCAAAAGCTTGCCTCAGGTTTGGGAATTGGTGACTGCCAGTATGGCTGACACTTTTGTCAAGTACCTTAACTTGTTGAGTAACATTCCAGGTGGTCATATTATTTTAAGATACCTCAAGGCTTCATACAAGGATGATCCTATAAGATCTCTCTTTGAACTCGCCTTGTTTCTATTCGCCGTGAAGTACTTTTTGTCCTCCAAGAAGAAGGAAAACAAGAATGATCTCGTATCTTTTTCCAAGAAGGAAGTGGACGAGTTGATCAGCGAGTGGGCCCCTGAGCCTTTGGTTGAAGGATTGCTGCCATTGGAAAAATGGCAATTGAAGGCCATTCCTGAGATTGAAGGCGCAAACAAGTCTCACATCACCTTGAAGAATAGCAACGGCCCGGATATCAATAATGTTACTAACTTGGCATCCTTGGACTTTTTGAACTTGAACGAAAACGACAGTATTAGAGAGGCTGCAAAGTCTTCTATAAAGACTACGGGTGTTGGTGCATGTGGTCCTCCAAACTTTTATGGGACCCAGGATGTGCATGTTAGATTGGAGGAAGACTTGGCTAGATATTTAGAGGCTGAGAAGGCTATCTTGTATGGGCAAGACTTCGTTACCGCAGGTTCCGTGATACCGGCTTTCCTTAAAAGAGGAGACTTGTGTGTTGTTGATAACGGTGTTAACTTGGCCATCCAGAAAGCTCTTATTGTTTCTCGTTCTGATTGTGTTTGGTATGACCACAATGATATGGATCACTTGGAAAAGGTTTTGAAAGAACTCAAGCCTTCTTTAGACAAGCAAAAGCCTGTCAGAAGAAGATTTATAATCACTGAAGCCTTATTTGCTAATACTGGTGACTTGGCCCAATTACCAAGACTCGTGGAGTTGAAAAACCAATACAAGTATCGTTTCTTTTTAGATGAAACCTTATCGATTGGGGTTTTAGGTAACACGGGTAAAGGTCTTTGTGAACACTTCAACATTCCCAGATCAGAAATTTCTATTACGATTGGTTCCTTGGCTTTGTCCTTTGCGTCTTCTGGTGGCTTTTGTGTGGGTGTCGAGCCTATGGTTCACCATCAAAGAATCCAATCGGTTGCCTATGTCTTCAGTGCCTCTCTCCCACCATACTCTGCCAGAGTGGCTTCTCAAGCAATCAAGGAAATTTCCGAAAATGTGAATAAAACTGGAAAGTCGGTTATAATTGACAAGCTACACAAAAACACAATTTACACTTATAAATCTTTACACCAACAATTGACCAAGTTTTTGACCATTGTTTCTGATTCAGCTTCTCCAGTGGTTCACTTGTCATTATCCCAAGAATTTAGGGATAAAATGCAATTTCCTCAGTTCTATGGTAATACATTCTTTTTGGAAACAGGTAAACAGTCCAAATACGTGAACAAGTTTGATGAAAACTTCAATACTGAATCCTTCATTTTACAGTCTATCGTGGATGAAGTATTGAAGAACTCCAATGTTTTGATCACCAGATCGAAGTTGATTTTAGAGTTTGAGAACTTGCCGGTATTCAATCCAAACTTATTAATCAACATTAACGCGTCTGTTTCTCAAGATGAATTGGACAGATTATTCCATGCATTGAACATTGCTGCTAACAACGTATGCTCAAATGCAAACCTCAGTAACTTGCACCAAAATATTGTCAACTATTAATACCCACACATGTTTGAACAATAAAATCCTACTCCATAATTCAGTACACTATTAACTTATTAATCTATCAACACAATTTACTTTAACATTCTATTTCTGGCCTCTCTTGCAATCGATCTAGCTTCCTCTATATCATGCGCGTTACTGTGGTTCAAATCTTTAGCCAACTCGTAAGCCTCTCCGTATTTCTTGTTTTCCAACGAGTATCTCGCCAACCATAATCTTGCCTTAGACGTGGAATTGCTTATGCCCCATTCGTATTCTTGCTCAAAGCAAAGCTTCATGTACTTGTACGTATCTTTTAGTCTTCCCAACTTTTCTGAAATCACAGCCAACTTGTAACAAATGTGAGGTTCAGCCACAACCACTTCGTCCCCGGTATTCCCATTAGCAGATTGATTCACGTTGCTCTTGATAGCATCGATAGATAAAGCCTTTTCAAAGGACATGATGGCCTCGTCGAATTTATCAATTTTCTCATAACAGTTACCAATCGCTTGCCACATTCGTTTATCCAAAGGCTGTAAATTGGTAGCCCTTTGGTAGTAATAAAGGGCGTATAGATGCATATCAAGCACCTCGTAAGCCTGGCCCAACCCATACCAAGCCCTGAAATCCTTTGGGTTTATATCCACTGCTCTTCTATACGATTCAATGGCAGCATGTGAGTTTTTCAACTCCACAAATTCATGGCCCATCAAGGTCCAGGCACTGAGACAGTGCTTGTTTAGTATAAGAGCTCTTTTGTAGTACATGATAGCCTTTTCGTGCTCACACTTCATAGAGTGGTAGTTTGCTATAATGCAACATGTTTCTGGCCGGAACTTGTCGATTTGGGATGCAAATTGAGCCAAAAATGATAGCTTTGATTTTTTCTCCATCACATACAACATATTGGAATATGTGTCCAAATCGTCCAACCTTAGAGGATCCAGCGCTAGAATAGAGTCGAAGATCGATTCGGCTTGGAAATAGTCCAAGTTGTGGTAGCAAATCAAAAACTGCTGTATTTTCAAGAAATTGAACTTGGGGAACGTGGAAATCAATCCCTTGAGCTGATCATTTAGCGTCACCAGCTGTTGGTAGAATTCTTGTAGAATCACCACATCAAAGATTTGGAACATGACGTTTTGCGACAAGGACGATTTCGAAGACTTGATCCGACTTATGAAGCCCTGGGCCTCATCAAACGAGGTTAGCGTGGAGATCAACTCTTGCCAACATGACCAGTTATATGGAAAGAGAACCAACGAGTTGTACAAGTTCTTTTGTGCTAGGTCGTATCTCTTCTTTTTGTTATATATCATTCCCACCAAGTAGTATATAAAAGGGTTTTCCGGGTTTCTTGAGTGGTAATAGTCGGCTTCCTTCAATATCTTTGAAAGCTTACTATTGAGGGAGTTAATAGTGTCGTTCTCTGTAGAAACATCTTCCGAGTCAATTGAATCTGGCTTTGCTTCGTTGAAGGAACCCACGTTCAACGAACCATCGGTCTCTTCTGTAGCCTTCTTATCTATGGAGATCAACATTGAGTACAATCGTAAAAAAATGGAGTCGCCGCTTTTACAGTCCTTTAACACGTCTGCTGCCCTGTCAAACTCCTTACAACTGAAATAAGCCTTGGCTAGCATGAATTTCTCTTGGTCATGGATTTCCCATTGGTCTAGTTGAATCAAAGGGTACGATTTGTTTGGAGTTGGCGGCAAACCATTCAATGCTTCTGCACACCATTTGGAAGCCTGGAAGAGGTTTAGATTGGAAAGCTTATGGAAGGCCAAGAACAAGTCGGTTCTGATCTTGTCGGACATGGTAACGCGTGTTTCACAGGCCAACCTTGGTAATTACTGGGGTTTCAAGGTTTTATGAAAAAATTGAAGAAGTAAAAATAAGAAAAGTAAAAGTAAAAGTAGATAAAGGATGGCTAACGTTCAACACATAAACAAACTACAGGACTCTTTACGACAATGTATAGAGTCTATCAGTTCTGCGCAGTCGATGCTAGATAACGTCCAGGACAAGAGTGTTCTTGATAAGAAGACCTTCATACTAGACTCCTTTGCAGTTAGCAAGTCGGTCAAGGAGTTTAAAGAGTGGGAAAACGACAAACGGTCTGTGTTTATTAATGAAAACTTGCCTAAATACAACAAGTTGATTGCCGAGACGGTGAGATTGAACCAGGAGATTGAAGTTCTTACAAAGGAACACGACCAATTGAGAGAAGGTGTGATAAATATGCCCGAGTTTCCGATTTCGAGAGAATCACTTTTAGCCACTGGAATAGACACGAACAACACAGCCATATCATATGACTTGAGTGAGATATACTCGTTGGATGGGAAGGACCTCCCGTTCCCAGATTATGAACAATTTAACAAGTTGGTTAACCTGGAGTTCAAGCTTAAAGTGCAGAGAAAGGTAAAGAGCGAGATCTTGACTCTTATCAAGAACCAAGTACAGACAGAGAACAGGAAATGGCTAGAACGAGAGCAGGAGTTGAGTGATTTCTTTGAAAACAAGTTGAAATCAGCGATAACCTTGGTAGAGGGCGTGGAGGATGTCATGGAGATTGATGAAGAGTATTCGGATGAAAGTGATAGCGAAATAGAGCCTGCAGATGAGGAATTGCAAGAAGACAATGATGAACATGAACCTGAAACCAAGTTTTTGGCAGAAATCAATGAGGAGAATGAGGAAATGGAAAATGAGGAAAATGAGAATGAGAATGAAGAAAACGAAAATGAAGAAACTCCCGATCTACCGAATATAGACTCTCATGATTCCGAAATGGTGGATCAAGATATGGAAAAATCGGAATTAACTCAGGAAAATCCCGGTATAGATCCCAACTCTATAGAAATGTTGATAGATTGATAAGTGTATATTGTATATAATTATTTCGTGTATTCCATTAAATCCCTATTATTTAGTTTCAGCTGCAACAGGAGCGTCAGCAGTCTTACCAGCAACAATGTAGCTAAAGACTTGAGCAGGAGAATCACCAGCCTCATGTCTAAACTTGGCGATTCTGAACAATTGCCAGCCGGCAACACCTCCTAAGAAGAAGTTCACACTGGCCAACAATGGGTTACGTGGCTTAATCACGAACCCGGCCCATCTGGTCCAAATAGCACCGGTGGCAAAGAGAGCAGCTTGTTGGGTTCCACTAAGCTTCTCAACTGGTCTTTGCATATCGTTCAACCCGGCGAAAACCAACGACCACTTAAAGACTGGAGCCCAGAAGTGGACGGTCTTTGGTCCGGTTTCAGATTGCATGAAGCGGGCAAATTTGGATGCGTGTGGAGCAGCGGTAGCCATGGTGTAAGGGTTAAATGCTTTAAAATGATAATATCGGTATTTTTTTCTCTTTTGATAAACTCCGGAGATTTTTTTGTGAACACACGACCTCCGATAGAGAGGGGGAATTCAAGGGGGTGGATTCAAGGGGTGGGATAGCTACAGTTGTCATTTAAATCTATTATTAGGGGTTTATCTATTACTTGCAGGAACAACTGTTCCTCACTCTACTCTTCCATCTCCTCGTCATCACTTGAATACAATTCGATTTCGCTATCACTCTCTTCACTCATTGAAGTCAACTCCAAGGTTTGCACCTTGGTGCTTGTACTTTCATAGAACTGGGCAATCCCTAGCGCATTCACGTCATCCCCTGTGGATTTAGAGGACAAGTACACTCCAAGTGCTGAATCTTTCTTCCCTGACCTCTTCAATTGAAATTCAGTAACACCCTTATTTTCAAGATAATGTGACAATCTATCGCGAACCTTTAGGAACCTCTCTTCGGTTTGAATCGATTGGTGTAGAATGAACGGGAGCAACCCATTATGATAGCACATCTGAATCAATTCATATTCGTTGGGGAAGGACTTTTTGAAAATGGCACAATTTTCAAAAAGCCATTCCTTGGAACTCTGCGCTAGCCGCTGCTTGAATTTGTTATCGTAGATCCCCGGCTTAAAGCACCCAAGGCCATGATCCAGGGAGTTCATGTAGGAAACAAAGCCCATCATGACCTTCTCTATGCACCAGGTTGGATTCCAAGTCTCTGCATGGTAATTGGTGATGGAAAGACAGATAGCCTTTCTCAACTCAAAGCGACCATTTGGAGAAATCATTTGGATTTCTGGAGGGCTAAATGGATAGTTGGCGGGAAAGCAAATCATCCCTATGTACAAGCCTCCCTCATAGGGAGTATCCTCATACCCATGCAACAAGAAGTTCCAGCAGCAGATGTTCTCTTCATCCATATAAAAGGTGATTTTATCCAAGGGCTTGGTTTGAAATTGAAGGTACTCCTTGGTTAACAATTGAATGGTGGGCCGGGTAGGGTTCTCACACTTCACATGGCTGGGGGTTGATTGCACAATCACGTCCTCATGGCCTATGGCCAAGTTGTATTCATTTTCAAGATCCCTCATCTGGTTTTCGTTTACCGCTCAGTGTAAAACTTTATTGCAGCAATTAATTCTTTTTGTAAAATCTTCCGCGAAATGTTGCAGCATGTTATTTCACTAAAATAGGCTTATTCATAGAGGGTCATATAACAAGCTAATCTTACCAGACTAATAAACCGCATGACTGTAAACATTATACCAATACCCTAGTATAACTAAATATAACAACCTTAATATAACTACCTTAATACAACTACACTAATATAACTACCCTAACTTCCCTAGTATTCCCTAACTCGGCTATACTTACCCCATGTTTTCAGAATACAATCGTTTTATTTTTAATGCATACCCCGGAATTCACAGAAGAGATTTCAAGAAGTCTACAAGAAGTCTTGAAGTAATTACTTATTACATACAGAGAATTAAACTGATCTATGAAAATTGTTGTATGTAATTTCGGGGTAAACTCGGTAGTATGATAATTCGGTAGTATAAGAATTACAATAAAGAGTACTGTATAAAGAGTAACTATAAGTAAAAGAACTGTAAGTAAAAGAGCTATTAATAAAAAAACTATAAGTAAAAGAACAATAAAAGAGCTATAAATAAAATAACTATAATTAAAAGAACTGTAAAGAACTAAGAATACATAAAAGTGAACACACATTCTGTATTAGAACTATACGTAAGAACTATAAGAACTGTTCGAACCATACTGTAACTTCTATATGTAACCCCCCTGTCTACACAACTCCGCAAAGATACCTTCTTGGTTGAGCAAGGTCTTTGGCGTGTCAAACTCGGCAACTTCTCCCTTATCCAAACTCACGATTCTGTCACTATCCATAACCGTTTCCAAGCGATGTGCTATTGTGATGATCGTTTTCTCCTTAAACTCAGAGCGTATAGTCTCCTGTATGATTCTATCTGTTTCCACGTCAATTGCCGCCGTGGCTTCGTCCAAAACCAAAATATTGGAGTTCTTCATTCTGAGCAACACTCTAGCCAAGGAAATCAATTGCCTCTGGCCCAGCGAGAAATTAGAACCACCTTCATACACCTTATAATCGAGCTTGGATTCAGTGTCCTCCTGCTCCATGTTTTCCACGTGAGTTTTCAAATGGGCCAATTCTAGTGCCTTCCACACTTCTTCATCGGTGTAGTAGTTGAACGGATCCAAGTTTTGCCTAATAGTACCTTCTATCAACTGTGAATCCTGAGGAATGATTCCCAAATGGCTTCTTAAATCGTACAAGGAAACCCCGCTGGTATTTAACCCGTCTATTTCAATCATACCGTCTACAGGTTCAATGATCCTAAAAATAGCCAAGGCCAAAGAAGACTTACCTGCGCCTGTTCTTCCCACAATTCCAATCTTTTCTCCTTTGAGGATTTCCAAATTCACATTCCTCAAGATCAAATCAAGGTTTTCTCGGTACCGTGTGGAGTACCCGTGGAACGTGATGGAGCCGTTCTGGGTCCAGCCAATCGGCGGCTTTATCAACTTTGGCTTGATTTCATCGGATTCCTCAACAGGCAATTCGGTATACTCAAGACATCTTTCTACAGCCACGATACTGGTTTCCACTTCTGCAGATAACCTCACCACTCTTTTCAAAGCAGAGGTGACTTGTAAAGCATACGTCATGACAAAACCAGCCATGGAAGGAGATAATGGTTTTTCGGTGGTTACAGTGTAAATTGCCAAAAGAGAAGCGGAAAATACACCAACTGCACCAATACACTGTAACCTAAAATAAAGCCATCTGTTTATAGAACGCAACATGTAAACCGCCTTCAAGTTGAAATCGACATTGGAATGATTAATATAATCAAACCTTTCGTTCTGTTCATATGCTCGGATTGTATCCAATCCATTCAACGATTCTCCTAAATGTGCGTATATTGGAGACCTGGAAATGGAAACGAGTCTTTTAAGAGATCTGGAAATGGAAACGTAAAAGATCTCATAGTAGATATAAATAGCCGAGAGAATCGCAATGATGAAAATATAAAACGGCATGGCAAAACCAACCACGCCAAAAGTCATCACGGTTCTCAACATCTGCGCAAAAAACGACGAAATGGTTCCGGGAATAGAAGTGTCGATTTTCGTGATATCATTCGTGAATCTGTTCATGATCCGGCCCACCGGGGTTCTTTCAAAGAACGACATTGGTGCTCGCAACATTCTCTCACTCATATCCCCGTGGATCTTTATAGAGGCATTCATAGCTAACCAGAGCATCAACACTAAGCCTCTCGTAATCGACATCAAACTCGAGCCCAACCCGATCAACGCGTAAACCACTATAAACCTCCAAACATGTTGGTTTCCTTGGTTTTCCGAGTTCTGTTCTGTCCAGTATTTTAACCAGTAATTTGCACCCACAGAAAGCGCAGACCCAACTACTAGTAATACCAGCCATGTGACCACGCCGCTAATAGAACACGCCTTGAAATACGCAGAGTATACCGACCACTTGACTTTTCCTTTTGCGGAAACCTCGTTTGATTGGCCGCTGCGTAAATGCGGCATGAGTTTCTTAATAGGTTCCCAGTTGTATGTAGCCACCGAGGCTCTTCTTAAACTGGCACTTGAAAGATCCTCGGAAACTTCTTGAACAGACAGTAACGTGCCCGGTTTTTCAGTCTCATTTCCAAACTCGGAAATCAATCTATATAAGTCCGGATGGTTTTGGTCGATTTCCGAAAACGTGCTTGTTTCCACGATTGTATTATTTTTAATAAGACTGATTTGACTGGAGTATTTTAACACCGAAATCGAATTAGTCACAAGGATAATAGTCTTGGAACTAAGTAACCCATTGGTTCCCAACACCTTCTCGGTAATAAGCTTTCCTACGTGGGAATCTACAGCACTTAATATATCATCTAGCAAGTAGATATCAGCACGAGCATAAACAGCACGTGCCAATGCAAGCCGGGCCTTCTGGCCTCCAGATAAGGAAACCCCTTTCTCTCCAACCTGGGTTTCGTCTCCATCGGGTAAGATCTGTAAATCAGGTAAGAGCTGGCACGCATCGATTGTTTTCTCGTAGAACTCTTTATCGAATCTGCACCCGAAAAGAATGTTTTCTTTTACAGAAGCATTCATGATCCAAGGCAGTTGTGCACAGTAGGCCACGTTTCCTGTGATACTGACATGCGAGTCTGGATGGAGAGGAAGTTGTCCTAGTAATCCGTATAACAACGACGTTTTTCCACTTCCTACTCTTCCCACTATACAAGTCAATTCTCCTTTTCTAGCTACAAAGTTGATGTTTTCAAGAGCGTACTTGGACTCGGACTTGCTCCACAAGAACGAGGTGTTTTTCACAAGCACTGTTATATCCCCAGGAGATACCTCTTTAGGTAATTTTGCCACCTCATGGTCCAATTCCGAAGAAAGTAAAAACGCATTGATTCTTCCCATGGAAATAGTGGCCTCTACAAATGTATTAATCACAGCGGGAAGCTGGAGCAAAGGCGAGCTCAACAAGTTTAGCAACGCCAAAGCAGGGAAGACGATTTCCGAGGTGAGAGGGCGAGGATCAAACAACGCAAACGAACTGAAACAACTGAACGATACGAGAAACGGAATAAACACCCAGATAAAGTTGGCTAGTTGGCCTACTGTTCTTAACTTAGCCAATGTCTTCAACTCTCCATTTACACGGCTTTCAAAGAGTTTACGCAACATGGGTTTTTCCCACGCATACAACTTGATGCTTTTTATGGAAGTGAGGATCTCGTTGATGACTCTTGTTCTTGCGTCCTTTTTCTTCATATAAGTACGTCCAAGCGTTTTAAGCCATTTTACTAGGATCACATTTAATGGGACAAGCACTACCATAACGCCTACTGCAGCAAAAGTGGCTTTTCCTAGAAGCGGCCAGAGAGAAAGCATTCCTAGGAGAACATCCGTAGGGGCTAGAATAAACGTGCTGATATCTTGTGCTATGTTTTGTATCTTATTCACATCCACAGACATCAAATTCACCATGTCTCCTGTGGAATATTTCTGTCTTGAGTCTGCAGAGAGTTGTAGTGCTTTTTGGTAGATCAACGAGGTTAAAGAGGCCCTGCATCCTAAACCTAGCTCGAGATTGAGCAACACGTAGTTGTTATAAAGCAAGGTCTGGATTAATGTGGTGAGGAGCATCAGAAAGGAAATCAAGATTCCTTTTAAAAGCGGAGGGTCTTTTTCCCCAAAGAAACGAATAAGTATTCTTAATAATTGGGGTTCAATAAAGTTTGGAAGAACACTTAATAATTCGTAGCTAAACGAAGCAAGTGCTAGAGGTCCAAACGCTATACACATCAGTTTTACGAGGGACGCTCCCGGCTGGGATGGGTTCCAGTGTCTTAACACTTTAATCGTGGATTCCTTAGTTGAAAGCTTTGCAGGAGAGTTTGGTAATTCGGTATGTACTACAGTTTCGTTTTTATACGATTCCTTAATAAGTTTGTTCATCCACATGAACGTTTCTCTATCGATGAGATTCGGGCGTTCTAGTAAATGGCCATCTCCACGTAGTTTATACTCCATTGTGAGTTTCACTGAAGGTTTCCATTTGGAATATTCCAAAAAGAAAATAGACACTGCATTTACCACAAGAAGAAACTCCACAGTGTGAATTTCCTTTGAATAATCCACCAGCTTGATCAACTTCCAGCTGGTATAATTATCCTGGAAGAAGAGCGTGGCCTGCCAGCCCAGAACCAAGACCCAGAACGATACTAGGAGATCCGAGGCCGTGGTCAGATGCACCGGTTCAATCCAATGTAACGGAAGAATCACGGAAAACAACACAACAGTATACGTCCAAAAGGATATAAGGATATGATCAGCAAACCTTTCATGGATCGAAACAAAGCTGCATAGGTAAAGATTGAGCACGGCGTGCACTAGAACCGAGTTACATCGTATAAAGTGGGAAAAGCCCACATTTTTCACAGAAACTGGCCCGTACTTGGGGCTGCGGAGGGTTCTGGCCAATACAAGGAGGCCAGTAACTCCACAAGTTGCTGATAAGGTGAACAAGATAAAGGTTAAAAAGCACGGATTAAAGGCATTCTCGTTGGTCGGGATCAAGGGCGACCAGATGCTCGAGACCCCGCATTTGATCGGGACCTCCATTTCGTTCATCTTACTGTCTTCTTCGGAGTTGACGACTTGAAAATGACCATGACGTAACGCAGAGCCGAGACGCGGCCCCGAAAATAAAAGACCCAATGAAAACACGTGTAATAAATTTTTCGCTCGGACTTTGAAAACCTGGAGAAGCAAGAGAGGGAACGAGGGGAAGAGGTGATCAATGACTAGTATTGCTAAATACAAGGAAGACTAGAAGACGGGAAACAGACAAACCAGACACTAGATATATCAAATACCCACTCAATGCCATGCCCTCCCTCTTATACTGCTCATTCCATCACCCATTACATTCCTCTCAACTTCTATTGGCTGCCCGGAAATCGAGGCCGGGCAAAAAAACTTCCTGATCGAGAAAATTATATAAAGTTGCCAATTCCCAGTAAAAAAAGTTTTCTTTCTTCTCCAAGTTAACATGTTATCCGCCACTAGAACTGCCTTTAGAGCTCCCCGCTCCGTCCGTGCGTTGGCTACTTTGACCAAGGACTCCCAGGTGAACCAGAACTTGTTGGAATCCCACTCCTTCATCCAATACAAGAAACAATTGGAAACCGTCAAGATTGTCAAGGAAAGATTGAACAGACCTTTGACCTATGCTGAAAAGTTGTTGTACGGACACTTGGACGATCCTCACGGACAAGACATCCAAAGAGGTGTCTCCTACTTGAAGTTGAGACCAGACAGAGTTGCTTGTCAAGATGCCACCGCACAAATGGCCATTTTGCAGTTTATGTCTGCTGGTATGCCTCAAGTTGCCACTCCATCCACTGTCCACTGTGACCACTTGATCCAAGCTCAGGTTGGTGGTACCAAGGATTTGGCCAGAGCCATTGACATGAACAAGGAAGTGTACGACTTTTTGGCCTCTGCCTGTGCCAAGTACAACTTGGGTTTCTGGAAGCCAGGTTCCGGTATCATCCATCAAATCGTCTTGGAAAACTACGCTTTCCCAGGTGCTCTTTTGATTGGTACTGATTCCCACACCCCTAACGCTGGTGGGTTGGGTCAATTGGCCATTGGTGTCGGTGGTGCTGATGCCGTTGACGTGATGGCTGGCTTGCCTTGGGAATTGAAGGCCCCAAAGATTATCGGTGTCAAGTTGACCGGTAAGATGTCTGGATGGACCTCTCCAAAGGATATCATCTTGAAGTTGGCTGGTATCACCACCGTTAAGGGTGGTACCGGTGCCATTGTGGAATACTTTGGTTCTGGTGTCGAAACCTTTTCCTGTACCGGTATGGGTACCATCTGTAACATGGGTGCCGAGATCGGAGCCACCACCTCTGTTTTCCCATTCAACAACTCCATGGTTGACTACTTGAATGCTACCGGTAGATCTGACATTGCTCAATTCGCCAACGTTTACAAGAAGGACTACTTGTCTGCCGATGAAGGTTGTGAATACGACCAGGTTATCGAAATCGACTTGAACACCTTGGAACCACACGTTAACGGGCCATTCACCCCAGATTTGGCCACCCCAATCTCCAAGATGAAGGAAACCGCCATTGCTAACGGCTGGCCTTTGGAAGTGAAGGTTGGTTTGATTGGTTCTTGTACCAACTCTTCTTACGAAGACATGACCAGAGCTGCTTCTATTATCGAAGACGCTGCCACCCACGGCTTGAAGTCCAAGGCTATCTACACTGTTTCCCCAGGTTCTGAACAAGTTAGAGCCACTATTGCCAGAGACGGTCAATTGAAGACTTTCGAAGACTTCGGTGGTGTTGTCATGGCCAACGCTTGTGGTCCATGTATCGGACAATGGGACAGACAAGACATCAAGAAGGGTGACAAGAACACCATTGTTTCTTCTTTCAACAGAAACTTTACCTCCAGAAACGACGGTAACCCAGCCACCCACGCTTTCGTTGCCTCTCCAGAAATGACCACTGCTTATGCTCTTTCTGGTGACTTGGGTTTCAACCCTATCACCGATACCTTGAAGGATGCCAACGGAAACGAATTCAAGTTGAAGGAACCACAAGGTGTTGGTTTGCCTCCTAACGGGTACGATGCCGGAGAAAACACCTACCAAGCTCCTCCACAAGACAGAGCCAGCGTTCAAGTTGAGATCTCTCCTTCTTCCGACAGATTGCAAAAGTTGACTCCATTCAAGGCCTGGAACGGAAAGGATGCCGAATCCTTGCCTATCTTGATCAAGGCTGTAGGTAAGACCACCACTGACCATATTTCTATGGCTGGTCCATGGTTGAAGTACCGTGGTCACTTGGAAAACATCTCCAACAACTATATGATTGGTGCTACCAACGCTGAAAACGGCGAGGTTAACAACGTCAAGAACTTGTACACTGGTGTCTACAAGGGTATTCCAGAAACCGCTGCTGATTACAGAGACGCTGGTAAGCCTTGGGTTGTCATTGGTGACGAAAACTTTGGTGAAGGTTCTTCCAGAGAACACGCTGCCTTGGAACCAAGATTCTTGGGTGGGTTTGCCATCATCACCAAGTCGTTTGCCCGTATCCACGAAACCAACTTGAAGAAGCAAGGGTTGTTGCCTTTGAACTTTACCAACGTTGCTGACTACGACAAGATCAACCCAGAAGACACTGTCGACTTGGTTGGCTTGACCACCTTGGCTCCAGGTAAGAACCTTGTCTTGAGAGTCCACCCTAAGGATGGCTCTGCTGCTTGGGAAACCGAATTGTCCCACACCTACAACGCTGAGCAAATCGAATGGTTCAAGGCCGGTTCTGCTTTGAACAGAATGGCTACTCTTTAGTGTATGTATTTATTAATTATGTCTATGATTCATGTTTGTACTGATTCGGGCCTTTCCCTCTCATACTGATTTACGGGCCTTTTCCTTCTCTTATTGTTGCAGTTTGGGCCTTTTTCCTTCATTGCATTTTTCTATTGAATTTTCTGGCCTTTTCTTTCCATTGCATTTTTCTATTGTA
The DNA here is from genome assembly GCA_030579395.1 of Aciculoconidium aculeatum. Lineage (NCBI taxonomy): Eukaryota > Fungi > Ascomycota > Pichiomycetes > Serinales > Debaryomycetaceae > Aciculoconidium > Aciculoconidium aculeatum. Next base: position 74,972 of record JAKTQU010000011.1, read on the forward strand.
GTTCGGGCCTTTCGGTTTTCTATTGATTTTCGGGCCTTTCCAGTTTTATTACAGGGCCTTTTCATTTGTATTACAGGGTCCTTCTATTTCTAATTTTCTCTATTCATTTTCGGGCTTGTCATTTGTATTAAATTTTCTCTAGAATTTTTCTATTGCATTTTCTATTAGATCTTCTCTATCAGATTTTCGGGTCTTTCTTTTATATTGCATTTTTCTATTACAGGGGCTCCATTTTCCATTTGTATTACAGTTCAGGACTTCGATTTTCTATTGCATTTTATATTGATTTTCTGGTCTTTCCATTTTCTATTAGATTTTCTCTATTTATTTTCGGGTCTTTCTTTTATATTACAGGGTCTTTCCATTTGTATTACAGTTCGGGCTTTTACATTTTCTACTAGATTTTTGTATTAGACTTTCTATTGCATTTTTTATTACACTTTTTCTTTTAGACTTTCTATTGGACTTTTTCTATTAGATTCTTTCTATTAGATTCTTTCTATTACATTTTTTTAGACTTTCTATTGCACTTTCTATTGCATTTTTCATTGCATTTTGTCTTCCTTTTTCTATTGCATTTTTTATTTAGGGTCTTTTCTACTGCAAGGGAAAGGCCCGAACATCAATATATATAAAGGCCCAAACTGCAACAGTATAAGGGAAAGGCCCGAAAATCAATAGAAACGAAAAGGCCCGAAAATCAGTATAAATGGAAAGGCCCAAACATCAATAGAAACGAAAAGGCCCGAAAATCAGTGTGGAAGACCCGAACATCAGTGCATCTTCCAAATCGGGAAGTTACCAGTTACCACTTGTTACCCTATACTATAAACTTTACACTATTCTCTGCTCTTCTCTGCTTATTCTTACTTCTCCATGTCTAATTACAATTCGTTTGATCCCCTCAGATCAAACTCTTCACTAAACCAACCAAGTGATAGTAGCACCTATGGACACATCCAGCCCGGAAACTTCTCCCACACTTATCCCTCAGGCCCTTCAAAAGCTTCAAATGGCCCGCCATCCATTCCGAAAATACGAAACCTACACTCAGTACTTCCGCCTACACCACCCCTCGAGAAACCTCCTAAAGCACGAACGGCTGCTTTTAGACCAACTGTTCCCCAGATAGTGATAGACTCACCTGCAGACCATGTTCCTAAGCCGTACGATATACAGCCCAACTTCAACCCACAGCCTATGGAAGCCAATCCACAACAAGCCAATCCACAGCTGGATCCTCATAATGCCAATTCTCTTCCCCCCGAAATCGACTCGAGACTCTTTGAAATTAATCGAGAAAAGGAAATCCCACAAAACCAACAGAACCAGCACCTGCAAAGCCACAACCCCTTGAACCCCTCTCCACAAAAGAAACCTACCGAGGAGCTGAGCACGTATCTGGTTCAACGGGCCCTTGAACACCACTTGGTCAAGAGCGTGATGAACACGCCTTTGGTGAGTTTCTCTGCTGCCCGTTTCATCAAATCCGAACGTAGCATCACAATCACGGCCAACTTTGTGTTGTATTGTTTTGAAATCATATGTGGGATTGCCTCCATCACTCTCTCTTCTGTTCTATTACACCACGATAAGGATATAAATGCAGGGGTTTATCGGTATATGGTTGCAGATAGTGTGGTTTCCATTAGTGTAGCGGTTTTGTTTATTTGTAGAGTGATCAATTTCGAGAAACGTAATGGAAGTTTCTACTGTACTGCTGCTGCCATCATGAAAACCGTTTCGTTTATCTTGGTTGTATCCACTGTGATTCCAGAGAGGTGTTCTAGGGTAGATGTGTGTAATGTTCGGAAAGCAGTTTCCGCTTTTACTATTGTTCTGACGTTTCTATGGCAGGGCGATTTGGTGATGTTTTTGACCACGCTCTACATTTCCCGCTTGAACTTGCTTGACGAGATTAATTTCGATTATAGTGACCGGGGTTTAAGTTCCAGGTTTAATAATTTGGACGAGCTGTTGAAGGAGTATTATCTTAATGAGCAGGGGGAGATGTATGAGTTAGATGGGAGTATGGATACAAAGGGTAAGAATAAGATTATAGTGTATACGTTCTGACCGAACAAACCGAAGGTTTGTGAGGTTTGTTTAGTTTTTAGTGTTTTTAGTTTATGAGGTTTAATTTGTTCAGTTTGTTTAGTTTTTAATTTGTTTAATTTGCGAATAATAAATAACTGATAATAGATACGTTACGTTTAGTGCGGTTTGTGATTTTCAGTTTGTGAGGTTTGCTCTTTTTTTGAAACACATTGATAATTGATAGATACATTTATACTTTAAATACTTAGATAATACATATACTTTAGAATACACTAGACCCCCGTTAAATTATAATTATAACTATAAAGATAAACTATAACATAAAGTATTAAAGTATTCTTTAATACTTTAATGTATACCTTAATGTATACTTAGTATACTAATTTTTTTCAATTTAAGTATACAAATCTATAGCATAAAAGGACTATGACAAGTCTTATGTCTTAGTATATGTCTATTTAAGTTCTTTTAAATAGAAATACGCTTCTCTCATATTTCTCTCATTTCTCTTTGTACTTTTTTTCTTTCTATTTTTTGTGGCTGCAAAAAACAAATTGCCAAATTTTTTAAAACTTTTACTTCCAGCAATGATTCATACCAAAATCTTATACGTGTTATTGTTAGCTTGTATAGCGCACGGACTCCTCCTCCCAGACCGGACCAGACCCAAGGTGGGCTTGGAAGAACTAAGACAAAGCAGGGCGGCATTGGAAAAACATCTCAGTGGTTTTGTTCCTGGCGGGTATTCCGACCAGGAAACGGATCTTTACATTATCCCACGGAATTTGATCAGCAAGGTTGGGTTTGGCAAGGTAGGCTTGGAAGACTTGGCCGCCAGGTCTTCCAGCGTGAATCTCACCATTTCCAAGGGTGTTTTACATGAGAACTTGTTGATTCCACATGAGTCCAAAAACCTCTTTATATTTAACTCTTCTAAAGTTAGAGAAGTTCCTAATGGAGATGCAGAACTCGAATTGGCGCAGTTCATCGACCTGTCGCCGCCTTTTACGATTCCCAACTTGACCAATTTGATCAACTACTACCTTGTTCTTCCAAAAGCGTATCTTCAGAATACTACCAGGATTGAAGCCATAGACCTGGTATACTCCCGTCTTATCATTAAAGCGAGTTCGCTTGATATTCCGTTATTCCGGAGAGCTATCCACGACGATAAACCGCTCATGGTGTTTCTGTTTGATAACGAGGCCAAGGAATCCACAAAGTTGACTTCTATCATGAACATTCGCAACTTTCTAAGCGGCCAGGGCCTGAGCGTTTCCACGTTTTTTGACCTGTTTGCTACTAGATGGATCCAAAGTAAGGCTTATGAGAACTTGATTCATTCGGTGTTTTGTATGACTTCTTCACAAGATGGGTATTGTTTACTTGTTCCAGATAATAAGAGAGTTCAGTTATTACCAGCGCATCAGGGAAATCAGAAAAGAGAATATGAAGAAGCGCCTGTATTCGAAGCACAAGTGCTTAGAGATTTAGTGAGATCGGGTCATCTGGAAGAGGAAGAAGAAGATGATGAAGATGAATACGATCTGGATGATGATTACGACAACGTGGAAGTCAAAGAACATGGACTCTTTAGAATTCGCCCTTGGTACAAAAACAAACTGTTCAGAATTAGAAAAAAGAAGAAGAATGAAAAGAACAAACTCATGGCCCATGAAAATGTCAGCAGACGGTTCCTGTATAATACCAAGAGAGACGAAGATGAAGGAGTCTTCTTTCCTTTGTCTTTGATAAGAATAGACGAGAGAACAGTGGAATCTCCTAGAAATAAGAAATACTCTCAAGTATACTATGGAGAACCAGAGGTTGCTGTACCATATAATGAGACGTATCCCGTGTTGAGAAAACGTTTCTCTGTGTTTTCTCAGGAAGAAGATTGTGAAGAAGTCACTTGGTATAACATATTCCACCACTCCATCTTTGGTAAGCCAAAGTTTTGTATAGAGAAAGAATGATATAATTTAATTTGATTTGATTTACTTAATTTACTCTTATTCATCATTACTACTTTATTCAAATTTACTCAAATTTACTTAAATTTACTTAATTTATTTAAATTTACTCATAATTCAAATTTACTCATAATTTCCTCAATTTACTCAAATTTACTCAAATTTAATGAAAATATCAGAACATTAAAATAACAGAGCATCAAAATAACTATTGATATTCTTGCTAACACTCTAGCTCGTATTCATGCTTTTTAATCATAATTAGTTATTCATGTAATTTAGTTTAATTATGAATATTTATGTAATTTTGTTTAATTTGGCTGCAAAAAAAAAATATGAATATTTCGAAAAGTAGAAATTACATGAACAATCTCCCTAGCATTAAAAAAGCTTGAGTGTTAATATATTAACCAGGTAATGGTTTCTGATGTATTCAAATATAAATGTTAAAATGCACATAACAAGAAAATACTCTATTTATTTTAGATGTATATCTTTTATATTGACTACCTATATTTTCATTCATGAATAAAGTATTAAATTATAAAGTAAAGTATTAATACTAAAATAAAGTGTCAGATTAATACTAAAATAAACTATTCAAAACATGAATTATCTTATCTATCTTAACAATCTAATACATAAACTATCTTAATCTTCTAATAATCAGCACACGATAAAAAGGCCTGAAAAGGCCCGAACTTCAACACATAAGAAAAGACCCGAACTTCAACATATAAGAAAAGACCCGAACTTCAACATATATACCGAAGTGCCAGTTTAAGATAAATCAAGATAAATCAGAAATCATAAGAGAAATCAGAAATCACAAGAATTGATTAAGAAGTACTTCTACGAATAAAAATAAGAATACTTAGCAATTACATTATACCTACAATCCTAATAAAGGATAACCAGGATGAATTCACCGTCGAGCTCATTGCACTCATAATTTACTTAATTTACTTAATTTATTCAAATTTATTCAAATTACTCTAATTTATTCAAATTTACTCTTATTCAAATTTCCTCAAATTTCCTCATAATTTACTCAAATTTACCCATAATTTACTCAAATTTACCCATAATTTATTCAAATTCACTCCAATTTACTCTTACTACTTTACTATTTTACTACTTTACTCAAATTTATTCAGATAACTTACTCATAATTTATTCAAATTTATTTAATTTACTCAAATTGAATCAAATTTACTCATAATTTATTCACTTAAATTCACTCAAATTTATTCAGATAATTTCAAGTTCAAATTTACTTAATTTCCTCTTAATTTCCTTTCCATTCCTACAAGTAATTCTGGTAATTTGGCTTTCCCTGTTGACCCGGGCCTCTCTGCGGCTGTGAGTTATAACTATACTCACTTCTCTGAGAATTAGGCTGGTTAAACGAGCTCTGAGGATATCCTTGAGGAATTCTCGAGGCGGCAGAACTTCCAGATCCACTGGAAGCATAGTTGTTAAACCCAGCCAACGCGTTCTGCGGGTTTCCTACAATGGTCGAAGGCTGAGTCGGTTCCTGGTCCATATAATACGAGTCTCTCTTCTTGGGTCTAGCCAGGGAATCTCCGTCATACATGGAATCCTCGTATTGTTTCGTATGTTCGTGTCCTTTCATAGCAGTAGCTCCCAAAGCCATCAATTCCATATCGTCGGTTTTATCAGGCTCGGTTCCTTTTTTCTTACTCGCCGTATCAAACCGGGGCAAGAAGGAAACACGATCGTCTTTCATAGGTTGATACCTTGTATCTGGGTTTTTATAAAGAAGAGCTAAAACACAGGTGGTGATGGTAAACAAAAGCAAGAACAAGGAAAACGCAGCGTTTAAAATGAAATAAACTATCGCCATGACAGAAGCAACAATATGCGGCTGTCTAAAGATATACGAGAAAAACATGAAAAACAACGCATTGACCGTGTTAATCACGGAAATCGTGATATTAAACGCATTCGTTCTTGTATCCATAAACGGTCTAACAAAACAAATAAGAACACAGTAAATCAACTCTGCTGCGAAAACAATCACCGATTGGACTCTTCCACTTGACTGCATAACTGCTACAAACAACGACTTAACAAAGATATAAGTCAAACTGATACTCACAAAGTAATAGCAATCGGCCCGGTATTGCACATAGACAAACCCAAACTTGTTTAAAAACACTCCGTCTCCGAATAACAAGTACGCTGGGTTTTTAAATTGGCGTACTGATCTTCTCCCCATAAGAACAACCCGTACAGCTGCTTGAATAAGAAGAACTAGCGAGATTATTAATAAAAACACCGCGATAATCGTCGTGGCTATGGAATCTCTTCTGGTTAATTCCCACGTACATAAAAGAGAAACCTGGGGTAAGGCAATCACTAGTAATCTGTATAACGCTCCTTTCACGATATGCGACCATTGTTGTCTGTACTCGTTGAATTTTCCTTCATTCATGATTTTAGATCTAACAGAAATCTCGATAATCGCTTTAAATAAAGTAAGAGAAACAACCATGACAAAAGCAAAAAAGAATAAAAAGATTATTCCTGTCATAAAGAAGTTTGTGATTTCAATTCCTGCTAAATAGGAAACTCTCTGGACTCCTCGTAATACTAAAATCTTCGCACTTAAATCTTTGTCATCTTCATCAGCGGTATAAATTGTATTATTAAGAGAATCCTGATACCCGAAATCCCCTGAATCCAAGGAAATCGACGCTCTTTTAGAAAGTTCACTGGTAAACGTGGTCAAATGGTTATTACGTTTCTGCGACTGGTACAACTCTGTAAACGCCTCTATACTTCTTTTCTTTATTTTCTGCACGGAAACAGATAAATAACTCGCTCCTAAGACATCTGTAGGATTACTACCTCCTGTAGATTGCATGTACCAGTTTGCGATTTTCTGGACAAAACTGACACGTACGATTCCCACCGACCACATAAAGTTCTGGGACCATGCTGCTGCGATAGGAGGAAGCTTAGCTACAGCCATCATAGAGGTAATAGCTAAGGACTGGAAGTAGATGAAAAGGGACATAGAATTGGAAGCAATATGAGCAGCGGTATTAGAATGACCAATCACGGAAATCACACCCGAGGTTACAACTCCTAATCCCGCTATCGCAGCTATAGGCCACGAGGCGTATTTCGTCTGGACAGTCTTTCCATTGGTCAATACAGCCTCAACACAGGCTATAGGGGTTGTACTCACGTTGTTATACAACACTACACGAACACGAGCGTCTAGATCTGGAATCGTATACGCCACACTTGGGATCTGACTGGTAATCGAGGTGGTAAGGTTATAGGACGAGTTCATATCTATATGACCCGTATTCAAAGGACAAAGCGAGGGATAGTTCAAATCCTTACATAAAGACACGTTTCTCAGTAAAACCTGGAGCCCGTAAGCAATCAAGTTGATGTTGGCCTCGACAAAGCCGTCAATGTTGGAAATGGCAGCCACGTTGAAGGTGACATTGTTACTATCGGGGTAGAAGGCCACGTCGAAATGCGAGGCCGTGAACTGCGAGTTCTCCATGCATGTAAGCAACGACAGCGAGCGGATCACTCGTTCGGCGGAGACAGTGGCAAGGAGCCAGAGATAGCGGAGGTTCATGATGTGACTCGTAACAGGAAATTGGAATATTAAGGAAATTTAAGAAAATAAGAAAAGGAAAAGGAAAATAAGAAAATAAGGCGTGCGAGGCGGAGCGAAGAAGAGAATACAAGAGAGAATACTAGATAGTATATAGAGAGAATAGTATATAGAGAGAAGAGTATATAGAAGATATATAGTAGAGTTTATAGTACATGTATAATCATGATATATCATGGTTGATATGTACATGTATACACCCTTGTCCTTCTGTACCTCTGTACCTTTTCAGTTTGTGGGGCGTAGCCATTCCCTGGTTTACAACCAGGAATAACACGGACAGCATGGCGACGTTGTAGTTACTGGTTGTTTGAATATCCCTCTACCTATCCTTGCTCGATATATCTTAAAACATGCTTCGTCGCAATCTTCGTGTTGACTTGACGATACCCTTAGAGTGTACGTGTAAGAAGAGAAGGAGATAAGTATATAAGTTAGTATAGAAATTAGATCAGTATTACATGGGTAATACATGTATATCAGTATTACAAGTATATTCCATGTCTATTCATCTCTATTCATCTCTATTCATGTCTATTAATGTACATTAATGTACTCTTCATTCTATACAAGAAATAACCGACACAGCCTTTTTTCTCAATGATATTTAAGTATACAAATCTATATAAAGAATGAATATTTATATTTATCATTAAATCATTTGTTAATGGTTTATTAATTATCTATATTTTTTGAACTAGTTTATTAGTTATCTTTAGATTTACAATGTATTCTTAGCTATTTCTATAGGAATTGCTGTTAAAACACCTTTAGCACCAGTACTTGATTACCAGTTGTTCATTCAGAATCACCATTAAATAATTCAAAAAAATATAGGATAAAATGAATTCAAGTATGAAATCTAATTATATATCTATTTTTACCATTTTTACCAGTTTTTGTATCCTAAATATAAACCATAAAAGAAAATAAGAATCAAAATGCTTTCTCTTATTAACGTCCATTCGTAAACCCAGTATAATTATTTAAACCAACGTATTTATTGATAGTTTGTCCGTCAAAATATGCAAAACTTGTAGAAAGCTCTTGGTATAGCAATTTCACAAAAGATATGTTTTAGTAAAAGAGTTTTCACATAGAGAAGTAATAAAGTGGTAAAATGATACTACTTGTAGAAATAACATATGAAATGTATTATCCAAGAGTCTTATATCCAAGAAAATAAGCTGAATCCAAATTATCTGGTTTGTTAGGAATTTACGTGTCCAATTAAAGAAAAGTTGAAGATTCCAAAACTCTAATAATGGATATAAGTCAAAAACTAGAAAAATAGAAGAAGCAAAGTGAAAGATTTCCATAAAACATGAAAGTAGATAGAAGATCTAGAGTATGTATATCAAGTATGTCAAGCATAAATTGAGGATCATGACTTAAGTATTTATAAAAGAAATCGTATATTTACTATGCACTTCATTTTTTATTAACTCAATGATATAGTAATTATAAATATCTATATATTTAAGTAATTATACAAATCTATTATAGCATAAAAGAGGACAACTTCTCTTTTGGCTGCAAATTTTGAGAAAATCAAGGAAATTACAATATTTAACATTTTAACATTTATTTAAAATTTACTTAACAATTATTTAACATACCAATTATTTCATAAATTCCTCATTTCTGATTTCAACGAACTTCAAACGTTCGGTTTGTTTTAATATTCGTTTTTTAGATTAATATATGAACCATTTTACAAATAACGAGTAGATTAAAAACCTTGAAATCTTGAAGTTGAGATTTCAAGCACTAACTATTTCCTCCAGTATAACAAGATAAGTCTACTAAATAGCCTGATTTTTCGATAAACCCAGTGTTAAACAAAGTATAGTAGCAAGATAACCATATTCTTCTGAAAACAGTAAAGGTTCTTAAGTATTACAATAGCAAGCGTATCACCCGTTAATACAAATAGTAAGATTAAACTAATGATAGCCGATATATATTCTACAAATATTCAAATATTCTCAGATATTCAGATAATCTACAAATATTCTTAGAAATACAAATATTCTCAGATAATCAGATATTCTATATAAATATTTTATACAAAAATCAGATATTTTATTCAAATATTCTATACAGATAGTTAGATATTTTATACAGATATTCAAATATTCTACAAATATTTATTCTTCAGATATTCTAGAGATAATAAGATATTCAATATTCTATAGAAATATTCAAATATTCTATAGATATTCAAATATTCTATAGAGATATTCTACAAATATTCTATAAATATATTCAGAAAATCATATAATCTGTAGATTTTCTATACAGATATTCAGATAATTTATAGAGATAATTTATAGAAATTTTCAGATAATCAGATATTCTACAAATATTCTAAGATATTCAGAATTACAAATATTCTATACATATATTTATTCATCAGATATACAAATATTCTATACAGATAATTAGATAATCTACAAATGTTTAATCTACAAATATTCTCAGATATCAGATATTTTAGACAAGCTATTCAAATAATCAGATATTCTACAAATACTCACATAATCAGATAATCTATTCCAATAATCTATACAGATATTCAAATATTCTTGTAATTAAATCTTTTCTTCTAATTTTCTCTAATTTTCAATTTTCTCTAATTTTCTTAATTTTCAATTTTCTCATTCTCAATTTTCTTCCAAGTTTCAAATTTCTTGAAATTTTCATTCTAATTTTCATTCTAATTTTCTAATTTTCTCTTCTTCTTAATTTCATCTAATTTTCATTCTAATTTTCTAATTTTCTTCTTCTCATTTTCTCTAATTTTCAATTTTCAAATTTTCTCTAAATTTCAATTTTCTTCTCATTTTCTCTAATTTCTAATTTCCTCTTCTTCCAATTTCTTCCAATTTCCTCTTCCTCCCCTTCCTAATACGGAATCCCATTAGTCAATCTCTGGAACTCATCATAGCCCTTAGTATAAAAACTCTCCATAGACTTATGAATCAAGCCTCTCATATAAACACTCGCCTCTTTCTCGGACTTTGCAGGTACAAACCTCAGTCTCAACTTCTTTATCGTCTGGTCCTTAAAACAAGGCAAGCCACTTTCCAACATGGGATTAACACAACGTACAATTGTCTCCATATGCGGTCTACAAGCTAAATACCCTTTTACACATAACTCCTCAAACCATTTAAAAGCTTGAGTACTACTATTTCCTCCTAAAACCAAAACCATTTCATGAGTTAACTTAAAAGGAGCATTTTCAAAACGAACTCCTCCGGGAACTATATCGAAACAAAATCCGAAATCAATGTGTAAAATATGCCCTTGGTCATCATACATGATATTCCCATTGTGTCGATCTTTAAACTGGAGAATATACGAGATAATGGAATACGCAGCTAACGATTTAATCAAGTTATTTCGTGCTTGTTGAAACTCAATTGACGTTTCCGGGCCGAATTTAGTCACAAAATATTCATATAACCCATTTACAGCCTCACGTCCTAACATATCTCTACTTATGGAATTCGGTAAAACGTCGATAACTCCGCATCCGGGAGCTGTGGCGGTTACTCTATACGGAAACACGTACATATCCAACCCTGCATTCTTCCATATAGTTCTGAAAACGGAAATCAACTGTAAGGCCAAAACATCCTGTCTACAATCATCTCCTACTTTAAAAATCGCACTTTGCCATTTCTCAAGCGGGATAGTAACTGGATTTCCGTAATTATCCACGTCTTTAATATCTTTACGGATTTTAAACGTAGCCATAAAAGGAGCTTTGGCATGGGATTGTAAAGGTTTTCCCGATTTCCGGTTAATATCTATAACCACTCCATCTGGATTACTAGGAAGATAAACGCCTTCTAGAACTTTGATCTTATACATTTCCTCATCAATTTTAACCTTTTTTTCCGCTTTGGACTTTTTAATATACGGTTTGAGTTTTCCGGAAATCGAAGTCACCTCGTTAAAAAACCCAAACTCTTTTTCGTAAAACTGTAAATCCTCCGGATCAAACGATTCCTTCATTTTCACCTGGATTTTATCCAAAATCGGTTTGATCAGATCGGGAATCGTAGACTCCTCATCTTTATAACTATTAGCTAGCATATTCCATATAATCTGATGAGCAAATAACTGCGAAACTTTTGCTGTTTCTATGATAAACTTTTCCACGTATCCTTGAACATCAAAACGTAAACTCTGTACTATTTGAGGAACATAGAAAAAGGTCAAATTAACATCATGATGTTCTAAAGATCTCAAAGTGTACTGTAAAATATACGGATGATGTCCAAAAGGAGGAAGAAACAACGTAATAGCGTCTATAGGAGATAAAGGTTCCCAGAAAAGTAAATGATGGGTCGGCATATTGGTACCTCCATTAATTCCTATGAAAAATTGCACCGCTTCGGGGTAGAAAATCGCCGGAAGCGGGTTTTTCGTGATTAAACTTTGTAATAATTCGTCCAAATTCTTTATTTTATACCGTAAAGCGAGATTCACGGCTAGAATCGGATCAAAGGTATAACTCTTAGTAATATGAGATCCGTTAATTTGATTGGATATAAAGGAACCTCGGGTATCATCGGGAGCCAAAGGATTCAACCAGACGGAAATCTTGGAGATTTCGTCGTCCAAGAAAAACATCAAGATGATTTTTTTACTTTCCAATGTTTCCAGTTTAAACGTATTAGTATGGGACATTAATCTTGCCACTTCTTTAAGAAGAATATAATCTGCTTTGATTTTAAGCAAGTTTCCTCCAAAAGGATAATTCCACGTTTTTCTAAACCACGAAAGAGAAGCATCAAAGATTAATTCGGTAAGAGAGATAATATTTCTGGATCCTAATTTGGAATGATAGTTTAGGATATCAAAGGAAAACCGGATTAACTCGAATCTTACTAATCTCGAAAAAGGATGAGTACTTGCTGTGGATAAATTGTATAACCCGATTTCCACAAACCTCGTGAATATCTTTAATAAATGATCACTTTGGTTCATCGTAGCTTCGAAATTACTCGCAAATAACCGGATAATCTGTAAATGCGGTTCAAACGATTTACTAGCGAATTTCGCTTTTTTCAAATTCGTCTTGTTATCACTTGGAGAATATTCCATTAAACTGAAAACAGACTCCTCGATATTAAAATTGCTACTAAATAATCCGAGTTTTAGGAAAATCAGAGTTTCCCATTTTCTCGCTACTTCAGAAATTAACAACATCGAAAGATTCGGTTTTTCTTTAATCACAGCATACCAAATTCCTATCGCTGCTTTGATAATTTTCGACTCAAAAATCGAAAACGGAACATCTACAAGGTACCTTACCATTTCCGCGTTGTTATACTCGGAAATCAACGTTAACCCTGCGATATCGCTTAAAAGTTGTATAACGTGTTTTTCCGAAAGATGAGTTCCTAAAGAAATTTCATTTTTTATTTCCGCTACTTTTCCTCGAATACTTTTAAAAGCGTTATCGGAATCTTCCTCGGTATGTAAAGGAACTCTATGCATAAGTTCAGTGATAAAATTGGATCTCCAGTTTAATTGAGAAACTAGAAAAGGTAAAGTATTTAACTCGTTAATAGGATAAGTGATATTACATAATTCCCTCTCATTAGATAAAATACTTCCAGCCATTTCCAAAGCAAAGGAAACTCCATAGACAACTTTACTGGAAAACTCGATTTTCGAAACATACGCCTGGATAAGCGACTTTACATCGGAACTGCATTTCAAAATAAGCAATTTCATCCAAGTTCGAGCTTTTTCCTGGATTCTCTTAAATGTTTCATTTCTCCATTTATACGAATCCGGTAAAAGCAAACAAATGCCTCGCGCTTTATATGAACTCGTAGGATTATACAAATTTTCATCTTCATCAGCTAAGGAATCGAAAAGAAGCGTGAGAATATCAAAAAGAGCATATAAACTTTTGCTATGGCAAAGAGAAGAGGGAATCTTCGAAATAAGCAAATCACAGCAAGATAAAGCGGAATCTTGAAGATCTTCTAATCTATGGCATCCTAGTACTAACATATTAGTTAATTGCTGAGCTATATTATCCGCACTAAACTGAACATTAGCTCCACAATTCACTAAATGGATGAAATCCTTAACGATTTTAATAGCTATAAATCCGATATTTTTATCCACTCCGCTTGTTTTAACCGAAGGATCGGAAAAGTAGTTTAAAATTATAGAACAATCTCCGGTTTTTACTCGAAGAGATTCGACATATACCGAAGCAGATAAAAACATAAGTTTAGGATAAGAAATCAGACGCTGGATATCGAAAATGTCTCCTATTATATGTTTATGGTCTTTCACGTTATGATTGGAAGAACCTCTACGTAAAATCGTATTTAATTCCAAAGAAGTTTCCGTTCTATCCCAAGATAATTCTGAAGCTAAAGGAGGCGAATTATACGCGATTCTTTCTAATTCTTTGATATACGTTTTAGAATTTTGAGAATTCATAGAAAAACCATGAACCACTAAATTAAACCAGAAATTGCGAAAAAGTTTTATACTATCGATTTCTAATTTTAGTGGCTTCTCGTTATTATGAACATCTGGTAATAACTCCGCTAACGGTTTTAAATAAATACAAATCTGAGAAGCAACTTCTGTGATTTCATTATGCGATCTATGATCAGTTAAAACGTCTCCTCGGTTTATAACTCCTTGTAAAAGTTCATGGAGATACGTTTTATATAAATGATGATTTTTCAACTTTCTTGCTAAATCCACGCGAATTCTCACTAAAAGGTCTAAAAGAGTTTCGTTTTTAGCGAGTTTATTAAGCAATTTACAAAGTATAATAAACTCGGTTTCTTGGAGAAAAGGAGCACACGAAATTAACCCGTTGAGTAAAATTTCACCGATTGGAGAATCCAATTTCGCTGTTTTCTGAGAAAGTAACGTTACAGCGAGAGAAGTTACAGTTTCATCTTCACAAGATTTAGCGATTTCCACAATCGCTATAGCTGCGTTTTCACAAACCGTAAGATCCTTTCGATCAAAGAGTAAGTTTGCTAAAGCGTAGATCGTGGTTACTATGGAATCCTGGGAAAGCGATTTACTTGCAATTCCCACGTATTTCGACGCTTTAAGGGAATACGAAAACTTCGGATCCGCTACGAGATTACAAAAGGTTCGTGTAAGCGAGGAACCCACGGATTCGTCTTTATAAGCGAGAAGAGACCCGAGGAGAATCGTGCTAAGGCCTAAATCCGGATCCAACATCACGTCTTTGATTTCCAAGCAGTTTTTGAAAAGACGTTTGGAGGTTTTGCAGTCCACGTTATTTGAAAAAACTCCAAAAGATATAACCTTTAAATTGTTGGATTTCGCTAAATATCCAAGTTTTAACCGGTTATATGTCAGATAAACAATATACGATTCGCCTTTATCTAAGAATTCCATTTTCTGAAGGGCCAAGGTGGTTAAATTTTCAATGAAAAATGAGTGGAAATTTGAGTTTGAGTGGAAGTTTTTTGAGTTTTCCAGGTTTAAATTTGAGTTTTTTAAGTGTAAATTTGAGTGTAAATTTTTTGAGTTTTTTAAGTGTAAATTTTTTGAGTTTTCTTCATTTTTTAAGTGTAAATTTTTTAAGTGTAAATTTTTTAAATTTTTTAAGTTTTCATTTTTTAAGTTTTCTTCATTTTCTTCATTTTCTTCATTTCCATTTCCATTTTCCTCCTCATTTAATAAATACTCCAACGATGTTTTTCCGAGAAAACAATTAATCATTTCCACCATTAAAACACTCATTTTCTCTAAATAAAGAACTGGCGAGAAATCCACGAGATATTCCCGGTCCATAAAACTCGAATACTTTGTTTCCGTATAAACCAAACTGGAATAAACTTCCACTTGATTAAGAAACTCGGGATTATCGATTTTCAAGTCCAAAGCGAGAAAAAGATCAAAAGCCCGTTTGGAGTTAAAGATCGCGGGTTTACTGATAAATCCCTGGATATATCCTAAAAGAGTAAAGTAATTGGAAAGTTCTAGAACGTGAAAAGAGTCCTGGAATTCTAAAAATATATCTAATACCTCGTCAATATACTGATTAAATCTCAATCCTAAATTCACCAATGATTTTGTCAACTTTTCACCCAAAATCGTCCATGGAGAAGAAACAAACGCACGATTAATAATTTGACTGGAAAACTTTTGATTAGGAAGTTCCAAGAGATAAACACGAAATCTCTGAATAAGAACATGAGCGTGTTGATGGAACTTGAAGTTTCCTTCGGTAGATTCACATAGAGCGAGTAAAGTTTCGAATTCTTTAGGAGAGATGGCTATACTAGAAAGCTCCTGTTTAACATCAGGCGTGCTGGCCAAAAGGCGGGTAAAATCGTCCAGGTGGTGTTTGAATTTGACGTTGATTTCCTCAAGGTGTGAAGGCGTTTGCTCGACGGTGAGCTGGGCGAGTTTTCGGAGCGATTCGGAGCGGATGGTGCCCCGGTGGATTCCAAAGAAGTCCATAATAATTGTGGATTTCTTGATTTCTTTGGTGTGTTTTTGGATTTATTTGGTGCGTTTTATGCGAATTTTATGCGAATTTTATTGATTTTATTGATTTTTATTATGTGAATTTTGTGATTTTTATGCGAAATTTTGATTTTATTCGCGTTTTTATTCGAATTTTATGTGAATTTTGTGAATTTTATTTGATTTTTATTTGATTTTTATGTGAATTTTATTTGATTTTTATGTAAATTTTTATGTGAATTTTTGGTTCTGAGTTTTATTTTTATTATGTGATTTTGGTTTTTATTATGATCTGTTCTTATTTTATCTCGTGAATGTTTTTGTACTTTTGGTTTTTGAGTCTGAGTTTTATTTTAATACTTGTTCTTTATTTTAATACTTGTTCTTTTATTTTAATACTTGTTCTTTTCTATTTGATCTTTTTTTGAGTATTATTTTGTTATGTCTTCTCGTTTGTTCTCTGGATCTTTATGTTTTTTTATTATGTGTTTTATTATGATCTTTTTTCTTTTTGATCTTTCTCGTTAGTTGTATTATGTCTTATCTTTTCTTTAGATCTCTCGTTTGTTCTCTTTTCTTATTATTTTCTTATTATGTTCTTTCTCGTTTGATCTCTTATTATTATGTCTTTTCTTTTCTCTTTTCTTATTTGCTTGATCTCTATGTTCTTTTGAGTATCTTTTCTCTTTATGTTCTTTTGGATCAATTGAATATCTTTGAATACCTTTGAATACCTTTGAATATCTTTCTTTTCTTTGATCTCGTGAATGTACGATCTCTTTGTTTTTATTATGTCTCTTTATGATCTTCTCAATCTTTATCTTGTTTGTTCTCTTATTTTCTTATTATGATCTCTTGTTCTTTTTCTTGATCTCTTGTTCTTTTCTCTTGATCTCTTTCTTCTATTTTTATCATATATTACTTAAACTATAAAATATACATTTCTAAAGAGTTATTTGACCTCATTGGTTCTCTTTGTTCTTGTACTCTTTTGAATATCTTTTATTCTGGTATTAAAATCTCATTATGATCTCTTTTGTTCTGGTAATGTTTGATCTCTTGATCTCTTGAATATCATTGAACTGAATATCTTTGAATATCTTTTGTCTGGTATTATGAACTCTTTTGGTTCTTATTTGTTCTAATTTGATTATCTTTTGAATATCTTTGTGCTCATTTGATCTGAAATCATTATGATCTCATTTGAATCTTTTGTTGAATCATTTGTTCTGGATTCTTTGATCTCTTTTGATCTGGAATTTAAATCTCATTTGAATCTCTTCTCTATTCTCATTCTAGAATTGTTTGATCTCTTCTCTTTTCTCATTTGTTCTCATTTGTTCTAATTGTTCTCATTATGATCTTTTGAATATCTTTGGTTCTTTTGTTCTCATTTGATCTCTTTTATTCTCTTTTCTTGAATCTTGAATATCTTTTCTCATTATGATCTGGATCTCTTTTCTATTGATCTTTTCTATCTCTTGATCTCTGATACATCCTAGTTCAAATCTGGCCATACCTGGAATACATTTTAATTATAAATACTACAAATCCATGGATTTTTTCCTGTTTTCATAGTCACTTCTTAATCGTATTTCTACAAGTAAAGGAAATATCACGACTTGCTCAAAGATTCATAAAAGATCCACTTTTCTATCAAATATAAACTCAAGAAATAACCAAGCTTTCATTTATCGTTTAAGTGTTTGGAATTACTAAAAGAAAAAGATAAGTAGTTATGAGGGTTTAAGTTATGAGTGATCACATATTAAAAGTAATGAGAGTTTTAATGAATTTATTAATGAGATATTAATGAGAGTGTTTTAAAGAAATAATGTTTATATTAATGAGGTAGTATTAATAAAGGTATATTAAAGAAGTAATGAGTAATAGAAAGAAGAATGTCAATGAGAATATGAAATAATGAGTATGAAATAATGAGTATATTAGTGAAATAATGAGTATGAAATAATGAATATATTATGAGTATTATCTTCGAAACACATTATATTAAGAATCCACGTTATCAACTTCAAATATCTTTAAGCTTAATATGATTCATCATAAGAAATAAAAAGAAATAAAGAAATAAAGAAATAAAGAGAAATAAAGAAATAAAGAGAAAGAGAAATAAAGAGAAATAAAACCACTAAGAAAATGCCAGTTCTTCATCTATAACTTATCTAATGTGAATAATGAGTATGTCATATAATATACATAAAAATGAATTCTCTTACAATTACCAGGAATGCAAGTATATACATCACCTCTACTCTTCTAAAACCTACACATAACAAAGAAGAACATTTTATTATACACGATAGAACTAAGAATAGGAATAGAGTAATATCAGTAAATGTAAATATCATAAAGATATCATAAAGATATAACTAATGATATGTCTAACTATGTGATGTCATAGATATAAAAATGACATAAAGACAAAAGACAAAATGACATAAAGCCAAAATGACATAAAGACAAAAGACAAAAGACAAAATGTCATGCCATAAATACCTTGATAAAAAAAGATGTCAAATATCAAACATGTCATGTCATAAAAAAAAGTCATAAATATCACAAGTCATGTCAAAAATAAACACAATATTTGACATTTCATGTAATATCAGACATGTCATAAACACAATATTTGACATTTCATGTCAAATAAGACATGTCATAAACAAAATATTTGACATTTCATGTAATATCAGACATGTCATAAAATATTTGACATTTCATGTCAAATATTTTCACGTCAAATATTGTTCACGAATACGTCTCAATCAAAGTATCCCTCAAATTCCCCGAGATAGCCTCCGGCTGAGCATCCTGTAACCTAAAAATCGACTCAATAACCGACAATTCCGGCGCAGTAGTGTCAATTCCGGTCACAGATAACCAGTCATTAACCACCATTCCTGCACCCACCACCGAAGAACCCCTATTAACGGTCCCTGCTACTAAAGGAACCTGTAATAACGAAGATAACTCTTCCTGGTCCTGTATAGAAGTCTGGGGATGGACCAATCCTCCTTGATTCGACAAAGAGCAATAAGAACCAACCAAAACGTTTCCAGCAATGGTTTGACGGAAAACCTCAACTCCTAACACGTCAGCAATTAACTCTTCCGTCTCTCTTTCGATATCTGGATGAACTAGAGCAACGTAATCATTACAACAGATAACATTTCCTAAAGCAGATAATCTCTCTTCAACTCGTTGGATCTTCACGCTATCCGGTAAAGAGTTTCTCAAATGCATCAATTCCTGGTCCGTGGTTTGCGTAGGAACAAGAAGACCACGTCTGTTTCCGGCTGTCATTCTTCCAACTATACGGCAGCCGGCTATAGTAGTATGGACTATAGGGATAACATCGCCTAATTCGGCCTCAAAAGCGGAATAGAAGTTCTCGGATCCGCCTACGGCGACTAAACAGTACGAGTTGGTTAACTTGGAAAACACTCCAACCTCGTTGGAGTTCTCGAATTGCGTTCTACTGGCCATTGAAAGTGATTGGTTATTATAAAAAAAATCTTCTGGCGAAATAGTGATGAGGTGACGCTTAGTAAGCAGGCGTGGTGTGATTAGTAAGCGGCTGCAAATAAAGTGAGAAAAGTGAGAAAAAGTGAGAAAAGTGAGAAAAATGAGTTGCGAAAAATGAGAGAAAAATGAGAATATAAAATGAGAATATAAAATGAGAATAGATAATGAATATAAAATATATATATAAATATAAAACATATATATATAAAGTATATATATAAAGTATATATATAAAGTATATATATATAATATATATATAAATACATAGAATAGGGCTAATATAGGGCATAGGTTTCTTATTTCTATCCGTTTAAAACGTGAATGTGTAATATATATAAAAAATATGTAAGTACATAAAAAAGATGAGTATATATATAAAAGATGAATATGGAAAAACATATATATCTAAAAACATAAAACGTGAATATAAGTACAAATATGATGAATAGATAAATACATATATACATAAATAGATAAAAAAGATGAATATATATAAAACGTGAATATATAGAAGAAGTATTAGTATACATAAGAGATGAATATCTAAAATATAAAAATGATGAATATTTAAAACATATACATATAAAGCATATACATATAAAACATGGTATCTAAAAATATAAATACATAAAACATGAATAAGTAGAAGAAGATTAAGATGAAGATGACGTTTTAGTAGATTAATTGGGGTTAGTTCTGTATAAATACATAAAACATGAACTAATGAATATATAAAATGAATACATACGTATAAGGAAAAAAAAGATGAGTTATAAAATGAATATATAGATGAAGATGTATAAAAAAAAGATGAATATTCAAAAAAGGTGAATATATAAAAAAGGTGAATATATAAATACATAAAAAAGATGAATATGTATTAATATATCTAAAATGAAAATTTTAAAAAATATATAAAAACATGAATATTTATTGAATATATAAAACATGTATTAACATAAATATCTAAAAGTGTATAGATGAATATTAACATAAATATCTAATATAAAAAAGATGAAGGTTTTAAAACATACGTATTAACATATATACATAAAAAAGATGAATACATAAAAAAGATGAATATATAAAACATATATATATATAACATATACATAAAACTGAATATATAAAACATATACATAAAACATGAATATCTGTACTATTTTAAAAAATGGCTGCGAAAAAAGAAAAATGGAAATAAAGTATACAACAACCCCGGGACTAAATACATACCTAGCCGGAAATTTACAGAGCTATTGATAAAAAGAGCTGCTTGAATCCGAAATTTGAAAACCCCTTTATTCACTACCCTTTATTGCTCTTTTTATAAAACTTATTCTTTAACCTTTATATCCTGTTCTACTCTTTACTATTGCACTTTGGATGTTTTCTCGTTATTATTGATGTTTGGATGTTTTCTCGTTAGTATTGCATTTTGGATGTTTTCTTAATATTGCACTTTGGATGTTTTCTCGTTATTATTGCACTTTGGATGTTTTTCTCGTTATTATTGCACTTTGGATGTTTTCTTAGTATGGCATTTTTCTTATTATTGTTGATGTTTGGGTCTTTTCATTTTATTATTGCACTTCTGATCTTTTCTCTTTATTATTGCACTTTGGATGTTTTTAGTTTATGTATTCTACGTATTCTACGTATTCTTATTCTTTCTTTGTATTCTTCTTATTTACTCTTATTTACTCTTTTTACTCTTTCTATTCTTTTATTACTCGTACTCTTTTATATTTCATTTTATATGACTGTATACTAATCATAATGTAGTTTTGTGAATATGATGATTAAAGTTAATTACGATAAAAGTCAAAGAAAATAAATAAAGGAAGAAAACAAATTCTTTATCAAAATCACAAATGTAGTTTATATGTAAAATAATCTTTTTTAACTTTGATATTTTTAAGTATAATTATACAAATTTTTTTTTTTTGACATTTTTGAGCATTTTTTAGAAAAAAGTGAAGAAATCGATTTAAGTTGAAAACCGAACCGTTTCATATTAAAATAGAAAATACAAAAGAATATAAAGCGTATACTTTAGTAGTTTAAGTATAAAAAAGTAACAATCACAAGTTTATACAAATTCATTATATTTCTAAATGCAATTAAGAAGAATGTAAATTTCATTAAGGAAAAAACATCAATATGTTATATATTTTGTATAGAATGAAATTAACAGGATTCTGGTTTTTACTCATAATATATTCATTTTTATACTACTCATTTTTATATAAAATTCATTATAACATTCATTTTTACTTTTATCTTTCTATTAAGTTGTTTATTCTTCAAATACTCATTTTCTGTAATTTCTTTTTTTTTCTTTTTTTTTTTCTTTTTTTGCAGCCATTTTGAAAAAACTTAATCACTGAAATATAAATTCTCATATTTTAATGTTTAATAAATAATATAAATAATTTATGATGTATAAATATTAATAAATTTCAATCCATATAATGTTACTCATCGTAATTTTATTTTCCAATGTATTTTGTATATAACTTATTTTTATTCTACTCTTCTAATTTAAAATCCAATATCCTATAAAAGTTTCAGAGAGATAATGAAGAAAGAAAAGCTAATCCAGTCTAATTTAAGATACTTTAAGCTAGAAAAGCTAAAACTAGAAAATCTAGAAAATCTAGAAAACTAGTAAAACTAGAAAATCTAGAAAAACTAGAAAACTAGTAAAACTAGAAAATCTAGAAAAACTAGTAAACCCATTTTAAGTATTCACAAACTCGTTCCTGTTTCCAGACTGTATTTGCTATTTTAATTAAATCGAGAAATTGCAGCAATTAACAAACCTTAAGTCTTCGGATTTAGATCAATTCTTTTTTATTAGTTTTTTTCTTGTTTTATCTCTTTATATGTTTATCATTTATTTAATATGAATTTTTTTATTTTTGGATCTTAAATAAAAAAAACTTCGATTGTAGAGATAAAGAGAAATTTCATCATTTACAATTTCAATTAAATCTAGAATTCTTTCATTTGCTCAAGTTTAAGGGTAAATTCTGGTAATGGCTGCAAAAAGTTTAAGAAAAGGAAATCTGTAATTAAATCAAGCTAGTATACTTTCTATATGATTAGTAGAAAACGACTTTTCCTTATTAAGATTTTACTTGTAAACGATTTTTTGCAGCCAAAAATAACTATCCAATAAATTTTAAATTTCATATATTTCTTTAATTTTAGATCTTTTTCAATGATGATTTTCAAATTTTTTTAATATTAAATAGATCAATTTGATTATTTATATTTATATTTAGTACAAGTTTTGATTGAAATAAGACCAAGTAAATATCCAAACTCTACATTCTTTTTCTATTTTATACAATTTCCTATAAAAGTTTTGGTAATACTTAAGATAAGGATTAAGATAAAAAGATAAAAAGATAAAAAGATAAAAAGATAAAAAGATAAAAAGATAAAAAGATAAAAAGATAAAAAGATAAAAAAGCCTAAAAATCCAGAAATCCAGAAAATCCAGAAAAGCCTAAAAATCCAGAAAATCCAGAAAATCCAGAAAATCCAGAAAATCCAGAAAATCCAGAAAAGCTCTTTTAAGCTATTTAAGCTATTTTAAGCTAGTAAAGATAAAAAGCTAGTAAAGATAGTAAAACTAGTAAATCCAAAAAAACCAAAAGCCATTTTAAGCCATTTTAAGCTAATAAACCCATTTTAAGCTAGTTAAATCCTATAAGATCTCTTGTATTTATATATCAAGATATCTGAAAAAAACTCATATTAAATATCCATAGTCCATAAACCGATATATTAAAGATAATAAGTTGTATATAGTATTTGTTTAATAAGGTAATGTATGGAAATTACTATCTAATAATAATTCTATCAGATCTTAATTACTCGGATTTCTTCACTATATATCTAAATATATATTAGATAATAATGGAGAACCTATTTCAGGAGTAAATCATTTTATCTTGAAATACTTTTAATTCTAATAAGTTTTAAAATAATGGGATCTTGTATAGACATCAATTATATTAATGCAATTTTTTTATTATATAGTAATATATTTATAATTATTCAATTAGTTAAATAACCTTTTATTTTATAGTAATATACTTTAACAAATGATTTTAATGATAAAATATTCAAAAGGATTATTAATAGTAATTGAAGATTTAAATTTAAACAATATAATGCAACAATAGAAATAACAATTTATACTCTACACTCTTTTTTTAAATAACAATTTATACTCTACACTCTTTTTTTATTAATTTATTAAAAACACAATATCCTATAAAAACAATTAGAGATGAAAATAAAGAAAATAAGGCCAAAGCCAAAAAATCTAGAAAACTAGGAAATCCAGAAAAACTAGAAAAGCTAGAAAAGTCAAAAAAGTCAAAAAAGTCAGAAAATCGAGAAAATCCATTTTAAGCCATTTTAAGCTAAAAGCCATTTTAAACTAGTAAAACCAGTAAAATAGTTAAGCTAATAAAGTCATTTTAAGCCAAAAAAGCCAGAAACTCCAGAAACGCTTTTAAGCTATTTTAGGCCATTTAGCTAATAAAACTAGAAAAACTAGAAGCCATTTTAAGCTAAACTAATAAAACTAGTAAAACCAGAAAAAATAGTTAAGCTAATAAAGCCAATTTAGCCAGTAAAACCAGAAAAGCTTTTTTAAGCTAGAAAATCCACTTTAAGCTAATAAAGATTTTAAGCCATTTTAGCTAAAAAAACAAATAAAACTAGTAAAGCTTTTTTAAGCTAGAAAAGCCATTAAGCCATTTTAAGCTAAACATAAAAACAAGTAAACTAATAAAACAAATAAAACTAATAAAACTAATAAAACTAATTAAACTTCTTAATCCCAATCATCCTCCTCCTCCTCCTCCTCATCCATATACTCATCCTCTTCCACTTTATGATTCTCAAGTATATCCAACCCCTTTTCTCCAAGCACAACTCTGGCCACTTCTTTTTCTTTTATTTGTCCTTTAAGAAGTAAAACCGCCAATTTATTAAGGATTTCGCTTTGGATTAACCGGTTTAAAGGCCTTGCTCCTAAATTGGGAGAATACCCGTATTTACATAAATAATCGAGGGCTTCTTCCGAAACGTTTAACGTTATTTGCTTTCCGTTTTCAAATCTCTCTTCGATTTCGTTTAAGCGGATTTTGACGATTTTGGAAATCGCCTTTTTCGAGAGTTTATTGAAAATTACAGTTGAGGAAATCCGGTTCAAAAACTCGGGCCGGAAATGGTTTCGGACCGAATTCATAACTAGTTCGTTTGTTTCCTCGGTGATTTTACCGGAAATAAACTCCGCTCCGAGATTTGACGTCATAATGATAATCGTATTTGAACAATCCACGACTTTTCCTTGAGAAGACGTAACTCTTCCATCATCTAGAATTTGTAATAAAACCGTTAAAACCTCTGGCGCTGCTTTTTCCACTTCATCGAATAAAACTACCGAATACGGTCTTCTTATAAGCGGCTCCGTGAGAATCCCGCCTTCCTCGTATCCTACGTAACCCGGAGCGGCTCCGAGTAATTTAGAAGCCGACCATTTATCGCCTAATTCGGAACAATCGATCCGGAGTATAGCTCTTTCGTCGGAAAACAAAAATCCAGCGAGTTTCTTCGCAAGTTCCGTTTTTCCGGAACCGGAAAGTCCTAAAAATAGGAATGACGCTGGCTGATTCGGATTCGCTAATCCCGATCGGGTCAATCTTATTGCATTTGAAACCGCTTTAACCGCGTTCTTCTGGCCTACAACTTGCGCCAGCAATTCCCGCTCCATGTTTATCAACTTTGCGTTTTCCGCTTGGGATAGTTTTGAAACGGGAATTCCCGTGAGTTTTGCAGCCGTTTGCGCAATTTGCTCCGCTCCTACTACATTTGAAAGAATCCGGTTAGGCGCGGATTCCTCTTCCTGTACTTTAACCTCGAGTTTCCTAATTTGGAGTTTCACGTCGGGAATCGCAAAGTACTTTAAATCCGCCGCGGTTTGAGTATCGTGGCGGCGATCCGCATCATGCGCTTTTGTTTCTAATTCATCTAGTTTTCTCTTTTGCGCATTAAGAAGATCAAGAGATGCTCTTTCGCTTGTGAATTTCGCCCGAAGGGGAGCAAGTTCCTCTTCTAATTCCGCTTGTTTATGCTTAGCAAGTTCCAAACGGTCTCTAGACGCTTCATCGGAATCCGCATCACGTTGTAATGCGTTTATTTCCACTTCAAGGAGGTGTAACTTGCGCTCTATAGTATCAAGTTCTTCCGGCTTTGAATCTCTCGCTACAGCCACAGTCGCGGCGGTTTCATCAACTAGGTCAACTGCCGAATCGGGTAAGCACCGATACGTCAAGTACCGCCCCGCCAATTGCGCCGCCGCTACCAATGCGCTATCAAGTATCCTAACTCCGTGATGTATCTCATACCTAGACTGTAATCCCCTTAATATCGCAACCGTCTCATTAACTGTGGCTACAGGAACATCCACTTTTTGGAACCTCCGCTCAAAAGCTCCGTCTTTGGCAATAAAGCGGCGGTACTCCGAAAAAGTCGTGGCGCCGACACAATGGAGAGAACCACGTGCCAACATCGGCTTAAGGAGATTTGCCGCGTCCGACTTTCCATCGCCCATTAACATGTGGATTTCATCTATAAATAAAATAATCATTTCGGGAGAATTCTCTATATCCTTTAAAACTCCTTTAAGACGTTCTTCAAATTCTCCTTTATACTTTGCTCCCGCTGAAAGTGCTCCTATATCTAAGGAAAATAACCTGGACTTATCAAGTACATGCGGAACATCTCCATCTACAATTCTTTGAGCTACTCCTTCTACAATAGACGTTTTTCCGACACCTGCCTCGCCTACTAAGACCGAATTAGATTTCGTTCTTCTAGCTAAAACCCGGATAACCCTGCGGATTTCCTCTTCTCGGCCGATAACCGGGTCGATTTTTCCCTCACGTGCTTTCTCGGTTAAATCCTCGGCATATTTATGAAGAAATTCAAAGTTTGTGGAATCTCCAGTTCTACTGTCAATTCTTTGAGATCTTAAAGAAAGTGCATGTGATTTTATCAGCTCCGCGGAAATCCCGCACTCTTTAAGAATTTCCAAAACTTGCTTGGTTTCTAATAACGCATATAATATATGATCCTGGGCTATATAACTATCCTTTTGCTGAGCCATAATTGAAGAAGCACGGCTAAGCATCTCCGTAGAAGCTTTACTCGGTTCTACTTCCGGAACAGGAGTTTGCGAGGATAACCGGACTAAGTGTTTATTCACACATCTCTCAAAAGGAGTCCATTCTGTAATTAAACTCTTCAAGTAATCGCTGGGAATCATCGCTGCGAGGAAATGAACAGGCTGGACTTGAGCATTCGCATGGTCTTTGGCCAATTGAATGGCAGAGGTAACGATGTTTAACGCTTTATCGGTGAATTGGGTGTTTTCCATGGTGGTGAGGAATGTGAAGATGTGATTTTAGGGGATTAGGGGTTTATATACGGGCAAACTCCGAAATTCTGGAAAGTGCAGGAGCTTCGTGAAGTTCTGGTCTTTTCCGTAGTTTACTATTGCAGTTAGGGCCTTTTCCGTTTTCTACTATTGCAGTTCGGGCCTTTTCCAGAACAAATTGGCTGATCTTTACTATTGCAGTTAGGGCCTTTTTGTTTTTCTGGAAAGTTCGCGCATTTTCTAGCATATTGCCTGATTTTTAGTATTGCAGTGTGGGTCTTTTATTTAGTATGCTTATTTTTACTATTGCAGTTAGGGTGTTTCATGGAAAGTTCCCGCATTTTCTAGCATATTATCGTTTTTATTATTGCAGTGTGGGTGTTTTACTTTTACTATTGCAGTTCTGGTGTTTTATTTAGTATGCTTATCTTTATTATTGCAGTTATGGTCTTTTGATAGCAATCATGATGGCATAGAATGTTCTAGACTCATGGAATGTTCTGGATGTTATGCGGTAGGTTAGGGAAGGAGAAGGAAGGAGAAGGAAGGAAGGTAAGAGAAGGAGAAGAAGTTAAGGAAGGTATACGTGTGTAGATGTGATGTATCTGTTCTATGTTCTATGTATTTTCTTCTATGTATTGTTTGTATTGTTTGTATTGTATGTATTCTTTATTTTGTAAATTGCCTGATTATCACAGCAATCATGATAAACTCATGAAACTCATGATGAAACTGACTACATGACAACTACACATAGAATGTTTTAATATGTTATGCTTTAGGTTATGCTGATACTTTAGGACATGCATGATTAAGAAAGCAAACATGGTTTAAGGGGTGTATGAGAAGTATAAAGTATGTGAATGTGAAAGTATGAGAAAGTATAAGCTAGAAAATATATGAGAAAATACGAGAAATTATATATTAGAAAGTATGAGAAAATATAAGAAAGTATATGAGAAATAATATGAGAAATTATATATAAGAAATTATATATGAGAAATAATATGAGAAATATGATAAGTATGAGAAATATGAGAAAGTATAAGAACGTATATATGATCTAGAACATGAGAAAAAAAGAGAAGTATGAGAAATTATTAGTTAGTACATATATTAGCTAGTACATATATTAGCATATAAATGTGACCAGTACATATGATACATAACATGATACATGTTCTACGTAGTAAGTAAACATAAAATTAACTAAGCAGATTTAGGAAAACTACTTTTTATCATTATCTAGACAATGACTCGTCACAAAAAGATATTTATCCATTAACACATTAACATTAGAAAACACTATCATGAAATTCGCTCAATCTCGTAAATCGTACTTTATATGGAAACTTAATAATACAAAATAGCTAAAAAAATTGGCCTAAGGAAACTTATCTCGAAAATTCAACTAGAAAATTATGTAATTGTCATACTGTTTACTAGTTATAAAAAAGTATAGGTATTTTATTAAGAGGTTTTTTATCTTATGTAAATTTACAACTATTAGAAATCTTAGAAAATTTTGAAAATTAAATTTTCTATTCCTATACATATTCACTATCACAAATTTTAGAGATTAATTTCCTTGAAACCATGAAATTTACAAATTTAAAAGATATTTAAATAATTTGGCTGCAAATTTCACTAACATTTATCATTTTAAATATAGAATTAACTATAAATCCGAGAAAGCCTTGTCACGATTTTATGTTTTTAAATTTGATTTTTTGTTATTAAAGAAATTTAAATTTTATCAGCTTAACTTAGAAATATTATCATAATACATTCTTAGTGAAATTTCCATATTATCATGTTAATCTATATTCTCATATTAAACCTATTTTAGTTAAAATTTACAAATTTCGCTCTTCTAAAAGTATATATGATGAAATTTGATAATTAAGTTCATTTTTAGTTTTTCATTTCCAATGAATTCTTCTATTTCTGATATTATTTCTAAATTCTCATCCAGTTTTCATTTCCAGTGATATCATAATCATTTCCTATTAAAATATAACCAATATAAATTAAAACTTTACTAACTAACCCGAACTCATATATTGTGAAAATTTTAGAAGTAGGTAAAATGTATATTATACACTTTATTTGACAATTTTCATTCTTTACTATGCTAATATAGATTTGAATTATACTATAATGAGTTAAAGTAAAATAGTCGAACTAGGAATTTACAGAGATAACGTTTATACCTTTTATTAAAGAAAAAAAAAAGACAAATTATTCTGGTGAAATTTTGGCTGCAAATTTTGGCTGCAAATTTTGGCTGCAAATTTTTGGCTGTAAATTTTTGGCTGTAAATTTTTGGCTGTAAATTTTTACGCGATTACAAAAATCATTAATAACAAAAATCATTTTACACCTTAAATCACTTTTCCTCATTTACTAAATCATACAATTATTACGAGAACTATGTTTAACAATTGTCTAGAATTGATATTTACCAACTGTTTCTTTGACCATCCTGTTACAAATGAAACAGGACAACCCAAAATAGAATGTCTATAAAAAACAACTCGCTTTGTTTGTTCAGTTACTTAACCTCAGATTTTTTGAATTTTTGCATCCTTTATTTTTTTGAATTTTTGCATCCTTTGTTTTTTTGATTTTTTTGCATCCTTTGATTTTTTATACCAACAAAAATACTCTTCAACACAAAACGAATACTTTTCAAAAGGAATTAAAGGAAAAGTTAATGAATCACAGAAACATATAAGCTATATATACAGTTTTCTATATAAACAGTTTTCTAGATAAACATCTACAATAAAGTATAAAATGGAAAACCCCCCTTTTCATACCCCTATATTTAAAAAATCACCTACAAGTTTCTACCTCATACGTCTAAAATCAGAAATGACTTCTTAAAATCAACAACTTCATAAAACCAACAACTTCATAAAACCATCTCTGTATACTTTAATTTAAATACTGTAATCCTTATGAAATGTGATTATGGTAAAAACTTGACCTTAAGTGAAAGTACTAGAAAACCGGATGTGCAAGATGAAAAGCCAAAAAGAAGTTTTATTTAACTATATTTACTTTTATATCTCAATTATATTTACTTTTATATTTCAATTATATTTACTTTTACTATTTCCTTATTCATTTTTTACAAAAAATACACAAAACCCTTTTGCATCAAAAATCGAACACAAAAAAAAGCGCAAAAAGTTGCAAATTTGCATTAAATTTGCAACATAAATTTAACATAAATTTAACATAAATTTAACATAAATTTAACTACAAATCTCTACACTTTTTCAAAATATCATCAATTAAACTAAAAACAAAATTAGAAAATTAAAACGAGCTTCGCTCGTTTTAATATCATCAACATAACCTAAAAAAAATTAGAAAATTAAAACTCGCTCGTTTTAATTCTTATCTAAGAGGATGTATACTTGTTTTAAGTCCTTCCTCGTTTTCACCCTTTTTCTCAGCTTCTTCTTGTGGCTTTAAGAGAATCAAAGCTTCTCTTGAGCCTTGAAGGTTTTGAGAGTCCTTGGTTTCATCGTTGGTGGTTTTCTCGTTTCTAAACATAATTGCTTGTTTTAGTGATTTATGAAAAGATGATTATGGTTAATTTATGGTTAATTTATAGTTAATTTATAGTTGAATTAATTAGAATAGGGGGTAAAACAATGGAGATTATAACAAGAATAAAAAAGAATATTTTAAACAAGAATAAACAAGAATATTTGAATAAATTACATGATTCGATTTTCAGGGTTTAGGATTAAAAAATTGTGGAAATTGATTGATCACTTAAAAAAATGGAACACTTAAAAAATGAAACACTTAAAAAAAATGAAACACTTAAAAAAATCGACCAAAATAAAAATTAATCACTTAAAAAAATTTATGAATAAAAATTAATCACTTAAAATTCATCACTTAAAAATTTATCAATAAAAATGAAACACTAAAAAAAAAATTATCAATAAAAATTAATTCCTTAAAATTATCAATAAAAATTAATTCCTTAAAATTATCAATAAAAATTCCTAAAAATCAATTAATAAAAATTAATCCATAAAAATTATCACTTAAAATTAATTCCTATTCCTAAAAATTAATTCCTAAAAATTACTTCCTAAAAATTTATCAATAAAAATTTATCAATAAAAATTAATTCCTAAAAATCAATTCCTAAAAATTAATCAATAAAATCAATTCCTAAAATTCATCAATAAATCGATTTTTATTTATCATGCATAATTCCGAAAACCCTTTTTTTCTTGCATTTCCATTTTCTTGTTAACAATGAGATTTACATTTTTTTTCATTTACATAGCGTTGATATAGGATGTGGTATTTCCAAGAAAGCAACGTTTTCCGAATTAGGAAAAAATATAACACGTTTTTAATAATGAGAAAAGGGATATGTATTAAGTATTTAACACTACAAAGCTTATACGTGTTCTAGACTAATTTGGAAGTTCCGTTATTAGTTGAAGGGATTTAGTAAATATAGTATATATACTAATATAGTATATATACTAATATAGTATACATATAAATATATTACATAATGTGGTATTTTTCTAAAATGGGTGCAAATTTAGCATCAAAATCGATATGATACACTTTTAAGATAATAGGAATTGCAAGATAAAATAGTTAAGATAATAAGTGAAATCATACAATTTATAAAACCCATTAGCTTAATTCTTTACCAATATTAACATGAATCTTGTATTATTCCTCTTTTCGAATAATCATTTTTTTTATACCAGCGAAAATTATCCTGTATTTCAAATAAGTATTACAAGAACTATCAAATAATACATGTATACAGGAAAAGAAGAATCCAAGATTATTCTTTTATATATATATTATTTAAGGATAATTTAGGGGGTTTTTAGGGGGTTTTTTAGGGTTTTTTTTTTTTTTTTAGGGGCAATTTTTTTTAATAATTTTCAATTGGTTGCAAAAATGTGAAAAATTTGAAAATTTGAAAATTTGCTAGAAAACTTAAAAGCTTTATACGTTAATAGGATACAGATTAAATAGTTTTATTATGTATTGTAATGTTCTTGCTAATAACACTGGTTCTTTAACCTCACAACTTATCAAGTATTAAGTCATAATAGGAAATTAGAAAATAGAAAATTAATAAAATGTATCAAAAAAATTTATAAAATGTATTAAAAAAATTGCAGCCAAAAATTGCAACTTTTCAAGAATACAAAATTCATATAAAGAATTATTATGTTCTTTTTAAATAATACTCATCTTCTATCAAAACGTTGTTACACTTGGATCAAATAAGCGTGAAAGCTATTTTACCTTTATCGATAGTAATATAAGATAAAGATCTATTCTAAAAGAAAAGTCCTCTAAAGTATATTAAAAAAGCGTAAATATGAACCAGAAAACCCCCTATATTAAACAAATAAAAAACCCCTATATTAAATACATAAGAAGCCCCTAAATAAATACGAGCTAGGAAATCTCGTATATTTCATAGTCTTTTTTTATTTAAATATGTATTTTAAATAGCTACACTTTGTAGGAAATGCAAATTTCATTTTATACGATAATATAAAATTAGAAAAAGGCACGAGACATTTACACATTCTTAGTATTAGAAACGTATATTTAAAAATATCTGAAATTTTGATAAAATTACGATTTCACTCCATTTAAAACATTCCATAAATTTTAGCCAAATTTTTTTCAGAAATTTCCGATATAGTGTAACGGCTAGCACGGTTCGCTTTCACCGAGCAGACCCGGGTTCAACTCCCGGTATCGGAGTTTTTTTAAAAAGTTTTTTGAGAAAAAAGCTTTTTGAGTATTTGTGCTTATTAGTTTTAAAACTTTTATGTTTTATTGCTTGTTTTTTTATTGCTCGTTTTTTAATTATTTTGTTTTTTTGTATATTTTAATTTTTAATCCAGTATTAAAGTCAAGTCTCCTTTAAATCATTTATTCACTTATTAATGTGTAATTATAACAAAAGCATCATGAGAGAAATGGAAAATTGAGAGAATTCTGGAGAATTTCATTTTTAACGTTTATTAATATTTTAATTTCCTTTTTGCACCCAAATAAAAAATGTTTTTTATTTTTCATTAAAAAAAGATTTTCATTAAATTTTCATTAAAATGTTTTTCATTAATTTTTCAGTAATTTTTCGTTAAATTTCATTAATTTTTCATTAATTTTTCGTTAATTTTTCATTGATTTTTCATTAAATTATTTTTCATTTTTCATTAATTTTCTCCTTTAATCCTTTTTCTTCCAGATTTTTTTATGGGCTGAGTAATTTTACTACTCCGCCTTTTTTATTTTGAAGATCTTATTGTGATTTTTCGTATTTGCTGCCAAGTTCTTTGAAAGAATTGTATATTAAAAAAATGTAAAAAATGTAAAACAAATTTTTTTCAAATGCCGCAGGTTTCCATTTTTAGAAAATTGCAATTTATTAAAAATGCGGGGAAGAAAAGAATACAAAGAATAAAATATAATTAGTAGAATACACTTAATACAAATACAATTAATACTTTACAATTAACACGTAACAATTAATAGAAATACAATTAATACTTTACAATTAACACTTAATACTAATTTAATTTATGAGGCTTATTAAGTATAGTTATTATAGAAATACAATAAAGCACAATAGTAAAATATATAAAATGGTTTCATAATTTCATAGTTTCATGATTTCTTGGTTTCATTTAAAATTTTATATGGGCTGTGCTTTTTATAATCACAAAATAACGGAATGTAATAATACAAGGGGTAAATCAATAAGTGCTTATAAACACAAAGTGAAAATACAATAAGCTCAAGATAGTTTAAAATAGTTTATAAGAATATTGCAGTTAAACAATATGTAACAATATGAATGATATAGAATCTAATTAATACCTTTTATTAAAGAAATTGAGAATTTTTTTCGCAGCCAAATTAAAAAACGAGAAAGAAAAAAATTCATTAATTCTTTAAAATTGAAAAACGTTCTCAAATTGAAAAACATATAGAATATTCAGTCATTTCATTTTCACCTCTAAGATAAAACATATTACATTAAAAAAAACTAAAGCTATAATTGCTTATAAGTAGCAAAAATAATATCTCATATCTAAGTTCGGACTTATTAAGGTATAGATATTCTTTTCATGATAAAAATACAAGATAAATCAGTTAAATAATTCTTTACATGTAATTATTTCCATTATCAAGTTTTTCTATATTTAATAAGTCTAATACAATTTTTGTATATTTCATGAGAGTCATTTCATGAATATTATATTTAATACTTATTATTGCGGTTAGGATCTTTTTGAAAATTGAAATTTTTACTTTCTCGGAGTTAACTATTGCGGTTTGGGTCTTTGATTTTGAATATTTACTATTGCGGTTTGGGTCTTTTATTAAAAGTATACACTATATAAGTAAACACTATATAAGTGTAAAGCAGTATTTATACTGATTATGAAAACTATTTCTTAGTTAAACTTCTTATTTGAAAATACTACAGTAGCTTGTTTAAGACTATCAACATTGAAGTAATCATTCTTGTATTATGGATTTAATCATTGAATGTATAGTGGGTATATAATGATCGTTTGTATTGAAGTTCGGGTCTTTCATATACTGTTGCACTTCGGGCCTTTTCGTTTATGTTGCAGTTCGGGTCTTTTCCTTTATATTGAAGTTCGGGCCTTTTCCCTCTTAAGTAGAAAAATTGTATTTATCCAAAACATCCTAAAATCAAAAACAGCTGAGCCTGAGAAAACATCCAAAAATCATTCTAAAACAACCAAACTGCAATAATAAGAAAACTTCCAAACTTCAACAGTAAAACGTCCACACTATAATAGTAAAACATCCAAACTGCAATAATAAGAAAACATCCAAACTGCAATAATAAAAACATCCTAACATCAAAAAACACCCAAACATCAAAAAACCCAAAAATCAAAAGGCCTAAACTAAAAAACATCCAAACATCAAAATACAAAAACATCCAAACTGCAATAGATAAATAATATATACATGTAATATTAACAAACTATGGAAAGATAAAATGGCCTAAAATAGCCGAAAATAGCTTATTACAGCCTAAAAGGCTGTAATAACCATTCTCACAATCCTCACAAACCTTCGGTTTGCTCGGATTGTTCGAACCCCACCGGCCTCTCCGACCCCCTCGGTAACAACGCCATAAACTTATAAACCCCCCCCATTCCCTTCTCATCCTTATCCACCAACCTCCTATACGCGCCATAAACCTTTTCCTGCATCTCGTAACTCTTTTCCTTCCTTATCAATTGATCTATTCTATACCCTATTCCCATATTATGAAGCCAATCTCCCTGGTCCACGGGCCCATAACACTCCACAAACCTCGAAGTTAATTGTTTCAAGTTTCCAAAGTCCACGTCTACGGATAAATCCACTTCACCCGGTTTTTCAAAAGGGGAAACGAACTTGTGTTTATAGATTCCACGAAGCGTGTTTTCCGGAATACTTTCAGAGCCATAATCGATGATTAACACTGCTCCGGTATTTCCAATAAGACTGGTCATTTTCAGGACATAGAGTTCTGCATCCGAGCAGATCTCGATCCGCGATCCTACAGGAAGGTTTCTAAAGCGGGAATTTAAAGTAGGAAGAATAGAAGAGGGCGTTTCATTAGGAGAGAGTGTTAAGTGGAAATGTAAATTTGAAGAATTGAGATTTGAAAAATCGTGCGAATTTTGAGAAATTTGAGAATTTGAATTTTGAGAATTTTGAGAATTTTGAGAATTTTGAGAATTTTGAGAAATTTGAGAAATTTGAGAAATTTGAGAATTTTGAGAATTTTGAGAATCGTGCGAATTTTTTGAATTTTTCTGGCTCAAATTTATGACGTCATTTTCACTTTTGTGGCTAAAATCAGAATCAGAGGTATCATAAGAAGAGGAAGAGGAGTTATTAGAAGAAGAAGAAGAAGAATCATCCTTAACAGTGTTAACTCCGTTAACACTGTTTTTAACACTTTCCTCAACAGTGTTAACTCCGTTAATACTGTTCGTATGCTCCACCAAAAACTCCCTCCATCCATTTTCACCTCTTTCAAACATTTTTATCGGTAAAGCATCAAAAAACTCATGAGCTAAAACATAATTCACACACTCATCCTCCTTTATATCTTTTTCCGTATCCAACCAGCGGATCTTATCTCCCCAAATAGTCGTACTTTCCGGAAATCCATCAACTAACAAACTCTCTTTCTTACAAAGTAATTCCCTTTGTTTTTCACGAAGAACCGAACTGGCTTCTATCATATTAATTTCTAAGCTTATAGTTTTTCCGGATTTCTCTACAAACCTCTTAAATACCCGAACCAGGTCTCTCATTAAAGTTCCTTTTCCGGGCCCGAATTCCACGATTCGGACGTTTTTAGGAAAACTCTTTTGCCAAATTGAAAATAACCAAACTCCAATCATTTCGCCGAAAACGGACGAAATCTCGGGGCTCGTGATGAAATCGCCGGTCCGGGCATCTAACGGGTCCCGGGTCGTGTAATACCCAAATTCGGGATGAGTTAAACATTGTCGA
The DNA here is from genome assembly GCA_030579395.1 of Aciculoconidium aculeatum. NCBI lineage: Eukaryota > Fungi > Ascomycota > Pichiomycetes > Serinales > Debaryomycetaceae > Aciculoconidium > Aciculoconidium aculeatum. The sequence continues at coordinate 111,771 of JAKTQU010000011.1, forward strand.
ATATAAGCAGAAAGAGAGATCGGACCGGTGGTTTTAATAGTTTGTGTGAAAAAGTCGGAAAGATTGGTTATAGGAGAACTTCCCAGGGAATCATGGACCGGAAATTGAGCGAGTTTCCCGAGGTTCGACCGGATATGCGTTTTTCCTTTGATAGAGGTTTCGAGGGTGGTTAATTGGGATTTGATATAAGAAGAAGCAGCGTTGTATTCTTCCTCGGTAAAATGGAAATGCGGAGCATTTCCATTTGTAGTATCATGGGAATGCGAAGCATTTCCATGTTTCGTATTTATATCATTTTCTTTTATATCTTTTTCACTTATTTCCTTTACTTTCTTTATATTTTCTAAACCCTCTTTTAATTCCTTTAATTGCTCTTTTAAATCTTTAGCTTGTGAATTTCGTAACACGTGGCGTAAACTGAACGTTCTTCGGAGTATCATGGTTGGTTATTAAGGAATGATTAAGGAATGATTAAGGAATGATTTGAAAATGAAGGAAAATTGATTTGAAAATGAAGGAAAAAATCGAGACTGAAAATTTGAGACTGAAAATTTGAGACTGAAAAATTGAGACTGAAAAATTGAGAAAATTTGAAAATTTTTGACTTTTAATCTTTTGAATTTTATAAAGAGCAAACAGGTTTGAGGTTTTACTTGAAAAACGTTTAGTTTTTAACAGTTTTACAAAACCTTTAGTTTTTTATATTTCTAGCTTAAATCGCAGGTTTTTAGTTTTCATTGAAAATCCATTATCGTTCCTTAAATGAATGTGAAAAAAATTGAAAGAGAAAAAAATTGAGAATTGAAAATTTTGACTTTTAATCTCGTGACTTTTAACCGGAAATAAAAATAATAGAAGTGTTAATATAAATATAAATATATAAGTATATAAATAAAAATATAAGTATATAAGTATAATATAAGAGATATAAGTATAATATAAATATAAATATAAGTGATAGAAGTATTAATGTAAGGATAAATATATAAGTAATATAAACGACATAACTGGAATATAGGTACTACAATATATGTATAATATAAATGATATAAGTAACTTAGCTGAAATGTAAGTAATATAAGTATAATATAAGTAATATACGTATAATATAAACGACATAACTGGACTAAATATTAAATTGCAGTTTGGATGTTTTTGTAATTTGATGTTTGGATGTTTTTATAATTTGATGTTTGGATCTTTTTTTCTTAACTGAATTTCATTTGCAGCCAAAAATACAATACTTGAAAATTGATAAAGCAAATTTATTTCTACCGGTTTAAACATGGTTATCATGAAAGATGCAACTTTCATTTGGATATCTTCGTTTAAAACTTATGATAGAATATATAAATATGGAATACAGAGAATTATGAAAGAAGAAACAGAGAAATAGTCAGGTCTAATAAAATAAATACTTGACATAGAAACATTACTTAAACTAAGTATCATCTCATATTACGCAGGAACAAGTGAAAAATAACCATCCTTATTTAATATCAATAGAATGAGCAGAATACACTATCTACATATAAACCAATCTATTTATCTTTCTAAATCTACCAAAAATTAATCTGATATATCATTTTCGTAGAATCACTCATCTACTCACATTGATCTCTTCATATAAACATGTATTGATTTCTCTATTGCAGTTTGGATGTTTTATTTGATGTTTGGATGTTTTAGCAAAATGATGTTTGGATGTTTTATTTGATGTTAGGATGTTCTTTTGATGTTAGGATGTTTTTTACTATTGCACTTCGGGCCTTTTTATTTGAAGTTAGGATGTTTTCTATTATTGCACTTCGGGTCTTTTCCCTGATGTTTGGATGTTTTTTGAAATTAGTGGAAATAATTTGCACCCAAAAAGAGAATAAAAAAATGAACAAATTACATGAGAATGTGGAGGAAAAAGTGAGTAAAAGTATGTAGAGAGTATTTAGAGAGTTTTAAAGGGATTTAAAGGGATTTTAAAGGGATTTTAAATGTATTTAAAATGTATTTAAAGAGAATAAAGGTTTAGAGAATATAGAATAAAAAAATTTTGAAATTTCATTTCAAAATTTTAAACGTCACTACGCTCCGTTGTATCTCCGTTGTAGAAAAATCCTACCGTCGCTAAACAACGTCACTACGCTCCGTTATTAAGCTTATGTTTGGATGTTTTTATTTGATGTTAGGATGTTTTATTTGATGTTTGGATGTTTTATTATTATTGCACTCCGGGCCTTTTTTGATGTTAGGATGTTTTTTGAAATTAGTGGAAATAATTTGCAGCTAAAAAGAGAATAAAAAGAATGTAAAAACTACTTGAGAAGGTGGAAGAAAAGAAGAGTAAAAGTAGAGAGAGAGTATTAAAGGGATTTAAAGGGATTTGAATGTATTTAAAAAGTATTTAAAGTGTATATAGAATATTTAAAGAGTATTTAAAGGTTTAGAGAACATTTAAAGAGAATATAGGAATAAAAAAAGAGATTTTGAAATTTCATTTCAAAATTTTAAACAACGTCGCTACGCTCCGTTGTTGATCCCACCGTCGCTTCGCTCCGGTGGGATCTTATCATCGCATCCATATTCACCCCCCTATTCTCCACATCCAGCAAAACGCCCTCACTATCCACATACCTCATCTTCCTCATTGAAAAACTCATCTTCACCTCAAACCCCAACTTCAAATAAAATCTCCGATTTGCCGGATTTGAAGACTCCAAATAAACATACGATTTTGGATTTTGCTGCAAAATCACTTCCTCGATCACGTGATTGATAAGCATTTTTCCCAAACCCTTTCCGGCCATATGCGGCAACGTAGCCACATCTGCTAAATACCAGATATCTATTACTGGATTAGACACATCAGTCCCAGCTTGACGCATCACCTGATGAATAAGCACGTCATTACGTACTTTAGTCAAAAACGGCAATTTATCTTTGAAAACTTTGGACCTACAATTATTTAAGGATGCAAAAAGCGAGAATTTAAGCAGAGAAGGATGAACTTGATGTTTCAAGGAAAGAGAACCCGTGGCAAAGTAATCTTCATCGCTTAGATCTTCCAGATCGGAATCCGCGCCCAAAGAGGAATAATTGGTATCCACGTCTTTCCCGAAAATCTTGTGCCAGCACGAAACACCCAAAAAGGGCAAAACGTTGCGTTGTTTTGGCTCCAAATGGTCCAAAAAAGCCTCAAAAGTGGAATCCTTAAGCACGAAAATACGCCCATACAAGTTGAGGATTTCGTAAGCGGAAAGTTCAAAGTAAGCGAGCATCAAATCCATTTTCTTCTTTTTATAAGAAGAAGGAGAAGTTTGGGATTTTGAGATATGTGCAGTATTGAGAATATAATTAGTAAAAGGGTCATTTTCAAAAGCCATAAGGAGCGTACGAGCCACTCGTTTATAGTCTTTAATTGTGGCTTCACAGATTATTATGTTTAACGAGGTATCGAGGGTTTTACTAGTTGGAGAGATAATTGGAGAGGGGGATGTTTGTGATTTGAAAAAACGTCCGAATCGGGAAAGGGGAGACGATGACGTTACCGAGGAAGATACCGAGGATGACGTCATAGATTTTGGAGTAAAAGGTGACGTCATAGATTTTGGTGACGTCGATTTTTGTGACGTCATGGATTTCGGAGTAACCAAAGGTGACGTCATTTTCTGTGACATTTTCAGTGTCGCGACAATATTCATTGGTTTTGTCTTTTCTCTCTTCTCATTTTTCTCTTTCTCTTTCTCTTTCTCATTTTTTAAACGTAACCTGGAATCGTTTGGAATATCCACACTATCCCGTTTCTTTCTTGATAACCCGGCAGGAGCAGCCGTGTAGAGATCGGTTTTGCGTCTCAGCGTGGACCGGGAAATGGCAGCCATACTGGTTAACCGGTTTCCTAAGGTTTCTAGCGAGGGCTCTTCGTCGGATTCATCAGATTCGTTTCCACGCTGAGACTGGGACAGTCGTGGTTTTCCGGGCGGTTTGGATTCATGGTAATCTTCTGAAATGATGGATGTTGACATGGTGCATTGAAAATACGAGCGTAGCGAGTATTTTCAGTGTAGATTGATATCTAAGTGATGTTTTTTATCTGATTAATATATGACTTTTATACTGGACATTTACAAATTTATAGATAAGAGCGCATGATAGATGCGCATGCGCAAGGTGGTTACGCGAAGATAAGAGCGCAAGTGCGCATCTACAAAACAACAACGTGTCTTTCAAAGACATATCAAGTGTTTTATATCTGATGGATCGGAAAAGTTTGAATAGTATGATTATATAGAATGGGTTGGCGTGGGATCCTCGTAGCGGATACTTAGGCTAAAATTCGCCTCTTTGTGACACCTCCCTATCTATATTCTTTATCTTGTGAAATCTTCGTTTTGTAATCGAATCCGTATTGTATCTTGTGACATGTATTTTAGGTGATCTATTAGTTTATCTAGAATATTCCATAAATACTTTGTTGTTACTTATTTCTTAGTAAATAGTTACTATTCTTAACTATTACTCTTATATCCTTGACACTTAATTATTATTTGACTCTTAACTCGTGCATGAAAATGAAAAGGCCCAAACTGCAATTGACTCTTAACTCTTTTTGACTTTTTGACTCTTAACTCCAAAGACTTAATTTTGACTTCTCCACTCCTCTTTGACTCTTAACTGATTTTAACCCCTCTTTGACTCTTAACCGTGACTCTTAACCTTGACTCTTTTGACTCTTAACTATTGACTCTTACTCCTTTTGACCCCTTCTTTGACCCCTTTTTTGACCCTTGACCCTTGTGACTCTTAACCCTTGTGACTCTTAACCCTTTTAAAACAATTTTTGACCCTGTGACCCTTAATTTTGACTCTTAACCTGATGACTCTTAACCCTTTCATATTAACCATTTGATTAATATTCTTTCATTAATACATATGTATACTGTTTATGGATTACCAATGAATATATTTTGATCTTTTAGAATAATAGGTTTATACTATCCATCAGTTTCCTCAAAATTACTGGTATTCTCAAAAACAGCAGGAATTACCGGCTGGATATACTTCAAGTATAGGATATTAGCACCAAATTAGGCAGGATTATTCGTTTAGAGATGCGTGTGTTTATAGATGCATAAAGAGTATTAAGAATTTTGCGTTTTTCATTTTTCACATTTTTCACATTTTTCATTTTTTTCATTTTTCATTTTTCAACTCCGCTCGTATAATATATGACACAATAAGAAACATAAGTCCGTTTTATAAGAATAAGAATAAAAGATAGAATAAGAATAAAAGAGAATACGACTAAGTATACGACGAGTAAAGTGTAGGACAAATATATGGATTGTACAAAATAAGAATAATAACTTTAGACAATGGATTAAAAAATAGGTTTCATAACCAAAAGGTTTACCAGCAATCATGATATGACTGATCACATTTTGTCATACTTGGTTTACTTGGTTTACTTGTATTCAAAGTTAATTCCACTAACTCATGTTTTTGTTTTATGGAAATTTTCTTGATGAATACAAAAGTGTAATTTTGTACATTCTTGGATTTCATGAATTTCTTGGTTGCTCGTTAATTTTCTTGTATATTTTATTATTTTTCACGTATTAATTTGTGTTAATTTTGTAGATAAGTTCTCACTAATTTTCTCACTAATTTTGTCGCTAATTTTGCATTAATTTCTCACTAATTTGTTCACTAATTTCCCACTAATTATACTCGTACGAATTCCCTCTAATTCCCACTAATTATACGAAATATAATCACTTATCATCTCATACTACCTTGATCCATAATAAAGTATTTTATCGTTTTTACAATTCTATCACAGAACTTCCATGAAAACACATCATTGAACATAGCAAGGGATGAATAGCAATAGCAATAGCAATAAAATAGCGAGGGGAAAAGTTGTGAAAATTAGCGAGAAAAAGTTAGCGAGAAAAATTAGTGAAAAATTAGTGAAAAATTAGTGACGAAATTAGTGAGAACAATTTACTGACAACAATTTACTGACAACAATTTACTGACGTCTCAGGATCTCTAATTATATTAACTGAACGAACTCGTATTAATCGTATGTCAATCACATAGACTCCAAACACACCAACTTTCTCTGTGTTTTTCGTTCTTCTCATTTAACTCATTTAACCCCGCATTTCTCTTTATCAGGTTAAAAGTCAAAAAGGTTAAAAGTCACACAAACTCGTACGATATTAATTTGCTCGCATTTTCTCGCTGTGCATTTTCTCGCTGTGCATTTTTCTCACTAATTTGATAACAAGATAACTCAGGAAATACCATACACCACGACTCGAATATGTTTATTGTAAAGTTGGTATAAAAAGAACCCAGTTTCAAGCTCAGTTGTTTTCACGTTTTCCCGGTTACTTACAACTCTACACATGTTTCATTGCTTTGTTTTCTATAATCGCTAAGCTATTTCTAATTTCCTGCGATAAAATAACAAAATAACGAGCACTCACAAACTCTTTTCTCCCTGCAAGTCCTGCAAGTGCTCAGCAATTGCTCTTTTTCTCGCTCGTTTTCTAAGCAATTGTCTCTTTTTCTCATTAACTCTTTTTTCTCACTAATTGTAATTTTTTCTCATTAACTGTCTCTTTTCTCACTAATTGTAACCTTTTTTTCATTAACTATCCCTTTTTTCCCACTAAATGTAACCTTTTTTTCACTCACTATCCCTTTTTTCCCTCGTTTTCTCACTAACTGTCTCATTTTTTCACTCGTTTCTCACTAACTCTCTCTTTTTTCCCCACTTTCTCGCTGTGCTCGCTCTTTTTTTCAGCAACTATCTCTTTTATTCACCCGTTTTCTCACTAACTATCCCTTTTTTCTCTCCAACTCTCTCGCTGTGCTCGTTCATTTTCTCAGCAACTATCCTTTTTTCACTCGTTTTCTCACTAACTCTCTCGCTGCGCTCGCTCGTTTCTCGTCTTTTTTCCCACTAACTCTCTCGCTACGCTCGTTCGCACTCTCACTAACTCCCTCGCTGCGCTCGCTCGTTTTCTCACTACGCTCGCTCCCTCACTCTCTCGCTACGCTCGTTCGCTCGCCGCTCGTTCGTCGCTCCCCCTTCGCCCCCACACGACCACCCCGTAAACATCAACAACTCTTCACCAGCCATCAAACCATACACCTTATACCACCATACCTACCACACCCTACAGTTTCTACCAGAAGCGCCTAATCAGAGACACCTAATACAAATACACTAATACTACAACGATAACCAATACTACAACGACAACCACATCCATAAACTTACACCATGGGAAACACCTCGTCCACCACCTCGCGGGCGCCACCCTTGACCCGATCGGACACCGCGGGCTCGTCCAAGAGCACGCGGTCGATCCGGTCCCGGATCTCTCTCTCTCGAGACGACCCTCCTTCGCCCAAACCATCCACCCCCCGAGTGGTTTCTCGTAAAAGCTCTCTGGCCAGCATGCCGGAGAAACCCGTGCTCAGCACGTCCAGCAGCAGTTCGAATCTCCCCATGGCGCCTATTTTATTACGGCGGAACACGAACGAATCCGTAGCGAACCCGGAAACACCCGCCCCAGAAACTCCCGAGCCGCCCCCGCCCGAACCGCTTCTAGAACCTTCTCTCGATGTGGAAAATCTCATCCAGCGGCTCCTCGACGCGGGGTACTCGGGGAAACGCACCAAAAACGTTTGCCTAAAAAACACAGAAATCCAGCAAATCTGCCTGGCGGCACGTGAGGTGCTCCTCTCCCAACCCTCGCTTCTAGAACTTTCTCCGCCAGTGAAAGTTGTAGGGGACGTGCACGGCCAATACGGCGATCTCATCCGGATATTCACCAAATGCGGCTTTCCCCCGCTGACTAACTACCTCTTTCTCGGAGATTACGTAGATAGGGGAAAACAATCTCTTGAAACAATTCTCCTTCTACTTTGTTACAAAATCAAGTACCCGGAAAACTTTTTCCTTCTACGGGGAAACCACGAGTGTGCCAGTGTAACACGTGTCTACGGCTTCTTTGACGAATGTAAACGCCGATGTAATGTGAAAACGTGGAAAATGTTTATAGACACTTTCAACACTTTACCTATCGCAGCAATAGTGGCTCAGAAAATCTTCTGTGTTCACGGAGGTCTCTCGCCCGTGCTTAATCTGATGGATGAGATACGTAACATTGCACGACCTACTGATATACCGGATTTCGGACTCCTCAACGACCTTGTATGGTCCGATCCGGCAGATACAGTGAATGAATGGGAAGATAATGAAAGAGGCGTCCTGTATGTGTTTTCTAAGGTTGCTATTAACAAGTTCTTGGCCAAGTTTGGCTTTGATTTGGTGTGTAGAGCTCATATGGTTGTGGAAGACGGGTACGAGTTTTTTAATGATAGAACGTTGGTTACGGTGTTTTCGGCGCCGAATTACTGCGGAGAGTTTGATAACTGGGGGGCGGTGATGAGTGTTAGTGAGGAGTTGTTGTGTCTGTTTGAGTTGTTGGATCCGTTGGATAGTGTGGGGTTGAAGATGGTGATGAAGAGGGGGAGGAGAGAAAGAAAGTTGGTTACGAGCGAAGCGAGTAACTAACTTTCTTTCTTTACGAGTAGTTCCGAGTAGTTCCGAGCGGAGCGAGGAACTACGTGTATAAGTTACGCGAGTAACTGAGAGTATAAGTTACTCGCTTCGCTCGTAACTTTGTATGATTATTTGTACTAATTATTTGTACTATGATTTTTTTGTATGCTTTTTTTGTATGCTTTTTTTGCAGCTATTTTTTTTTGTGCTGATTTTTTGCAGCTATTTTTTGTACCAATTTTTAATTTTCTGTGCTGATTTTCTGTAATAATGTTTTTTCTGTGCTGATTATTTCCTTTTTTTTGTATGATTTTTCTGTACTAATTATTTCCTTTTTTTTGATTCTTTTTTGCAGCTATTTTTTGTACTAATGTTTTCCTTTTTTTTTTTTTTCTGATTTCCTATTTTTTGATTCTTTTTTGCAGCTATTTTTTGTACTGATGTTTTTTGATTTTTTTTGCAGCTATTTTTTTTTCTGATCTTTTTTGATCATTTTAATCTTTTACTATGAGTCTGAAAAATGAGATAGTACAGGGAGTATGATGAGTATAAGTATATTAGCTGTGTTAACTGTATTACTGTGTATTAATTGATATGTAATAAGTATAATTTTTGTAATATTGAATGTAAACGGAGTGTTTTAAGTGTGAACTGTTTTTAGTGAATTTGATACGTAATTTTTTGATGCCGGTAATGTTTCAGTGTTTTAAGTGTAATAAGTGTTTTAAGTGTTTTAACTGTTTTAAGTGTCAAGGTGTTTAAGCGTTGAAGTTATTTAAAAGCGTTTGTTTTAAGCGATTAAAAGTGTTTTAAGTGTTTTGAGTATTTGTAAGAGTTTTAAACGATTTGAGTGTTTTAAGCGTTTGAAGCGTTTTAAGTGTTTTAGTGTTTTAACTGTTTTAACTGTTTTAAGAGCTTTAGAGTGTTTTAAGCGTTTCAACTGAGATCTCAGAAATATTTAATAACTGTGTTGTCAAAAAAATTTCGCAGCCAAAAAATTCGCAGCCAAAAATTTTGCAGCCAAAAAAAAAGCGAGAATAAAAAAGCGAGTCATAAGAAAACGAGTATTAAAAAGAGCGAGAAATAAGAGAACAAGTCATAATAAGAAAAGAAAAATACTCGCTATAAACCATAAGATATAAAAAACCACAAGATAAAAAAACTACTATCTATAAAAACTATAAGAAAACCCTGCTATAAGAAAACTACTCGCTCGTAGTTAATATTAATTTATTCTTGAAGTCGTGTACATTTATTTGAATAAGAGATTAAATATTAGTAATTGAATATTTGCTATTTATATTATCAATTGAATATTCGCTATATTAAACATATAATTTCTGGAGACCTGAAGTGAAAAAACATCCAATGTGCAATACATTTCAAAAATAGCTGCAAAATTGTTGCAAAAAAAACATTAAAATAACTAAAAGTAACTCAAAGTAGTTTAAATACCTTCAAGAGTATTAGAGTACGTTTTAAGTGTAATATGATATAAACTGTGTTTTAAGTATTTACTGAGAACTGAATATATTTAATAGTATTGAGTAATATTTAATAACTGAGCATTTTAATTCCCATTTTTCAATTGAATATCCCACTGAATATTTGTGCTTTCAATGTTTTTACATGAATATTTATAACAATTTCTATACAAATACAGTTTTTCAACTTTCCAGTTTCATTGAATGAGAAATTGCAGAATTAGCAAGAAAATACTGGAGAAGCTTATTTAGTTACTTTGTATGATATAATTGAAGATGTTAGTATGGTTAAGATGTTAGTATAGTTATTATTATCATTTTATTGCAAAACTCGCTGCTCGTTTTTTTTTGGCTGCAAAATCGCTTTTTTATTTTCTCGCGGTTTCTAAATTGGGGGTTTTAAAATTGGGGGGTTTTATTTGGAGTTTTATAAACTTATGAACTTATAAGCTTATAAACGCTTTGGGTTTATTCATGTTGCATATACTATGTATTTTATGTATCTATGTATCATTAGCTGATTATTTAATCTGAGTGGTATTTAATTTATAGTTGAGTACTTAATAAAACACCCTATATAAAAAACCCCTATATTCACAGCCCCTATATAAAAAACCCCTATATTCACAGCCCCTAATAAACAAAAGGCCAAAATGCAACTATAAAAAGGCATATCAGTGTATTTAAAAATATTCAAACGAGTTTCTTGATTTATTGTTTTAGTAAAAGGGAAATGTGTGTATTAACTGATATTTAATCTATTACTTAATAGTATTTAAACTGATATTTCAGTAATATTTAAATTAGTATTTAATAGTTTTGAGTAATACTTAATAAGTAGTACTACTAATAACTGAGTAATATTTAAGCTGATATTTGAGTTACAGTGAATTTAAAGTGTTCTAATTGTATTTAATATTTGTAAATAACTAAAATGAAAAATGAAAAATGAAAAGTGAAAAGTGAAAATCTTGAAAATTTTGAAAATCTTGAAAAATCTGAAAAATCTGAAAAATCTGAAAAATCTAAAAAATCTGAAAATGAGAATAAAACCCAACCCTGAACCTCTTTACACTACAAGTCAGTATATACTACTTTAAAGTGTAATAAAAAAAGTCAATGTGTCATTTTTAACTTTCTTTGAAATTCTTTGAAATTTCCACATGTTATTCATTTATGTTTAATCTTAGGTTATTCTACCTGTCTAAATCTAGAAGGTGCTATATTGTAGAAGGTATTATATTGTAGAAGTGAACGTCATTTCCTTTTTTTGCAGCCATTTTCATGTTACGTATTTTTCATGATATAAAGAAAAGTTTAAGTGTATACTTTTTATCTTTTTGCTTATTTCAAACTTATTTGAAATAACACTTAGAAGGTTACCATTTCAAGGTAATTCATTTAATGTTTAATCTTAGGTTGCTGTAGGTGTTCTATAGTAGATGTTATAGTGTATGTTATCGTGTATGTATAGTGTATGTTATATTGCAGGTATACTATTTAAGAAAACGTCATCTTTTTTTTGCAGCCATTTTTTATGTTATATATTTATATTTATTATAGAAAAAGAGCTATGAGATATAAGAACTAATAAAATAACGTTAGCTAATAAAAAAGAACTATATAAGAAATAATAAAAGAAATATGTATGATGATATCAAGTAATATTAAAAAAAAAAAAATCAAATAATTAAAAATGGTTCATTTTTTGCAGCCATTTTTTTATTGTTATTTACTAATTAAGAGAGCGAATTATGATAGATAAAAAAGAACTAATAAAAACAATCATAATAACAAATAAGAACAAATAAGAGATATAAGAATGAAATAAGATCTAATAAGAGTTATAAGAGCTAATTATCAAGTAGTATAAAGTATTTATCAAGTAATTAGAAATCTCAGAAACTTTCGGTTTCTTCGATTTAAGCCTAATATAAAGTAATATTAACTAATATCAAATAATATCAAATAATATCAAATAATTAAAATCTCAGAGATTTTTTTTTTTCGCAGCCATTTTATGTCTTTTTTTTATGTTATATATTAATAGCTATAGAACAAGAAAATAAGAGCTAATAAGAGTTAAAAGAGTAAAAGAGCCAATAAGAAGTATAGTAACTAATATAAGAGCTAATAAGAGTTAAAAGAGCTATATAAGAACTAATACGAGCTAATATAAGAATTAAAAAGAACTAAAAAGAACTAATAAGAGCTAATAAGAACTAATATAAGAACTATATAAGAGCTAAGCTAATAAAAGAACTAACATTAATCTCAGAAACCTACAGTCTCTTCGATATAAGAACTATATAAGAACTAATTTGTTTCTTTGTTTTTTTTTTTAACTTAATGATCTCTTTTTTTTTCTTCAATTTTTTTTCTTCTTTTTTTTGTCATTTTTCGCAGCCATTTTTCGCAGCCATTTTATGTCAATTTTTTGTTATATATTACTAGCTATATTTTTTATGTTATGTATTACTAGCTATAGAACAAAGAGAATAAGAGCTAATAAGAACTAATAAGAACTAAAAAGAACTAAAAAGAACTAAAATAAAACTTATATCAAGTAATATAAGGAATGTCAAGGAATTAAAATCTCAGAAAACTGCGGTTTCTGAGATAAATGAACTAATATAAGAACTAATATAAGAACTAAAAAGAACTAATAAATCTCAGAAAACTTTCTTCGATAAAAGAAATAAAATGAATCTCAGAAACCTTCGGTTTCTTCGTTTTCTTCAATAATAAAAATCTCAGAAAACTTCGTTTTCTTCAAAAATACAAATCTCAGAAACCTACGGTTCCTTCGATTCCCTCGGTTGTACATTCTCCCCACTCAAATCAAACCACTCCGTCGACCCTCCCGCATTTCCCTCCATTCCCACTCCCGCCTCATCACAAACATCTTTATAATTCCCCGATAATTTCTGTTTCTGAATTTCCAAAGGCGCCTCTATAAACGTAGCCGCTAATCCTTGCTCCAAATGCCAATCCACATGACAATGAAAAAACCAAACCCCGGGATTATCCGCTATAAACCGTAAAACCATAAACCCATCTGGATTTACTTCCACTGTATCTCTAATCATGGGATATTCTGGAAAAGTAGTATTACTAGTATAACTACCCTCTCCCTCTTTAGACCTTGCTACTACCTGGAAAACATGGCCGTGTAAATGGAACGGGTGTTTTCCCTCATCCTTGTTATTTACCACTATTTCAACTATTTCGCCTTTTTGAAGAATATACGAGTTTGTATTGGATCCGTAAATTTCCACACATTGGGCGATTTTTCCTGAAGAAAAGACAGACATCAAGGTAGGGACCTTGGGGGGAGTATACGTGATATTATTAAAAAAAGCGTATGTTATTCCATTTTCAAGCTGGTACATCGATAAATCAAGAACAATCTGATGATTTGGAATTAAAAGGGGAACTCTTTCTAAAGGAACCAAGGTTATATCATCTATAGGGTTTATTCTCGCTACCAAATCCTCAAAAGAACTGTTTAAAACAGGAAGCGATTTTTCATTATAAACCATCCAATTGGTCAGAACTAGTTGTAAATTTTTAGGAACCGAATCGAGCATTTCCTTATCCAAGATATTCACAAAACGAGCGTTTTCCTTTTTTGTTTTTATAAGAACAGCATAACGTTGAGCCACTGTTATATATAGCGAATCCACTTCAACTGGCTCAACTTCAACCCCATCTATCTCAACTATAGTCATATTATGGTTTTCTATGTAGATATACTGCGAAACAAATAATCCCATATTAACAATTCTCAAGAGGTATGTGGTTTCGGGTAAAACATTCCAAGTTACATTCCTCGTATCGTTAAAAAGGGAATTCTGCGGAATCGGCTCGGTTCCTTGGGTATTTTCTCTACTCATAAAAGTTTTCATGATTTCGGGCGTTTCTTCGTGGTAATAATCAGAAACAGAAAGGGGAGTTTCTATATCAAAGTCATAAGGATACTTTTCTGGTTCTATTATAAACATTCCTCGAAGTCCGTCTCCGTATTGAGCTCCACTATGGGAATGGTACCAATACGTTCCTGCCTGATTTACTGTAAAGTTGTATATAAAAGTAGAACCAGGGGAAATCGGAGATTGCGTAACCATTTCAGGACCATCCATACAATTCGAGTTATTCTGAAAAAGGCCGTGAAAATGAAGAGACGTGTTTCTATCAGGAAGTTGGTTATTTAAGTGGATAACGATTCGCTCGTTTTCTTTAGCGTGGATAATAGGAACAGGCCATTGGTTGTTGATTCCAATCATACGCCGTGGAAATGTTCCATCGGGGTTGGAGTTTACATAGGTCACGTTGAAGTGAAGGGTTTGGGAAAGGCATAAGCCGAGGAAGAAGAGGATGAGCGTTTTCATAGTGAAAATTGAAGGTTTTGGAGTTTTTAGTTTTTAGTTTTTCAGGTTTTAGTAGAAAAACCGAAGGTTTTTCTGTTTTTCTGTTTTTAAGAAAACTGAAGCTTTTCGAATTTTGAGGTTTTGAGAAAATCGAAGGTTTTCGAGTTTTTGGTTTTGGAGTTTTTAGTAGGAAAACTGAAGATTTTTCAGTTTTTTTTGTTTTTAAGAAAACTGAAAGTTTTTCAGATTTTCAGATTTTCAGATTTCTAGAAAACAGAAGATTTTCGAGTTTTTAGTTTTTCAGATTTTAATTTCAAGAAAACTGAAAGTTTTCGAGTTTTTAATAGGAAAACCGAAGGTTTTGGAGTTTTTCAGGTTTTAGTTTTTCAGATTTTGAGAAAACCGAAGATTTTTCAGATTTTCAGGTTTTGAGAAAATCGAAAAACCAAAGATTTTTGAGTTTTTAGTTTTTCACGTTTTTCACGTTTTTCACGTTTTTCACGTTTTGGTTATATCTTCAGATTTTCAGTTTTCACGTTTTAGTTATCTCTTCAGATTTATACCTTTTCTCTTTATATCTTTTCAGATGTTTAATGTTCAGATATATATCTCAGATTTAGTTATCTTTTAGTTATATCTTCAGATATTCAGGTTATAATTTGATAATTTAAATATTTAAATTTTTTCGGTTTTTCTGTTTTATATCTTTCTGTTTTTAATTTTTATAATTTTTCAGATTTTCAGATTTTCAACTTATATCTTTCAATTTTTTTTGGATTTTTGGATTTTCAAAATATATTTTATAATTTGATTTCGAGGTTTTTGACAATTAAATTCAAAGTTAAAACAAAATTTGAAAGGTGAGATTCGTTATAAAGATTATGTTTTTTTTAGATTCACGTTTTAGGAGTTTTTTCTATTTATACGAAAAACGCACCAAAAACGCACCCAAGATTAAATGTTATCTTAAATCCGTGAAAAAGGGAATTTAGTGATTTTGATTTAATTTGATTTGATTTGATTTGTGATTTTGATTTGAATTTGTGATTTTAATTAATTTTGATTTAATTAATTTTAACTAATTTTGACTCAATTAATTTACCAACTTTTTCTCTTTAGCAAATTATCATCTTTATACTCTACGAATCACCATTGATTATCATCATGTAAGTGATTTATTGCTCTGAGGTGAAATTCGAACTGCATAAACCTTTCCCAACAAAAGTGCTTAAAGTTTAAGCAATTAATTATGGCATGATCCGGGAAAAGTTGACATTAGATAAAAGAATTAAGAGATTTATAAATATATAAAGACCTTTAAGAACTTAAGAGCTTAAGAAATTTAAGAACATAAGAATCCTAAGAATCCTAAATGAACTTTACTTCTTTACTTCTTTACTCTTTACTTCTTTACTCTTTACTTCTTCACTACGTTTTAAAGGTTTTGAGCTTATTCAGAATGACTCGAATATTTAACCAATAAAGATTCAGGAATATATAATCAAAAATAAAAAATAGCAATGCTTCTAACAATACTATAACAATGCTTTAACAATGTTTCTTTAAATAGCAATCATCTTACATTACGCATGATCCTGCTTATTATCTTGATATATCATCACATGACCAGTGCTCAAAGTCGTTTTTATTCGTTATTCGTTATTCCTTTACTCCTTTACTTATTTATTCATTATTCATTATTCCTTTATTCCTTTACTTATTTATTCTTTATTCTTTTTATTCTTTTTTTCTTTATTCTTTTTATCTTTTTTATCTTTCTTCTTTTTATGGCTGCGAAAACTCCTTAAAAATGAAACTCATGAAATTCCATATTCTAGTATAAGTCTAAACATAAAGCACATGTAAAGTTAAATTACCGGTATAATGAGTAGTATAATGAGTATCTGTAGTTTTCTAAATATAGGGGGTTTAAAATTAGGGGGTTTTAAATATAGGGGTTAAATATAGGGGGTTAAATATAGGGGGTTTTAGGGTTTTTAGGGTTTTTTTGGTAAAAATGGGGTTTTTTAATTGGGGTTTTTAATTGGGTTTTTTTATCTTCTTTTAAGTAGAGAAGTTGATATTTTAGAAGTTCCCGTATTTAAGTTCTAAAGACTCGTAGTTATTTGTATGTGCTTTTTGTTATTAAGTGGTTTTTATCTATCATATATCATATATCTATCAAATATCATATATCATATATATATCATATATCTACATTCATCTCTCGTTATATTCTTCGCTCATCTCTTTATCTCATGATTATCAAAAACTGTATACACAATTACAAAACATTCTAAAGAATTTGAAATCTTGATTGTAATTTAATGTTAGATCTTGTAAAGCTCTATATTTAGGTTATAACTTGAGAGAAAAGTAAATTACTGGCACTCTCTATATGATTCTAATACACAAAATAGTTGATATAACTTTGTAAGTTCTGATTTCCAATTTTATAAAAAGTTTGCATTTCTTTGTGTAATTTATTTTGGCTGCAAAATAAAAATCACAAAATTAAATAAATATAATTCACTCATATACATTTCATATATAGTTACAATTTATATAAATACATTTCATGAGACATTTCAAAAAAAATTTAAAAACATTTTTGTAGTTTCCTTTTTTCTTCACATAACATTGCATAAAAAACTTTTCATTCTTCATGAAAATCCTTCCTTATATCCAAAGCTTCCCCCAGGAACTCTGGGAAATCATCCTTTTCCACCTAAACCCTACGGAATGCCGGTTTCTTGAGCTTGGAGATTTTTCCCGGATGATGGAAGTGAAAATCCTCGAAAACGTGAAAGTTCTGGATTCCTTTGATTTCGAGTTTGATGATTTTTACGCTTATATTTCAGCAGAAAAGTTGGCTTTTATGGTAGAAGGAGAATATAAGTTTGATAGGTTATACATTGAAGATGGTTTTACGTTTGAGACGATTTTCCAAAATTATCCACATATTCTTTCTCGGTTTAAGAGAATTTCAATTGATCTTGGAAATTGGAATCTTCTGATGAAATACTTAACACATTTTTGTTTTACCGAAATGTCGCTAAAAAAAGTCAATTTCTCCACAATTTGTCAAATCACCACTCTTCGAGTATTTTCCAATTTACAAAGTACTTTGCAATTCCCGAACTTGAAAAAATTGGTATGTAAATGCGAAAATTTCGAAATTCCTAAAAACTGCGAAAATCTCGAAGAACTCGAAATAGAGAAAATACAACGGTTGGATTTACGACCTATGAAATCACTAAAAAAGCTCAAAATAACAACGAATAGCATGGATCTTCTTCTTCCAGATTCCCTCCGGTCCCTTCATATCCTCTCTTTAACATTTTACGTTTCCGTTTTTCCCAGCAAGTATATTGAAAAACTCGTTTTTGAAGACACCGACTTGGTATTTTTGCATCTCTTGGATTTATCGCTGTTTAAAAAAGTCAAATGTGTTTATATTGATCGAATAAAATCCATGAGCTTGAGGTATTTCGATAATTCCCGACCTTTAATGAGGAAATGGCCTCCTAATATGGAAACTCTTAGTATAACGAGAAGCGATGATGATTTGTGTAGTTTTCTGTTTCCGAAAACAGTAAAACATTTAACTATAGATTACGGAAAACGTTTTTTTAACTATAATCTTCCGGATTTGGAATCCTTGAATTTACTGTGTTTGGACTTAAAGCATTTTTCCAATCTTGATCTTTCTAAAACTCGATTAAAACATATTTCCATAAAAACTTCCACCGACCTAGACTTAAACGATGTGATATTTCCGAAATCCCTTAAAACTTTACACCTTTTCCTGAACGGGAAATTACTTGTGAAAAACTGGAAACTTATTAATGCAAAAATTTCTGGCTGCGAAATTTCAGAGGAAAAGAAAATCAGAGAAAACGTGTTAGTACTCACGAAAACGCAGTTGGAAAGCGCAAAGGCGGTCATGAGGAGCATGTTGTGGATGCTGGAGAGACAGGAGGGGTAGTGTAAGTACTATTAATTTTCTATTAGTACTATTAGTACTCTGTATTATATTTAGTACTATTTGTATTATTACTGAGTATTTATATTATTTGTATTAATAGTACTTTGTATTATTTCTATTACTTAGTAATTTGTATTATATTAGTATTTATATTCTACTTAGTATTATTCGTATTCTTTGTATTACTTAGTATTATTTGTATTCTTAGTGTTATTTATATTATTTGTATTACTAGTACTTTATATTATATTTAGTGCTATTAGTATTATCAGTACTCTATTTTGTATTATTACTTCGTACTTTATATTATATTTAGAATTTATATTCTACTTAGTACTATTAGTATTATCAGAATTTTTCGTATTAGTACTTTATAGTAGGATTATAACTACATACACTTTTGTTTTAGTTTCTTAGTAAATTAGAATAACTATTTTTGATGGTAAATGTATTCAATTGGATTCAATGAGATACCTTTTCTTATTATTTCTCATTTTCTTATTTCTCATTTCTTTTTTCATATATTTGTCTTATAAAATAAAAAACCCCTAAACCCCCTAAATGTAGAAACATAAAGAAAGAGAAAAACCTCACAGATTAGTCTTTAGTATATCTTGTTACTTCTTCTTATTAGTCTTTGTATTGCTAGTATTAGTATTGGCTTATATTTTTACTAGTATTACTTGTGTTCTTAGTACTTTATATTATTAGTACTATATTCTATTCTTTACTTAGCACTAAGAAACCATAAACTCCATCAGTAAATAATAAGTATACAAATAACAAATAAAACAATTAGTAATGTACTATTAAAAATGCATAAGAATTGTAACTCCTGATCCTAATAAGGTAATTCTGCTTATATTCATATTTATACTAAATATAATTTATTCTCAATATATTCAATTTCAATTTCTATACGTAAATAATAGTATACTAATAGTATACTACTATATATCTTTGCGGGATTTGTTTTCTGAAAAATACATTATACACATAATACTTTACAAATAATTCATAACATCTTTATTAGAAAACTTTTACGTGACTGACGATGAAATACATTTGAAAAAAAAAGAATGATTATTTTAATCCCTTTAATATATCATACTTAATCCACAATGTATTGTATTTCCATTTCCCCTCATATAAATCTCATTGTTAGAATTTTTGTGGTTCCATAATTTAGCAATCGAAAAATGCGCAATCAAGAAAATACGGAATTATGTGAGAAGAGATCGACGAAATTACTATGTGTACTAATATGTTGTATTACTATGAATTTTGTATTACTATTTCAATTTTCAGTTTTATTACTATTTGAATTTTCAGGTTTACTTTATCAATTTTCGTTTTATTTTACTAAATTTTTTTTTTACTAAATTCACGTATTTTCAAAAATTTAAAAGATTCAATTTTTAAGATTCATAAAATTTTAATTTCCATTTTAAATGTTTTATCCTTTTCTTATTGTTTTACTTATACTGGAAAACTAAATCCTCATCGGCTCATAAAATATTCTACAAATCTTCATAAAATGCGCTTCAAAGTTACAGGAAGATCATAGAATAAGAATGGATCTAGAATACGAGGAGATCATAGAATACGAGGAAGATCATAGAATAAGAATGGAATAAGATAAATTAAAGGGAATGTCACATTATCCTGTTTTTTTTAACTAATGATTTTTATTTAATTATAAGGATTAACAAATGTGTATTAAACATTCCACGTTTTTTCTTATTTCTCCTCATTGTTAAATACGCCATAGTTTTCGAAAAGTATAAATTAACATAAAACTCTCATTTCCATTTTCTTTCTATAACCAATCATGTCTAACAATCTCAAACACGACGCCCAAGATTACGCTTACAAGTTGAGAGAAACAGAAAAACCTCAGGAAGAAAACAAACTCCAAGAACACTTGAACCTTAGAAGTTCAAAGGATGGCTTGGGAAAACTTAAGCCTGAAGATTTAGCAAAGTTGCAATGAGAAATTCTCTTTTATATTTGAAAGGAATTCTCTTTTACTTGAAAGGAATTCTCTTTTATATTTGAAAGGAACTTTTTATATTTCAATTGATATGTTTTAACTGTTTTAAATTTAGTGTAGGTTATTGTAGTTATTGCTTAATTTTAGTAATTGTTGTTTTTGTAGTAATTATTTAATTGTAGTTATTATTTAATTGTTTTTACTTTTTTGCAGCTTAAATTTTCAGCTTAAATTTTCAGCAAATTTCCAGTTGCTGCAAAATCGGCTTTGTGTCAAAAAACACTTTTATTGTAAATTATAAGAATTCTACAGTATAAACGTGTTTAAAGATCTTCTCATTAACTAGGTATACTAATATATATAGTATATATATACATTATACAAATATATATATTATAGTATAACTATAAATCTATACAAATTAAGAAAAACGCTTAATGTGGAAATCTACGTAACTAAAATTACAATTGCTAAAACTCGCTTTCTTCTCACTTTTCTTTAGACGATTTCTCATTTTAAAGATTTTTGCCTTTTCATTGTAAAGATTTATAAGAATTTCGCACCCTCTATACATATGTAAGCAATATACGTAAGCAATATACGTAAAACTATACGTAAACTCTATACATATACATAATATACATAACGCAACCCCTATACATTCTATACGTAACCCCTATACATTCAAAAGAGCAAGTATATCGATTTTACGAATATTGAAAAAGTATAAATTAACCCAAAGAGCACTTTTTTATGAATACCTTTTCATTAACACATTATCATTCTAACCATGTCTAACATTTTAAACACCAACGAAGTCCAAAACCTCCAAGGAAAAGCCAACTTGTTGAGAGAAGCCGAAAACGTGAGCAAACTCCAAGGAGATGTTAGTAAGCTTCAAGGGGAATTGAGCCATTTCAAGGAAAATGCAACCGAGGAAGCTGGAAAACTTAAGGATTCTTCGAGTCAAATCCTTAAGTAAATGTTTTTATGTCTTATTTTATTTTATATTCAATTGATTTGTTTTGAAGAATTGTAGGAAATTGTGAAATTTGTAAAAGTGCAAAAAAAATGTAAAAATTGCAAAAAAAATGTAAAAATTTTGCACCCAAAAAAACGTAAATATTTTAAATAAAAAAAGTAGATATTTTAAATAAAAAAGTAGACATTTTAATTAAAAAAAAATACAATTAAAAAAATACAATGTAGATGTTTTTAAAAAAATCAATATATCTAGATTTTTATATAGGTATCTCATATTTATTTTTTATATAGTTATCTCATATTTATTTTTATATAGTTATCTCATATTTATTTGTATATACTATAGATATCATTAAATTCTAAATGTATGTAATGTATGGAATTAGCAATTTTTAAGATCTTTCTAAGTATATAAAAACAGCAGTAACATTGTTTAATCCATTAGTTTTTACTCTATATATTACAGAAATAATAGATAACTCAACTTACTATATCAACCAATAAAATTCATCATTATATCCAGTTAATTAGCAAAAAGCTCGTTAATACTTAATTTATACATAATGGATGCCTCGTACTTTAAGTACTTATATTTCTCCTTATATTAGTAAATCTCCTTATATTAAAGCCCTTATATTAATTTAATGCTGGTTTTTTATTTTTCCACTGGTAATTATTAGATCCTTTTTTATATTAAGAAACAGAATAAACCGAAGGTTTATGAGGTTTACGAAGTTTTTGAAGTTATGAGGTTTTTGAGGTTTTTGAGATTTATTCAGTTATTCAGTCAGTTCTCTAAATAAGTATATAAATGGAATCATAAAAATTAACCAGGATTTCGTTAAAATATTAAATTGTTAGAAAATGAATAAATGAATAAAAGGAAAATACACCCTGTCCTTTTCTACAGTAGATGTATAAAATTTGCAAAATAGGCCTAGGACTTTCATTATGAATTAGGTATTTAAGAATATAAGGTAATTCATGATAAGGCAATTTTCATAACTCGTATAAATTGTTTTTCTTTTTTCGCAGCCATTGAAAAAATCTTAAAAATAAAAAATAAATAAAATACTAATAAATAATAAAATACTAATAAATATACCATAATACACGGCTTCTTCTATCTCGGTGATTCCTTCTGTTTTAAACTTATCGGAAGCTTAACCATTAAACTTCTTAAAGGTTAAAGTATATTTTAATGGGCTGTGTTATTCAGGTCCCTATTATAAAAATTCTTACATAAAGATTGAAAAATGAGTGTATAGTGTAAATATTAGTATTAACTATAAACTTAAATTATATACATATGTGTATCATTTAAAGATAACAGTCTTATCAATGAAAGGCATTCTTGTCTATTTTCCCAGATCTACTGAAATTTGTAAACCTTTGGTTTTCATAGATGCATAAATTGAATTTTTGGATTGATCGCTTGTTAAAATTACACAAATATACTAATACGAAATATACTAATACTAATGCTAATACTAAATATACTAAATATACTAATACTAAATACTAATACGAAATATTCTAATACGAAATATTCTAATACTAAATTCATATTTAAATTCATATTTTTCGATTTACTAAAATTATATTTGAATTCTTATTTTGAATTCACTAAAATCACTAAAATCACTGATTTCACTAAAATCACTGAATTCACATTGACAATCACAAATTCACAATAAATATTCTGAAATAACTAAATCTCATCTAATCCATTCTGATCATTCAAAACATGGAACTACGAATCCTCCCTAACTGATCCTAAATACACATACTCCTATACAATTGCAAATCTCACTATTCCGCTAAATACACTAAATCTCACTAATCACGCTAAATGTTTTCTCTAAAATCATTTCTCGAAATCTCACTAAACTCTTTTCTCTAAAACTCTTTTCTCACTAAATATCTTCACTAAAATCTATTTTCTCACTAAATCTCACTAAAATCTGTTTTCTAAATCTGTTTTCTCACTACGCATTTCACTAAGCACGCTAAAATCTCTTTTCTCACTAAAATTTAAATCTCTTTTCTATCTCTTTTCTCACTAAATCTCTAAAACCCTTTCTCTCTTCGCACGAAAATCACTATTCTCTCACTAAAATCATTTCACTAAAATCTCTTTTCTATCTCTTTCTCACTAAATCACGCTAAAATCTGTTCTCTTTTCTCACTAAATCTTACTAAATATCTTTTTTCTCACTAATTCACGCTAAATTGTTCACTAAATCTCTAAAATCAAATCTCTTTTCTCAAATCTCATTCAAATTTACAGCCATTCAAATTTACAGCCAATTTACAGCCAATCCATCCACACTCTACTTTCTCATGTCCTCACCCTACTTCATCCTACGAACAGAAAACACTGAACCCGTGCTCGGCCTCCTCATCCAACTCACCAAACAAATCCAACAGAACGAGGCTAAAATCACCAACCTAGCCCGTTTTGTCGATACTAACATCAACAAGGTGCCAGCACGAGCCCTCAGCGACAACACACTCCAATCGTTCGCTCTGTTGGCCGCAGAACTCGATAAGTCCATCCATGAATCGCCTCTACAGGAATTCGTCCCTAGAATACACACAGACCCTTTACGACACCACCTCGAGGACCGGTATAATGTCCAATCTTGTGACTCGTCATATCCCAAAATTCTCCAAAATGATATCAACCAATTGAAGAAAATACACGCCCAGAATTCGCTCAGAAATCGTAAATTATACGAGATTCTCCAGGAGTACGAGGATTTCATCTTGCTGGTGCTTTTGCCTCTGCTTAGGGAGAGATTGGGTGATTTGGCGGCGCTGTTGGGGAGTGAAACTATGAAGAAAGCTACGGAAGAGAAGTTCAGGGGGTTGAATGAAGTTTATCTGTTGTATTGCGAGAATACACAGTTGATCCAGAGATTGGTTCTTTCGTTTAGGGTGTTGTTGAGGCATTTGGAGAATCAGGGAATGGAGAATTTGGAACATCAGTTGGCGGTGTTGGAGGGACTTCAACTAAACGAGCGAAGCAACTAAACGAGCGAAGCGAGTTTAGTTGTACTAGAAAGGAGCGAAGCGAGTTTCTTCGTAGTTAACTCAATTGAGCTTCGCTCAATTGAGTTTAAATTCTTGAAAATGACTCAATTGAGCAAAGCGAAATTGAGTTTAAATGCTTGAAAATGTGATATTTCAATATTTTCAATATTTCAAGTTTTTGTAGATTTTGAAGATTTTCAAGTTTTGAAGTTTTTGAAGTTTTACAAGATTTTGAAGATTTTGAAGTTTTTGAAGATTTCAAGTTTTTCAAGATTTTTAAGATTTTCAACTTTTCAAGATTTTGAAGTTTTCAAGATTTCAAGTTTTTGAATATTTCAAGTTTTCAAGTTTTTTAAATGCTTGAATGTGAATTTTTTGAATATTTCAAGTAGTACAAGTTTTTGAACATTTTAATGATTTGAATATTTGAATATTTCCAGTTTTCAAGATTTTAGCGAAGCTCTTGAATTTCTTCAGATCTTTACTAGAAAATTAGATCTGTGATTCATTTAGAGCATACATACTATTAACTACCTTTTTAATTTAGGTATTCCTTTGTTCATGACAAACGTAAGGATCTAGTTAATATGAAGATACTGAGATTTAATGGTTTAGTATTATACAATAATATGAGATAAACATGCACGAATTAGATCAAGAAACGAATAAAGAAAAGAATAAGGAAAGGTTACTAAGAAAGTTACAGAAAGTTACAGAAAGTTACAGAAAGTTACAGAAAGTTACAGAAAGTTATCAAGTTACCAAGTTACATTACTCCTTAATACATTAACACTATCTATGATAAAAGAATTAGTCCTATTATAAACCAAAGACAGAGAAGGAATATTTATGGAGTAGAAAGTACAGGAAGAGTACAAGTACAGGACATGTATACGATGACACATAAGTAATATACCCTTTTGTATCTGTTTTCCCTTTGTCCCTTTGTTTATTAGAAAGACGAAGGACGAAGCCAGTCCGCGTTTCGGCCGAAACAACGGGTAAAGAAGAGGAAAGTGGTACAGCCGTGAGTCGATGACACTAAAGCAAGACAAAGAAGAAGGAAGAGACAATGTACAAGGTTAGTTTCAAGTAACAGGACATGTAAAGCTTAAAATTTGTTTTTTTTTCATGCATCAAGTTTCGTTTATATCAAATGCATATTCCCAGATAGGAAGGAGGAGCCGTGAAACACCGTGGAAGGTTCCCTGAATGGAAACTCACCGCGGAAAGGCAGGAGAGCACACAAAATCTGCACCCCCTACTCCTGAGCCAGTGAAAAAATAATGCAGGCCACAAAGAAAGTTAAGCTTTGCTCTTGAGCCACGTGCCTTGCCTTGACTGGCTATCCAGCTCAACCATGCAACCAGCGTAGCCATCGCATAACGTCATAGCACGTAGAAGAAATATACAGGAAAACTCATAACGTAGTCGTTAAGCTTTTATTCTCATTGCAACACTGAAGGTCACTGAACAAACCGGAGGTCACTGAACAAACCGAAGGTTTGTGAAGGGGCTTCGGTTTGTGAGGATTCTTATCATTTTAGTGATTTTTATTACTTCCTTTTCTTCTTTTATTACTTCTTTTATTACTTCTTTTCCTTCTTTTCCTTCGTTTTCTTCTTTTCCTTCTTTTTCTTCTTTTACCTCCTTTCCTCTTCTACTTCTTTACATTACTTAATTCTTTCTCCTTACGAGTCAAAACTTTATTCTTTGCAGCCATAGAGTATATAGACTACAGGATTCTGCTTGTTATCATACATTATTACCTACCAGCTCATACCACAAGCATAGTGTGGCTGTAGATCGAGTTATTAGTGAGAAGTTATTAGTGAGAACGAGATTAGTGAGAACGAAGTTCTCGCTAATTAGTGACAACTCCGTTCTCACAATTCGAAATTCTCACTAATTTCACGAAGTTCTCACTATTTCTATTTTCGAGTCCTCACTAATTTCAATTTTCTCGCTAATTTTCTCGAATTTCGCACCAATTTCGCAAAAAGTTCGCACCATTTTCGCGCCTCACTATTTCGACTCCTCACTATTTCTCACCACTTTCCTCACAAAGTCCTCGGTTCAATCGTCCTAAATGCTCTTTTTTCTCGCTATTTTCTCGCTTTCTCGCTATTCTCGTATCTAATTGTCTGCTAATTTAGTGAGCGTGTAACTCTTTTTTCGGGATTTAAGGAGAATTAGCGAGAGCTCATGAGAATCTCATGAGAATCTCATGAGATTTTCTCGCTACGCTCGATCGATTCTCATGAGATTAATCTCTCTCGCTACGCTCGTTCGATTCGCTACTCACTCATTCGCTTCGCTCATTCGTTCGTACGCTCGTTCGTTCGTTCAAACGCCGCCTCATACGGACTCAACAACGAATGAATCGTCGGCTTCCTCGAAACCTTCTCCTCCAGCGGAGTCCACTCCTTCTCCAAAATACTCTGCACCGACGGAAGTTTCTCCCTCAGTTTCCCCTCCTTAAACCGAATATCCGGGAACTTATGTGTCACACTCTGGGCCAAACTCGTAGGCCGGTTTCGTATAGTTGTCTGGCTAAACGACTGATGGAAAAGCGGAGAAAGAGGCAGAACCAAGTTCGGAGTCAGCGAAATCCGACCTATCGGACCGGGAGCGGCTGACCCGAGACTGAGCTGGCTCAAGCTGTTACTGGTACTACTGATACTACGGAACGAGCCCAGAACCGCCAGTTTCGGGCCCGCGGGGAGCGAGAAGCTCGTCGCGTGTGCTGGTGCAGTTTGCACGTCCAAGTTGTCGATATGTGAGTGGTCCAATGTTAAAGGTCTTGGTCTTCTTTTGGGTTTAAAGTTGAGTGTAGGGAGTTTTAATGGTGGGGTTTCGGAAATGGTTGAAATGGTTTGCATGTTTGAAATGTTTGGAGGATTTTGCGTATTTTGAGGATTTGAAACATTTTGATTTTGATTTTGATTCTGCGTATTTTGAACACTTTGCGTATTTTGAGCATTTTGATTTACATTTACATTCAGAGGTAAAGGATTCGATAAACTTGGTAGCGGATTTGGTAGCGGATTTGGTAAATTCGGTAAACTTTGTAAATTCGGTAAACTTTGTAAATTCGGTAAATTTGGTAAACTTTGTAAATTCGGTAAATTTGGTAAACTTTGGTTTTGGATCTGAGGTACCGGATTCTGAGGTATCGGAGGTGGTCCCTGTATATTAGGAGGGGCCTGTATATTGGGAGGGGCCTGTATACTAGGTTGTTGTTGTTGTATTGGTTGTTGTTGCACTGGTTGTTGTTGTTGTTGCACTGGTTGACCCTGGATTGGCTGATTATACGGAGATTGGGAATTTGGAGGGGAAATCATTGGAATCTGATAGAAGGGGGTGGAAGGATCGGCATAGCCCGGGTAAGCCGGCGTGTACTGGCCATATTGGCCCTGTGAATAGCCGCCATTGGGATAGCCAATGGTATACGTTTGAGGTTGGCTGCCCTTGAGATAATTCTCATAAGCATGCACCGTCTGCTTGTGCTGTCTTAAATTATCGAGCCGGGAAAAGTTCTTGCTACAGTACTGACAAGTGAACGGCCGTTCTCCCGTGTGTTTCCTCTTGTGTCTGGCCAAATGCTCGGATCTCGTGAAGGACATGGAACACCCAGGGTAGCCTGTACATTGGAACACTCGTCCCTTGGTGGCTCGTTTCTTCTGGTACGAGTAGATGAATTCCTGGTCTGTCATAAAAGTCTGTATTCTCTGTATTCTCTGTATCTCTTATTAGCTTATTATCTCTGTCTCTTTATCTCTGTCTCTGTATTATCTCTTTTTATTCCTCATAAAAGTCGTCCCCGTGCTATTATATAAATAAGGCTTTTTTTTTTTTTTTTTTGGCTTTTATGCTTTGGTAACCGCCAGGGAAAAATGCTCGATTAAGAATCCTCACTTTAGACTTTGCACGACCCAAAGGTACGTGTGCGCGTATATTTTTTGGCTCCTGAAATAGGCTGCAAAGGGGTCAGGAGTATTTCCTAGGTACGAAGAAGCAGGTAAGTATGAAAGTATGATATTAGAATATTAATCAAAGTATGGAAATTACTGGAAAGTGGAAAGTAGTGGAAGAGTAGGGATATTAGTGGGAAATTACTGAAAATTACTGAATATTAGTATTAATATTAGCACGAAATTACTGAAAAATCAGTGAAAAAATTAGTGAAAAAATTAGTGAAAATTAGAACGAAAATTAGAACGAAATTAGCACGAAATTAGCACGAAAATTAGCACGAAAACACCCCAACATCACACTTGACAACTCCATATAATCACTCTTTATCTTACCTATCTTCGCTTTCTCTTAGTGACATACTTGTTCGTCACTGTAACCATAGCGTTCCTAGATATTGTACCTGAAAAATACACAGATTTTCGAAAAGGGGCCAGTCCCACAAACTCCTCGCCACCACATCCTCCCTTTGTTTCTCTTGCCAACGCTGCATCATGCGTTAATGTTTCTTTTTAAACAATGGACAAGAGATGAGCCATCATACATCCATCCAAGTCAATCTAATACCCTCTCTCTTACACTCCCATACAGGACGACCCTTAGCCGTTGTTTCTAGTTTCGTATATTTACGGCCATTGTAAGGGTATGTTTGATCTTGACGACAAGTTCGACTGCAGTATGTAGCAGCTCTCGACAAGCTCTCGGTTGATTGGTATTGGTATTGATTGGGGTTGGTTGGTGTTGGTATTGATTGATTGGTGTTGGATTGGTATTTGATTGATTGATTGGTATTTCATTTTATTTGATTGATTTTACTTATTTTTTTATTTGACGTAATACTAATATACTTGATTTAACTACTGTTACTATGATTTAACTACTGTTACTATGATTAGTTGAATTAGATTGATTACTTATATTTAGTTGAATTAGTTGGTTTAGTTTACTTTTAGTTGTTACTTTAGTTGTTACTTTTACTTTTCTTTAGTTTACTTTTATTTACTTGTTCCTTTTCTTGTGATTCTTTTATTTAGTTATCTTTGTTGTGATTTAGTTCACTTTCTATTATGATGTCTCATATTACTACTATCATACTATCATCATATTACTACTATCATATCACCTATCATATTATATCCTATCATATTATATCCTATCAAATATTATCACCTATCAACCTATTGTCCTCTTTGTACCACGATTCCTCATTGTATTCCCCTTGTTTCATCTATTCCCCTTGTTTCACCTTGATAAAATAATCAACAAAACAATAAACAACAACCATAAACAACAAACAATAAACATCAACCAACAACCAGAACCTCGTCTTTCTCCTTCTCTACATTCCAATAATGGGTTCCATCAATCAACGCATCTACTTCCTTCTCTTAACTCCGACTCTTCGACTAATCTCTCGGACATATCGGCTGTGTTGACTGTTCTATTGTTCCACGTAACTCTGGACCTGTCATCTTCTCTTCAAACTAAATGGTTAAATATGCATTTTCCTTTCGTGTGGGATGATACTATGTGTTAATAATTTGCTGGCTATTGAATTGTGGCTATGTCGCTATTTTGCTATTCAGTTATTTCGCTATTTTCTCGTTATTTCATTTTTCTCGCTATTTAATTGACTCTTTTTCTCGTTATTTCATTTTTCTCGCTATGAATTGTCACTATTCTGTAATTTTCGCTTGCTATTTCACTTTTCTCGCTATTGAATTCTCGCTATTTTGAAATTCGTGCTCGCTATTTTCATAATTCTCACTATTTAACTCATTTAACTCTCACTATTTTCATAATTCTTACTATTTTCTCGCTATTTAACTCTCACAATTTTCATATTCTTACTATTACTCAATATTCATATTTAAACCCAATATTTATTTCTTCTAATTTATTTACATATAAGAAATCTCACTCACTGCCTTATACTAACGCTACTTTTATAATCAATTTGTATGATAAACAGTGTCTTTCAGCTGTTATTGAAATTTGGACCTTTCTGTTGCAGTTCGGGTCTTTTCATTTTTACTATTGCACTTAGGATGTTTTCAGTTTTACTATTGCACTTAGGATGTTTTCATTTTTACTATTGCACTTAGGATGTTTTCATTTTCTGATGTTATGGTCTTTTCGTTATGTTATGGCCTTATACTAGGGCTATAAACTAGGATGATAAGCGTATTTTGGTTTTATAGTCAATTTGTATGATAAATAGGGAGTTATTGCGTGAATTGTATATTCCCTAACCAAAGGGGTCTTGACAAGGATTTTTTAAATGTTAATTGCTGCAAATGGAAGTTTTATAGTTTTTATTGAAGTGGAGATGTTTTGTATAGAATACTTATTATACTTATACTTATAATACTCTTTCCTTATTATCTTTCGAGTACCTTTGTCTTATGATTATGTAGTTAGTATGTAGACTGGATAAGCTGGGTGGTGGGTTAACGTTGATATGGACATACTTAATATGGATATACTTAATATGGATATACTTAATATGGATATACTTAATACAGATACGAATATAGAGATAAGATTGCTTATTCTCATACGTTTTATTTATCTATTGACATTAAAAAAACATTCAAAAAGACTCAGTAAAAAACTCATAGTTAAAAACATTCAAAAAGACTCAGTTAAAATTTGCTGCAAAAAAAATCAAAAAATTGCTGCAAAAAAAGAACAAAAAATGAATAAAAAATGAATAAAAAATGAATAAATAAAACGATTAATAAACAATAAAGTTAAAAAAAATAAAATAAAAAACAATTTTTCACCAAAGACTACTTGAAACAAAAACAGTTTAATACATTTATTCTTCTTTTTTACTTCTTTATTCTTCTTTATTCTTCTTTATTCTTCTTTATTCTTCTTTTATTAGTACTTATTACTAGTACTAGTTACTTATAAGCTATAAAATCTACAGGGTAACATCTTACTATGCTAGTTACCTTTAACATTTCTCTTAACCCATCAAGTCAGTAAAGTGTAGAGTTTAAAGTGTTTAGAGTTAAAAGTGTTTGGAGTTTAAAGTGTTTAGAGTTAGAGGATTAAACTGTAGTGTATTATATATTATATATTATATAGTATATACATAAATTGGGTATATTATTATATAGATTAAGATACACACCATGTATCAACTACTAGCTACTCAGAACTATTTGCTTCGCTCATAGTTCTATGTTTAAATTGTTGCAAAAATTAAACCTCTATTACGTAATTGGTATACAAAAAAATTGCAGCCAAATAAAAGAAGAACTAATAACTAAAAGAACAAACAACTAAAAGAACTAAAACAACTATAATTTAACTATACACACTATAAGCTAACTAATACACATAGATACACTAAATACACTCTTATATTAAGATTACTAGATACACATAAGGGACGAATGATAGTTAAATAAGAAGATTTTCACTTTAACTTATTTCACTCATTTTTTACTTTCGATTTTAATTTTTTAATTTTTTCAGGTCAAATTTTAATGAGAAATCGAGTTTAATATTCATGAAAATCAATGAAATCTTCATGAAAATCAATGAAATCTTCATGAAAAGAAGTCGAATCTTCACGAAAAGAACTCAAATATTTACTAAAAACACACTAAAACACGCTAAATCTTCACTAAAACACTGAAAACTTTAGAAACCGAAGGTTTCTAAAGTTTTTTGGGTTTAAAAAAACCTCACAAACCTTCGGTTTGCAAAGTTTTCAGCAACACCCCCCCCTCTCCTCCACCTCCCCTACCTCCACTACCTCCACCTTCTCCTCAACAACTCCCACCTCCGGTAAACTCTCAGCAATTCTCTTAAACAAAACCTTTACATTATGATTCCCCTTAGTTGAAGTTTCTATATGAAACCCCGCGCCAACTTCCTTCCCTAAAGCCTCCACTTCCTCTACAGTGACCTGTCTTTTATCTCCCAAATCACTCTTGTTCCCCACAAGCACGATGATGACGTCATTTCCCCTCTCGACACGAACGTCTTCGATCCATTTGGTCAAATTAAGGAAACTTTTTTTATTACTGATATCGTAGCAAACCACCGCCACATGGGAATCTCTGATATACGACGGAATTAGCGAGCGGAATCGCTCCTGCCCTGCGGTATCCCAGAGCTGGAGACGCACCGTTCGATTGTCTTCAAGGTACATGGTCTTCAGGAGGAAATCGATTCCGATCGTGGCGGCGTATGTTTCATCAAAGGAGTCGTACATGAAGCGGGTAATGAGGGACGTTTTACCGACTAGGTTGTTAGTGAGAACAAAGGTTTGTGAGGATTATGGGTACTTACCACTCTGGTCGCCTAGGAAGACGATTTTGTATTTGCGGAGGGTTTTATCGGACATGTTGTTAGTGGAGAATGTGAAGTGGATACGTTGTAAATGAAATTGAACGAGCGAGCGTAGCGAGGGAGTGAGATTTAGGGAGAAAATGAACGAGAAACGACCGAGCGTAGCGAGGGAGTTGGTGAGAAAAACGACCGAGCGTAGCGAGGGAGTGAGAGTTTAGTGAGAAAACGAGTGAGAAAAACGAGTGAGCGTAGCGAGGGAGTTGGTGAGAAAAAGCGAGCGTAGCGAGGGAGTGAGAGAAAAAATGAATGTACCCGCTCGTGACTTTAGTAGGAGCTCGTGAGAAAAAATGAATGTAATGAATGTAATGAATGACGCTCGTGAGAATTTAGTGAGAAAAAATGAGTATAGTAGTTACTTAAAAGTTGATGAGAAAAAAGAGAAGTTAGTGAGAGTAAGGAGAGTAATGAGAAGTGAGTGAGGCGAAAAAAGATGAATTAGTGAGAGAAAAACGAACGAGCGTAGCGAGGGAGTTGGTGAGAAAAGAGGTGAATTAGTGAGAGTTTAATGAGAAAAGAGGTGAATTAGCGAGGATTTAATGAGAATAAACGTGAGTTACTGAAAAACGTATTAGCGGAATTAACGAGTAACAATTTAGTGGGATTAAGAGTATTCTCTGACAGAATCACATGATATACCATTTCTACTAAACAGCAGTAGTAATGACATGTATAATACGTATTAACCAGATGTATATATGGTGAAATGACTGAGGTTCGCGGGTATGAGATTTACACATACATCACATGTGTAAATTTGGGTACGCACATAGAAACTGAAAATAGCGAGAATTAGTGAGAAATACCGAGAATTAGTGAGAATTAGTGAGAAATTGCGAAGAGTTTAGCGAGCAAAAAAAGAAAAATAGCGAGAAGTTCATGAAAAAAACGAGAAATACCGAGAATAAAGGAGAAACACCGACAAGTTAATGAGAATTTTATGACAAGTTAATGAAATATCGAGATTTTTTTCTGCCACTAAGATCTTACAGTGTTACCTTATGGAAAGTCCATGTATTATATTGACTAGAGAGTGCCTCGCTATAACGTCCTTTCGTATAGGTGTGGTTCTTTATATGTTTTGGGTCTTATGTTATTGATATTCGGGTCTTTTCGTTAGTCCTTTATATTGCAGTTTGGGTCTACTATAGCCTTTCATACTTTTTAACCTGTTTTAAGCCTTTTCTGTTATTAAAATATTCGGTATACTCTAGATGTTAGGATTTTTAGCTATTCGTATTTTATCATATATCTCTTGTATGTTCTTCCTCTGTACTAGTTATGTAGTTTTTATGTTTTTGTTAATGTTATTCTGCGTAGTATTTCTAGTAGTTCTTTATAATTTGAATGTATTTTTTATTTATATTTATTTCCTTTTTGCAGCCATTTTTAACTAAATTACTTGATTTGTGAATGAGTATTATAAGGTTTTAGGTTCTTGTGATTTAGTCTTTTGATATTTATGATGTTTTTTTAGTTTATCAAGATATTTAAAAAAATATAATAAAAAGAATCAGATTGTAAAATATAATATTGTATGTACTTCTTATAATTCATATTAAGATTCTTTATAAGATCAAAATACATAAAAAATATAAATATCATACAAACACTATATATTTACAAGTAACGCTATTTTGCTCGGTTATCTTGGCATAAAAGCACTTTCGTTCTTTTCTTGTCTATTATTGGTATTATATGTACTCTTATATTAGTATATGTATTCTTATTATTGCACTTTGGATCTTTTATAAGAATTGGAAATACTTTTTAATAGCTTGTTATGAGTATTAAAGGTAATATGATTTCTTATCTGTTTAATAACTCTTTCTGAGGCTGAGCTTAATTTTATGAGCTACGCTTTAATTGAGCTTACTGAGAAATATTCATTTCCTGAAAACCCCCTAAACCCCCCAAAATAAAAACCCCCCAATTTCAAACCCCCTTTTTTAAAATGGTTTTAAATTAAACTCAACCATTCGTTATTCTTTGGAATTTACCTGTATTTTCATTGTATTAGTAGTATTGTATTAGCATTGTATTAGTAGTATTGTATTAGTAGTATTGTATTAGTATTGTATTAGTATTGTATTAGTATTGTATTAGTATTGTATTTGTATTCTCATATTATCTTATCAAGGAAATATCCAAGAGTTTCTTTCAAGAATCAGTTTTCTTTCAATTCCAACTTAACTTAACTCTTTGAATTTTAGTTAGTACTAAAAAGTTATCGTGGATTCTACAATGAAAGATTTAGGGGACCTTTTTTCGGAAATTAAAGAGATAGAAAAAATGTATTAATGTTTAGTAAAAATAAGAACTTCAGTTTTCATAAATGAACTTTCCGTGAATATAAGAATAAAAAGTCTCTATATATAAAATTGTAATATATATAGTATTTATAAGTAAAATTGAATAATATATACTCTCTAATATATATTAGCGTTGTACTACGTAGTACTAGTATGTATTACACTTTATAAGCTAGGTTTATGGGTATATACTTATAATACCATGAGTAAAATCGTGGACACGTGTTTTCCATCATCCTTTCATATTAAAATACCTTTAATTTTCAAGTTTATATACTTTTGGTTTTGTGTTACTAAATAATTTTGCAGCCAAAAAATGAAAAGTGTAAATTTTATAAAGTAAACTATATACAAATTATTAAATAGTATACAGTTGGAAAAGAAAATTTAAATTATCTTGATTAAATAAGGAAATATTTATGAATTAAATATTATAAAATACCACTGAGTATAGTAAACTAGGAATCTAAAGTTATCATAAATAATCATAATGAATAAGGATAATAATAATAAGGATAATGATTCATTAATCAGATTTAGGTTATTTCTATATAAAAATTCCGAAGATTCCGATTAAAATTGGAAGCGCTACCAAACAAATTGACACAAAAAGGGCTCGTAATATTCTAAATTGATTAATCCAAATTGATTAATAAATTTAATATTAATTTTCAAAAATGATGAAATTGATAAAGTTTTCGTTTTATTAAAAAAATAAAATGAATACTTTATAAAATGAATACTTAATAAAATGAATAGTTTATTCATTTTTAAAAATTCATTTTATCAAACTATTCATTTCTTGAAATACTTGATTAACCATATACTAGGGACACTTCTATTAGGCTGTGCCTTCTTTAGTCAGTCCTTATTTACTTATTGAGGTAGATAGAAAACATATAGCAACCTTAGTGGTTATATAAGCGTCCTTCCTTAAATTCTTATAGGTCCTTTATATAACTTACCACATTCCGGAGCAATAATGTGCTCAAATAAAAATCATTAAATAAAAAGTCATACAAGAATTCATACAAGAAGTCACAAGGAATCACAAGCCAATCACAAGCCAATCCAACAATATATTCATTAACAATTTACTACCCCTTAAGAAATACCCCTTAAATATCCTAATATCCTAAAACCCCTTAAAATTTACCCCCTAAAAATTACCCCATAAAAATTACCCCATAAAATTTACCCCTCAAATATCCTACCCATGTCTAATTTCAACTTCCATATCCTCCCAACCGAATTAATCATCAAAATACTACTGTATTTACCCCTAAACGTTCTTTCCAGCTTAATGGATCTGCCTTTATACAAAATTGTTTCCATGTTATATTATAAAAAAGTGAATATTCTCGATTCCAATTTCGACCTGGAAAAAGACGATGCTGCGCCTCATTTCATAAATTTACTGAAGATTTCCAAAGTACATGAACTCGCTCGTAGATTCGAGGAAATGCGTTATAATCTTGTACCTTCAACTGAATACCCTGTTTTCTCGTTATTAACATGGTTTGAGTTTTTTGCAGATTCCCATGATTGGTTTAAACCTCAAGTTTTGAAGTTTGAAAATGCCCAGGATTTGCTTTGGCTTCATGAGAAAAGACCTGATTTGTTGAAATCAGTTCGGAAAATCGAAATTTCCATTGATTCCGAAAATTGGTATAAATTTTGCAACCTTGCTTACGTAATCGACTTTTCAATTTTGAATAAAAAAAATTTGCAGCCAAAAAAATCACAAATTTCCACTAAAAGAATCAAAGAAATCACGATAAATAACAAGGAAATTGATGAAATTCCGGAAAGTGTTGAGATTTTGCATATTATTTCTGGAAAATTAAATGCAAATCTTACAAAGTTGAAAACTTTAACGATTTCCCAGTCTTTGGATTTTAATATATCTTCCATATTTCTTACTAATTTGGAATTGGATGATATTGATTCGATCACAGATATGACGTGGATAACCGAAAAACTTGAAATCTCTTTGAAATCCCTAAAAATCTTCAAATGTTCCAAGTTAACTTCCCTAAAAGGTATAGCGAGGTTGCAAAATCTAGAGGAATTAACGGTTTCCCGGTGTTCTGAAAACGAATACGAGTTTCCAGAATCACTAAAAAGTCTCATTCTATACACTCCGTGTTCCCAGACCTCACAACTTTCTCTTCCAAAGAATTTAAAATCCCTAATTCTCCTTATGTGTTCAACTTGTATAGTGGAATTCCCGGAAACTTTGCAATTTGCGTGTCTTCGAGGTTTTATGAATTTTGGAAAACTTCCTGGAAATCTTAAAGAAATTAGTATTGACTTTTTCCGGGAATTTAACGTGGGAATTTCCTGGCCAGAGAGTTTAAGGGAAATCAGAATACAAGGCGAAACCACGGGAATCCTCGATATATCGCGGTGTAAAAATCTCGAAGTTTTTGAGAAAAAATCGGTATTTAAAGTGAAAACTCTGGATGTTCGTTTTCCCAGTCATTTCGGGGAAATCGACCCAAACGTGAATTTTATAGAAATGAGGGAAAATGGATTTTCAATGGAAAGTGATTTTAGAAATATCGAGGAATTTGAAAAGTTTAAAAAGTTTTTATATGAAAAAAATGAGAATGAAAATGAAAATGAAGAAATTTTAATTGAAAAAAATGAAAGGAATTCAAATGAAGAATTCATTGAAAATTCAAATGAAAAATTTAATGAAAAAAAATTAAATTCAAATTCAAATTCAAACTCAAATGAAAAGTTTAAAAACTTTTCATTTTCATTTTCTTTTCCCATCCACTTAAACTTCCTCCCTATAACCCTAAAGACCTTGAAAGTCCATATGAAAAACGGATCCATCTCACTTGACCTTCCCCATTTAAAAACCCTTAACGTATCTGGAGAAAATATCCAGTACTGTTTTCGAAAATGCAAGTGCTTAATTTCAGTCAAAGTTTCGTCGAAATTTGCAACTTTTAACTGGAACGCATTTCCTCAAAGTATAACGAAATTACAGGTAAATACTCCTTTTCAAGATATAATCGGAAATCCTACAAATCTAAAACACCTCGTTCATTTAAAACTAAAGGGTATAGGAACATGGCTAGAAGAAAATACCTTGGTAACTCCTCCTAACGTGGTATACTTGAATCTTAGTAATAATCAGATAAAGAGATTTCGTATGGAGTTGAAAAATATACGCGTGATAAATTTGGTGGGAAATCCGGATATAAATTATGAGGATGAACAAATTTTGAAATCGACTTTGATTTGCAGCCAATTGAAATTTCTCGGGATATAAATTTTATAGAAATTCTCTAAAGAGAAGAAATTGTTATATTAATAAGTAAATAGAAAATAATCTCGTAATTAAAATATTAAGATGTTTTTGCAGTTTGAGTTGATTTCGTTATTTTCATGATTTCTGAAAATCCGTAAAATTTATAGTAAAAATTGTGGGAATTGTAAAATTGTGAAAATTGTTTAGTGTTTATATTTTTATCTTTTTATTCATCGGCTTCAAATAATTTGTATTCTTATTAATGAATTATAATAATCATAAACAAAGGATCGAACTTGGAAGAAATAAGAACTAATGTTTATTCGTTGAATTTTCATATTTTTCATTTTTTTAATATTATATTTTTCATTTTTGTATGTCATATTTACACTATAGAATATACTTTATAACATTAAGTATGATAAATGGTCTGGTTTTAAGGAATTTTGGTTTCCAGAAATTTCCTCCTTCTTCTCTTTACCATTTTGCTAATTTTTTTCAAAAAATGGTTGCGTGGTCTAGTTGGTTATGGCATCTGCTTAACACGCAGAACGTCCCCAGTTCGATCCTGGGCGGAATCATATTTTTATACTGTAATTTTTGATATTTTTGCATTAAATAGTTGTAATAAGTTATAGTGGTCTTTTTGGTTGAAAGTATTCATAATCTATGTTTTCTATTTTGCGAGTATTCTTTTGATATGTATTCTTAGGTGGAGTATCTCTAAATTTATCTGAAGTTTTGTGAATTGGTGAGGTAATGCTGATAATTTCTCGTTATCTCTTTTTTCTCGCTATTTCTCGCTATTACTTTTTCTCTCGCTATTTCTCGCTAAATTGCATTTTTCGTTATTTCTCGTTAGCTCATTTTTCTCTCGCTATTTCTCGTGAGCTCTCGCTATTTCTCACTATTTCTCACTATTTCTCACTATTTCGCTATTTCGCTATTTCTTCTTTTTAGTACTAATTCTTTCTAGCTATTCTTTATATCCCATGTACTCCTTAATCTTGGTTTCACCTTTGAAATATTTCCAGTGTCCAGTGATATAAATATTTATATGACGAGTAACAAATTACTATAAGGAGTATTAAGAGTATAAGGAGTATTGAATACACAGTTAATGATTTTCAAGTGCATGTGCATTATTAAGTTCATTTTAAAGTATTATGTATTCAATATATTGCATATACATATACATACATATGCATTCAAGTATCAGGTGCATAACGTAGTTCTATTAATATGATAT
Organism: Aciculoconidium aculeatum; assembly: GCA_030579395.1. NCBI lineage: Eukaryota > Fungi > Ascomycota > Pichiomycetes > Serinales > Debaryomycetaceae > Aciculoconidium > Aciculoconidium aculeatum. Next base: position 151,376 of record JAKTQU010000011.1, read on the forward strand.
GTATGAAATACATTAAAATCTTCTTATATTCTTCTCTTCAGTGATACACGAGTTTCTTAAAATATAACTTTATAATCAAAAATTGGCTGCAAAATTTTTCACGTGACAAAATCCAGCCAAAGAATTGAATCATATATCTACCATTTATCATATATCTATCACCATTATCATACCATTCTCTCAATGTATATCTATTGTATTTCTATGTCATGAATATTTTAATGTATTTCTATATTTCATTTCTTTCTCTGTCAACTTTCTGTCAAAGTATATCCAATCCGTTGACTGGTGTTTTCCTCTTTTGTTCTTTGTTACTTTACCAGGAAGCGCCTCACTAGGCCCTATTTTACGGTGTTAGATAATACTGGATTTTTGTGGATTATATAGAGAGTGTACAAGATAAAAAATGCATCCGGAATCGTATTGTGATATTATGTTATATCACAAACCTAGGAGTACTAGAAGAGAATTTTTCTATCTATTTACACTAGTCATATCTAGCTGGTTAATGGAGAATTTCTGAAATTAGAGATATGTCCGAAAAACGATTTCAGAATATTCACTTTCTATTTCTAAACCAATTTCAACGAAATTCAAAATTTCTTCAAATTTTTACAAATTTTTGAAAATTACCAAATATCAGAATTTCTACAAATTACCAAAAGTTCACAAACCTTCATATTTCGCTTAAAACTCTCATCAGGTTTTCTTAAAATTCGGCTTAAAATCAAAAACTTCACTTAATTCGCAGCCACTCCATTTTTCTTGATGGAATTTTTCTTCATAGAATTTTTCTTCATAGAATTTTTCTTCATAGTATTTTTACTTTTAAACCACATATATCAGAAACAAATATTCAAGCCAAGTACATTAATATTCCAATTGATAGCATTTAAAATAGTTAAGCTTATGAAGAATAGCTTATGAAGAGTAACTACTGTAGTTCTCACGAATTCATACTGGTTTCAATTTATGTAGTGCTAGATATAACCGTATAACTAAAAGTTAGGCTTAGAATTTAGACATATAAGTATTTGACAATACAGAAGGAGGAGTGTACTTATGTAGTAGTTAAAAACGTAAACTAGTTAAAGTATATGTTTAACATCTGGAGAATTATTGTAGAGTAGCATAGGAATGATATAGAAAGAGTAGAGCCCTCGTTATGTGAATATCTTTAATGATTTTTATAAAGATCTTCTTTTTAGATAAAGGTCTTAAATGAACGTAAAATGATTAAAATTTGCAGTTTTTGCAGCTTAAAAAAATCCAAAAAACCCAAAAAATCCCAACTAACAAAAACATCCAAACTTCAAAAATCCAACTTCAAATATCAAAACATCCCAACTTCAAAAAACCAAAAACATCCAAACATCCAACCACCTTTCTACGACATCCACCTCTTCACCTCTTAACACTACTAATACAGTGTATACCAACGTAAAAGCCTCAATTGAACCTCTAAGTAATCTAACCCTTTTAAACATTAACTAACCTTTCCTAACCTCTCTAAATTCTCAATTCTTTCCACTCTCATCCTTCTCATTATTACGACATTTATAAAATTCCATTCCATTCCATCGCCACAACAAGGAACCATGGACGATTCAGAACTCAACGCCATTAGAGCCGCACGACTTGCGGAGCTCCAGAAGAACGCGGACGGAGCAGCACCCAACCAGCCGGTCAAGTCCGACGCCAATCTTTCGATTCTTTCCCAGCTTCTTGAAACCAATGCTAGGGAAAGATTGAGCCGTGTTAGGATCGTGAGGCCGGAAAGAGCAGAACAGGTGGAGCAATATATCGTCAAGCTTTACCAGATGGGCCAGATCCGGTCCAAGTTGACTGAGAATGACGTGGTGCAGATCTTGGACGGATTGGCTAGGGATCAGAATAAGAAACAGAATACAAAGATTATATTTGATAGAAGGGAGAAGTATGAGGAGGAGAAGGAGGAGGAGGAGGAGGAGGATGATTTCTTCGACTGAGCAAACCGAAGGTTTGTGAAGTGAAGAGATCATCACAATGGTTAGTTTAGTTGATAATACTACTTTAGTTTCAGTTAATGAGATAAATTTGTTAGTAGATTTGTAAATTTGTTGTAAATTTTGTTAGTACATTTGTTGTAAATTTGCTTATCAATTTTTTTAGCAATTTTTTTGCAATATATGACACGTCGAAAGAAGATAATAGAAACAAATAGAAGTTTATGGTGTAAATTGATATGTAATATTATTTGATATTCTGTTCCTTAGCGTATATTAGTATATATTATTAAACTTGCTACTACGGTGCTTCATAGAGCTCTTGTATAACCTATAGTTAACTATTGGATAGTAATTATTATGAAGACAATGTAGATAAACCGGCTTAGTTAACCTGTTATACCTAAATAGAATATATAATGATTATTTCATTGATACCGCAATATATAGAGAATAAGTGAATATGATGAGATTTATATTTTCTTTGCAGCCATTTTATTTTTCATATTTTTGCAGCCATAGATTTTTTTATTTTCATTTTTTTTCATTTTACTTTGATTTTACTCAGAATAATAAGCCTTCACGAGGTTTTCTTAAATCATGACAACTAAAGTTTACTCTATTTGAATTTCAGAAGGAAAAGATTCTTGATCCGGGAGCAGATTTCATTCTGGTTATATTCCCAATGTTTATTCAAAAAGAACAGTATTTTGTATTTATGTATTTTAACTAAACAAGTATATAAGTGATACGGTTAAATTAGAAAGAGAAATTTAGAGGTTCTTAAGGGGTGGCGAATATAAACTGGAAAACCCCCTAAATATTAAAAGAGATTTAAGAATGCAAAAGTGCAATATCCGGTGAATAATATATACTCAGTTATATATTGGCTTATTTATTTATATTATAATTTCTGAACTCTTTATATGAACTCTTTATACTTACTCTTTAAGAGTATATTTAAAACATGATATAATTCCCAGGAAAGAATAAATATAAAATATAAAAAATACAGAAATATAAAGAATACTAAGGAATACACATACGTGCTAGCTCGCTTACTTAAATATCGTTATTAAGAGAATAAGATTAAAATAGAAAAAGAAGTTTGATTTTTTGCAATTGTTAACACTGCCTTACAATGGTCATTTTCAAATATAAATATAAATTATAAATTATAAATTGTAGTAAATGTAAAATAAATAACTTGGTAATTAAATACAAAGTAGATATAAAAAAGTGGTATGTATGTTGTAGGTTCTCCTAATAAATATGTTTTAATTTTTGTATGTTATTTGAATATTATACATCATAAAACATAGCTAATACTTAACTATTAGAAAAGATTAATAGATAACTAAATTATACACATGATAATTAATACCACTAGTAAACAAATACATACAATAAACTAAATACATAGTTAATAAGTAATAAATAAACTACTAGTAAAACTACATAACTACCTACTAATTCCAGAAATACAGGTACTAGTACTATTTTCACGAGTCTGAATATCAAGTAAAGAACAAAAGAGAAAAAACATTAAAAACAGAAAAACGTAAAAAACAGAAAAACGTAAAAAACAGAAAAAAACAAAAAGAACAAAAAGAGAAAAAACGTAAAAACGTAAAAACGTAAAAACGTAAAAACAGAAAACATCAAAAATAGGTACTAAATAAGTACTAAGTACTAAGTACTAAGTACTACTAAATAACTCCTACATACATAACTACCACATAAACACGAAAAGGCCCGAAATGCAACGAGTACCAAATAAACAACTTTCCCCCCTTTATTTCCAAACTGAACAAACCTTCGGTTTGTGAAGTTTCTTCGTCTTAACAGACCTTCTGTTTCTTCGCCTCAACAGACCTTCTGTTTCTTCAGCTTATCTTACTTCTCTTCAATAAAAGACTTATCGTAGTAATTTTTTCTATAAGGAAATTCAGTATGAAAAGAATTCAATGTACTAAGAAAGCCTGAAAATAATTCAATATAATAAGAAAGAAATGGGAAAAGCCCGACTTCAACGCTTCTATTCAAACAATTTATATCTTTAGTTACTGTTATGAATAGATAAATCATGTATACATAAGTAAAGAAAGAGAACCTAAGGAAAAGTTACATACGGGTTGGAGTATAAGAAAGGCCTGAAAATCAACAGTATAAAAGAATTCAAAACTAAAAAAGACCCGAAAATCAGAAGTATAATATGAAAAGAATTCATTACACTAGGAAAGACCAGAACTGCAACGCTATAAGAAGAAAGACCCGAACTGCAACAATAGAAGAAAGAAAGGCCCTGTAAACTAAAATAGAAAAAGGCCCGAACTGCAACAGAATAATACGAGAAGGCCCTGCAAAAAAGTACAAGGAAACGCCCGAACATCAAGTTAAAAGACCCGAACTTCAAATAAAAGGCCCGAACTTCAAAACGAAAAGGCCCGAACTTCAACATAAAGGCCCGAACTGCAACGCTTAAATACGAAAAGGCCCGAACTTCACATAAAGACCCCAACTTCACCAGAAGACCCTAAAATCAACAAACATCAGAAAGGCCCGAAATCCACATCGACCCGAAATCCACATAGTAAACACCAACAAACATGACCAATATCCAAGTGGTGGTGCGATGCCGCGGGCGCAACACACGGGAGGTTGCGGCCAAGTCGCCCGTGGTGATTGATTTGGCCGACGACACGTTTTCCGCCCTGGAGCCGTTTGTTTCTGTCAACCAGAGCACCCGGATGAGTGGGGGAACTACTCCAGTTACAACCAACACGGACTCCCGAAGGTCTTCCAATCAAACCGCGTCTTCGTTTAACTATAACAACTATAAAACGTACAAATTCGACCAGATTTACGGGTCCCAGGCCGACCAGCTGGTTGTTTTCGATAAAGTGGCGTTGCCTTTATTTACCGATTTCCTAGCGGGATTCAATGTTACTATACTAGCTTATGGCCAAACAGGTACGGGTAAAACTTATACGATGTATGGAGGGATAGACACGCCCGATTCGGGAATTATTCCCCGAACGCTACTTCACCTCTTTCAAGCACTAGAAGGCGAATCCGATTACCTCGTGAAATGCTCGTTTCTAGAATTGTATAATGAAGAGTTAAAAGATTTATTAGGAGAAGACCAGACCAAGTTGAAAATATACGAGAAAAATAAAGGAAGAATTCTTATTCAGAATTTAAACGAAGAATGTGTTTCCAGTTGTCTGGACGGATTTAAGGTTCTTCAAAGAGGACTTGTTAAACGGAAAACCGCAAGTACAAAGTTGAACGATGTTTCCTCGAGATCTCATACGATATTTACGATCAGTTTATATAAGAAAAGCGATCTGGAAACGTTTCGGGTTCTGAAAATGAACTTGGTGGATTTAGCAGGCTCGGAAAATGTAAGTAGAAGTGGAGCCATAAAAGAAAGAGCGAAAGAAGCGGGAAGTATAAACCAGAGTTTATTGACTTTAGGAAGAGTTATAAGTGGATTAGCAGAAGGAAAAGAGAATAATAAAAATTCCCATATTCCATACAGGGAATCCAAATTAACACGTCTTTTACAGGATTCCTTAGGAGGAAACACGAAAACTACACTTATAGCGACTATATCTCCCGCAAAGGTTTCTTTAGAGGAAACGCTTTCCACTTTGGAATACGCATCTAAAGCGAAATCAATAAAGAATTTACCCCAACAAGGCCTGGATTCCGATTTAATCATGAAAAAGGTTTTAGTTAAAGCGCTTTCGCTGGAAATCTCCAAATTAAGTTATGATCTTATGGCTACACGGAATAAGAACGGAGTTTGGTTGAATGAGGAGAACTTTAATGCGTTAAATGATGAGAATGAGCTGTTTCGGGCATGTGTAAAGGAGGAGAAATTGCGCGGAGATAAACTAGAAAGAGAAAATAGAGAAAAGAGTGAAAGAATTGAAAGTATGAGGAGGAAAATGGAAAAAGAAAAAGCGGAAAGTTGTGAGAAAATCGAAAGTATTCTGAAAAACTTGGAAAACGTGAAATCTCAAAATAAAGAAAAAATCCAACACCTCCAATCCGAATTAAACCAAAAAAATACGCTTTTGGAAACGCAAATACGACAGAATTCCTCGCTAAACACGCAAATCGCGTCTCTTTCTTCGCAACTCGCGAGTATAAGCGATAAATACACAACCACTACTCAACTAACATCGCTTATATATGAAAACCTCACGAGCTCGATCAGCGCAGTTTCCGCGCAACTCGCGGGATTCGACGCGGAAACGGACGTGGCGGAATTCAGCGCGCATCTCGTGGCCAATATCAACGGGTTTAAATCGCAAGTAAAGCAGCACATTTCTGAGTTGAATATCGCAGATTCGCTCTTGAACAAACACGTGGCGCTTTTTCTTTCCCAGTACAACGAAAACCTCAAGGGAATCAACGATATAGTGCTCAATCTCAACGGAAACTATCTTTCCAAAATGGGCGAGTTAAAGCAAACTAATGAGAAACTTGCGCTGTTTATTGAAAATCACGTTCTGGGAACGAAAAACGTGGAAACTCTTCGTTCCGAATTGAATAGCGAAATCAGCGAAATCACAAACCACATGAAAACGGAAATCATAAACGTATTGGAAAAATGCGCTGCAAAATACGAACCTGCAGTGGAAAACGCATCGAAAAACCTCGCAAATTCCCTAGAAAACAACCATACCAAACTCGTAGAATCTTCCAACACCTGGAACGCGAAAACAGAAAACTTATTTTCCCATATAACAAGCTCAGTAAACGCCACGGACTTTTCCCAAAAAGAGCACTTTTCTGCCATTTCCAGCGAATTCTCGAAAAATATCAGTAACCTCCAAAATACCAATAAATCCACGATTAACCGGCTCGAGGATTTAATCAGCCAGGATTCAAACGATACGGGGAAAATCTCGGCAAAGTTGTCGAGTATAAAGGAGAAGATCCAGGCAAGAGATGGAGTTTATAAGAATAGTTTGGTACTGTTGGAAGACGAGTTTAAGGGAATAGGAAGAAAGTCGCCGGTAAAGTCGAAGTCTCCAGTAAAATCGAAGTCTCCAGTGAAATCGCAGATTCCCATTTTTAAATTCGATAATAAGGAGAATTTGGTGGTGAAGAAAAGGAGATTAAATGATGAGGAATAGGAAAAGGGAAGGAATTCAATAGGAAAGCGGAGAGGGAAGGAATGGAAATTCAATAGGAAATCTTTGAAATCTGACGATTTCAAATATTTCCCATGTCTAATTTATAATGATTGTATTTTTATTTATTTCTTAAATGTATTATTTGATTTTGAATTTGTAGATATTTTAGAGAAAAAAAAAGAAGCTTGTACTGAAATTTCAAAAATGAGTGGTACGGGAATCGAACCCATGGCACCTGCTTGGAAGGCAAATATGTTAACCACTACACTAACCACCCGATTTGTTGAAAAAAGAGTGTGCATGGTGTACCAAATGGGAAAGAATGAGGTGGATTTTAAATATTACCGCTAGATGTATAATATTGATATACAAGGCTGTTTACTACTACAAGTTATGTATATAAGTTGTTTTGTATGCATACGTGAAATATTTGACATGTATTGATAAATACTGGAGTCTTGAAGTTATCGCACACTAGAAATATATACTTATCAATATATAGATATATTACCTTTTAGTTAAATGCATTTAAAGTGTAGTTCTTTGATTTCATGTATTTACGCTCTTGTACTAACATAGATATAGTATATACAAGACTAAAAAGTATAACTACAAAATTATATAGTACAATTACATGACTATATAGTATGAAGAAGATGTATTGCTAACCATATACAAGAATTGATATTACGAATGAATCCATTAGACTAGTATCTGAATACCTAAAAAGGAAGGGAAGCCGACTTAATCGAATTTAATAGTACCAGCTCATTTGTCTGAAATAGTGTATATTCTAAACGCTGTCTATTTTTTTAAGCCGTTATATATAAGATCCTGTTTATCATAGCTAATTGTTATTAGTACAAAGAACATCTTAATCCTTTTTGTTAATGTTTAGTAAATGCAAGAAAGGATGATTACATATACTAGTGAGATAGATATACCGATAGATAAACGAATTACAAATTTTGCAGCCATTTGCAGAAAATCGAAAATTAACTGTGGTCCAATTTAGTGTCATAATATTTGCATATCTCATATATAGTACTAATAAACACAATATTAAAGATACATATATTAAACAATAATTTCTCCTGATTTTACTCATTTACGATTTTCTTTCACAGCTTCAATAAATAAATTAACCGATGCTATGAGAATGTATTACAGTGAAGTAGCCTTTAGTTAAATAGAAAATGAATTAAATAGTTAAATAGAAAATGAATTAAATAAGGAAGGTATTAGTAAAAGAATTAAACCCAACAATATAAAGTAAACGAGAGTATCTTCCCTTTTTTATTAGCAGATTAACATAATAGACTTTAGAAATACGCACTTTTAGAAAATACGCACTTTTAAAAAAACGCACTTTTTTTGCAGCCATAAGCATACTAAATTTAAAGCTATAGCATAGCATAGTTATAATACATACTAAATTTAAAGCTATAGCATAGCTAGCATAGAAAAGTGAATACACCGAAAAAGCCTACTATAGTATTATATGTATAGTATTATATGTATAGTATATTGATATATAGATAATCTAGCGTAACCAAATCTCTCTTTTATTATTCGTATATATTCATACTCCTATTACCCGTACTAACCCTGGCTTTCCTTACGGAGACCATAGTGCTGATACTATACAAATATAATGTATGCTATATAGAAATATAACTGTATTCTATCATGAATGAGTTATCATTTCTTTTGATTTCTCTACACTAGTAATTTACACTAGTAATTTATGTATAGTATTTTTATAGTTTTTTTATGTATTTTATGTATTTTATGTATTTTATGTATTTATAAGTATGGTAGTTCAGTGACTTCTACTGTAAAGCAAAAAGAGTGAAGCGTGGGTCCAAGTACCGCAGAAACAAACCCCAAGCCGATTAAAAGAAGTGGAAGATAAGCCAATTCCTTCATAAATATTCCGAACATTGCAATGACAGAAGCCATAAAAATAAGAATAAATCCAGTAAACGCCCACGCGTCACAAACCAAATTTATAGATCCTAGAATTATTGAACAAACCACTGCATTTGTTATCTCTTGAGGAGCTTGAGCTTGAGGAGCTTGAACCTGAGGAGCTTGAACCTGAGGAGCTTGAGCTATATTTATTACATTGGGATCCTCCTTGACTCGGGCAAGTTCTGGCTTGGCTATAGGCTCTGGACGAGCTATAGGTTGTGCTTGGACTAAAGGTACGTTTTGTTTTTCCATTTTTGAATTAAAACTTGAAATTTTTTTTTTCTGGTTTTTCGCAGCCATTTATAGAAAATTACGCATACTGAATAAATTAAACAGAGTAGATACGTTACGTTAATTGGCATAGTTAATGTGATTTCAAATCAAGCATAGTTAGGCTAATAGAGAGTATGGGATTAACGATGTAGTAATGCTTTAATCTGGTACTTGTTTGATATTAAGCTTCGAATCAAGTGCTTAATATATATTTATAAAGAAAGTGCCAAAACCAAGATATTCGCAGAGATACGTGGAAATCACTTATGAAGAGTAAAGGTGCCAGTAGTCTACATTTATTCAGTAGTCTGTACTAGTTATTTGATATTCGCAGCCGTTTCCCCAGAAATCTCCCCAGAAAATCCTCGCAAAAATCAAATCGTTATCGTCGTTGTACCCCAGAAAAAGTGATAGGGAGAAGTTCTCATTTCGAGCGTAGCGAGAATACTTGAAAAAAGATCTCATTTAGAGCGTGGGAAATACAGAAAAAAGATATCATTTCGAGCGTAGCGAGAAATACTTCCCAGAAAAAAGATATCATTTCGAGAGTAGCGAGAAATACTTCCCAGAAAAAAGATATCATTTCGAGCGTAGCGAGAAATGTTTCCCAGAAAAAAGATATGACCTCTCGCTACTTCCCCAGAATCTCCCTTTTTTCTCGCTACACATGAATGCTTCCCCAGAAAAAAGATATCATCTTTCGCTACGCTCGAAATATTCCCCCAGAAAAAAGATCAGCATTTCTCACTACACTTGAATACCCCAGAAAAAAGATATCGAAATACTTCTCCAGAAAAAAGATATCGAAATACTTCTCCAGAAAAAAGATATCCGTATTACTCGCTACGCTCGAAATATATCCTCAGAAAAAAGATAAGAGCTCTCGCTACACTTGAATACCCCAGAAAAAAGATCAGCATTTCTCGCTACGCTCGAAATACTTCCCCAGAAAAAAGATAAGATCTCTCGCTACGCATGAATACTCCAGAAAAAAACTCCCTTTTTTCTCGCTATTCTCGAATATCTCCCCAATAAAAAGATCAGTATTTCTCGCTACGCTCGAAATATTTCCCCCTAATTTCTCGCTACGCTCGAAATTTGCTCGAAATTCGCACGAAATTAAACCAATTCGAATTCTCGCTACGCTCGAATTCGAATTAGTATGACCACATCCACCATCATCCTCCTCTACTGCCTCCTCCTGGCGCTCGCCCTCTGCCTAGCCATCATAGAATCCCTCCACACAACCAATTCCCCCACCGAGCTCCTCATCAACCTCACCTCCGACCTCAATCTCATCATCCTAGTCAACCTGATCTTGGTTGCCGCCGTCACGTTCAATTACCTGGCACTGAAGTTACTCTTTGGAGAACTCCGGATCATCGAATTGGACCATGTGATGGACCGGATCCCGTTCTTTCTCATCAAACTTTTATTGAATTTGGCGTATAATGACGGAAACGTTTTATTTAATTGCGCTCTATGGGCTTCCGGGCTTATCTTCAAATACTTCCATATTGTAATTGAAGATAGACTCGACTTTATAAACATGAAAATCGTCAACGAGGTGGAAGAACTAACCAGAATGCAAGTACTTTCGAGATACTTCCTCAACGTGTCGTTCTTTTTGGCCATTTTCTTTTCCGTTATCGACTGTATAGTCGCCAAGTTCCTCGTGTGGGATGTTTTCCAAGACCTGAGCTCGTTAATCTGTCTCAATTTCGGCTTTCAATTCTTGATCATGGGCTTGGAAAGCTGGCGGGGGTTTGCAAAGTATTTGGTTGATGTTTATGACACGTCAGTCAATATCGTAAACTCCGAAAACCCCGAAAACCCCGATACCCCCGATATCTCCGACATAGACGACCTCACAAATGAACCCTGGGAAAATAAACCAATCGTACAAAAATGCATTCTGTTATTCACTACAATCCTTAAATCATTCACTTATCTTTGTTTCTCCTACCTTATGATTTTCCATGCTGGAGAAAACATTCCTGTTTCTCTTATTCCAGAATACTTTTTAGCCACGAGAGAAGCGTTTAATGAGTTTAAACAGTTGAAATTGTATATTGAATCTGCAAATCGGGTGAATCAGCAACTTCCAGATGCACAAGAATCAGATTTATCCGATAATTTGTGTATTATCTGTCGAGACGAGATGTACACAGTAGAAGAATTTAGAGAGAAATACGGAAGAATCGTAGAAAGAAGAACTCCAAAAAAACTTCCTTGTAAGCACGTGTTGCATCTAGGATGTTTAAAGGAATGGTTACAAAGAAGTGATAAGTGTCCAATGTGTAGAGGTGGTGTTTTCCAAAAGCCGGTGGTTTCTGTTCCGGTTCCGGTTCCCGTAATTCCCGTAGAAGGCCCGGTTCAGGAAGTTCCTCCGTTTGGAAATAATCAGGGAAATGAAGAAAATCAAAATCAACATGGAATTCACGAAAATGAAAACCAAACTTTAAATACACCGGTAAATCTTTCCACTTTTGATTCACGTAATTTACAAGATTCCTACACTTTACGCACGAAATTCCCGCCCGTGGTTCCTCCAGGTTGGACTGCGTTTCCGTTGGAAAGGAGAAATGAGGGGTATAGTGTTGGATTTAGTGAGAAGGAGTTTGGGTTTTTGAATATAAACGAGCAAACCGAAGGTTTGTGAGTTTTATTAAGTGAAAACTCATAAAAAACTCATAAACGGAAAAACTCATAAACCTTCGGTTTGTGAGTTTATTAACTGAAATACTCATAAACCTTCGGTTTATGAGTTTTTATTCATAAAAATGGAATTTAGGACTAGGATAAGTATGTAGATCTGGTATGATTTCTATTTAGTATGATTTCTATTGAATATTACGAATAACGAACATTCTTATCATAAGATAAATCAACTTAACAAGTGTTTTGACTTGTATAGGGAATAATATGTAAAGTATCATTGATGAGGTAATAGTGAATATACCGATATATTTAGTAAAGATTGGGAAGATATCTATAGGCCTTAATATCCATATCATAACTAAATCACTGTTCTATCTAAACATACTTATAGAAGTATACACCAATAATCAGATAAATAAAGAGAGAGAGAGATAAAGAGATAAAGATCAAATAAAGGAATAAAAATTAAATAAAGATCAAATAAAGAGATAAAAATCAAATAAAGATTAAATAAATATCAAATAAATACCAAATATCAATAAATATCAAATAAATTAAATCCACTTTTATGAAGATCTTCTTCAATTCCCGTTTAAATTTAATATGAAAGAGATGATTAGATATAAATATTATATAAATTAAAATCTTGTCGTAAAGGGAAACTCGGGAAAAATGAAAATGTGTGAAAATGTGAATTTGGTATTTCACGTTAAATGTATACAACATTGACTCATTAAGCAGGGAAATTATCAATGAGTATAAATACACTAAGTATAACATATAACACTAAGTATAACAGTAAAAGTACACTAAAAATATAACAGTAAACGTACAGTAAAAGTTTTTTAGTAAATCTGTTATTAAAAAACACAAAGACGTTTTTTTTTGTGGCTGCAAAAAATGTGTGATTTTTTAAATTCCCAAGCAAAAACAAAAAGTTTCCATTCTTCGTTAAATATTCTTCGTTAATAGTTTCCATTTTTATTCTCGTTAATTGTTTCCATGAATTCCTTTGATCCCACATACTTTAATTCCACCTACTTCAATTCACAGAAACCGGGAAATCCCGCGCCCAAACTCATCAAATTAACTTCAAGCTATGCATTGCAAAAACCGAGCCCGGTATTCTCTTATGAGAATTCTTTTCAGGGTTCCAGGGATCTTGACTTTCCAAAAGATTTGACTGATTTTCAAAAAGAAATGGTGGAAATATTTACTAGAGGTTTGGAAATTCTGAAGGATGTGAATAGAGAAGAGATGGTTCGTGAGTTTAACAAGTTGATGGGGTTTAAGGAAGAGAATGAGGAAAGGCTTATAAGTAAGAATGAAAAAAATATCGAAAGGCTTAGAAATAAAGAAAAGAATACAAATAAGGAAAAGAATACAAATAAGGAAAATGTTATAAATGAAGAAAAATCAAATAACGAAAAATCAAATAATTTTATAAAAGAAGAAAATATAAATAACGAAAAGCCTTTAAATAGGGAAAATGTTATAAATATTGAAAAACTCATAAATGAAGAAAATGAAGAAAACGTTATAAATAACGAAAATGTTATAAATGAAAAAAATGTTATAAATGAAAAAAAGCCTCTTAATAATGAAAATCCTTTAAAAAACGAAAAGCTTTTAAATAATGAAAATCCTTTTAAAAGCGAAAACGTTATAAATGAAGAAAAATTCATAAATGAAAAAAAACTCATAAAGAACGAGAAACTAAATATCGAGAAACTCATACATAACGAGAAACTGATAAATGAAGAAAATGTCCTAAATGAAGAAAAACATAACGAAAAGCCTTTAAATTACGAGAAACTAAATAACGACAAACTCATAAATAATGAGAAACTAAGTAAGGAAAAACTAAATAACGAGAAACTAAATATCCAGAAACTCATAAATATCGAAAAACTCATAAAAAACGAAAATGTTATAAATGAAGAAATACTAAATGAAGAAAAACAAAATGGCGAGAAAAAAAAAGAAGAAATACTAAATGAAGAAAAATTCATAAATGAAGAAAATGTTATACATAATGAGAAACTAAATATCGAGAAACTCATACATAACGAGAAACTGATAAATGAAGAAAAATATAACGTGAAACAAAATAACGAACTGAATAACGAGAAACTAAAAAACGAAAATGTTATAAATAAAGAAAAACTAAATGAAGAAAAACGAAATAAAGAAAATCAAAATAGCGAGAAACAAAATGAAGAAAAACTAAAAAACGAAAATGTTATAAATAACGAACTAAAAAAGGAAACTGTCATAAATCCCAAAACTGTTAATACCAAAACACATACAACTCCCTTTTCCAAACCGGAAATAGCAGCGAAAATGCAACCCGAGAAAATCCACGGGCAGAGTATTCGGGAAATTCCGCTTTTACAGTTTAATAAAATCAGATTGTGCTGGGACGTGGCGCAATTTGAACAACTAAACACTTCCGAGGTGGAATATATGGCGAATCTGGGGTATGATGAGACCAGTGCGTGCCTGACCCAGATCTTTAGAGTGACAGATCGCAAGGTTTGGTGGAATTTGTGTCCGTATTGTCCGGTTCCGAGGTTTTATGAGCTGGTGGAGTATTTTAGGCATTTAGGGAGGGAGCATGGGATTATGGAGTGAATTCTGGCGTAGTAGTGAATTCTGGCGCAGCCAGAATGAACGTAGTTTATATTTTACACTTTATACTGATAGGTTTTATTTTACATTTTACTGTGATAGGTTATATTTTATAGTGATAGGTTATATTTTATACTGGTAGTTTCATTTTATATTTGATAGGTTATATTTTATATTGGATAAGTTATATTTTATATTTTACACTTGATAAGTTATATTTACATTGGTAGTTTCATTTTTTTTCTCATTTTGCGGAAATAATTTTGCAGCCATTCGCACCTAAAATTTTTATTGCTGTAATTGAAAATTGGAGAACTTTTTTATAATATCTTCTTTCATCTGAAAAACTAGTTATCGGGTAAATGTCATTTTACTTGATTTTAAAATAAATGCTTTATATAAATCACGATCTATTACATAACTAGAAAATGTATGACGATTGAGTGTTGATTTGAGTTTGCCATGTTTCTTTAAAGCTAGTTTATCTTTATTCAATATTTTAAAATAATGAATTGCTTATAAAACATGGACATATAGTATGAATATTCCGGATATTAATTCAAATCCTAAATAAGTTCTAATATCTTAAGCTCCTCGCAAATCTTTGTTTAAGTATACAATTTTTTTTTATACAAGAAATTCTCAAGCTGCGATTTTTTAATAATTTTCAGTTGGTTGCAAAAAAATGAATAAATAAAAATATGAATAAATAAAAATATGAATAAATTTGAAAATATGAACAAATTTGAAAATATGAATAAATTTGAAAATGTAGTTTCACCAGCTTATATGAATTTCCGTTTAAATTAATAAAAAGAATTTAAAGATGAATTTAAGATGAATTTAACGAAGAATTTAAAGATCATTTTAAAAAAGTGAGATACAAAAACATATTATATAAATAGATAAATATAATATTGTAGTAAAGGGAAACTCGGGAAAGTAAAATGTGTGAAAATGCGAAAATGATAAATATAACGTTGATTCATTGAGAGAATTATCACAACAAGTATACGTATATTTAAGCATAACAGTAATAGTAGTATCAGTAAAAGTAAAGTAAACGTAAAACTGTTAACGTAAAGTAAACGTAAAACTGTTAACGAAATGTGTTAATTCCAAAAACCACAAAAACGACTTTTTTGTGGCTGCAAAATGTGGGATTTTTACCCAGCGAAAACAAAACGGATCTTTTTCGTTAATAGTTTCCCTTTTTCTAGTAGTCCATGATTTCCTTTGATTCCACGTACTTTAATTCCACGTATTTCAATTCGCAGAAACCGGGAAATTCCACGCCGAAACTCATCAAACTAACTTCACGCTATGGATCGAAACAACCTCGTGAAGAGCCGTTGTTTTCAGTAAATGAGATGGAAAGTGAGGATCTTGAGTTTCCTAAGGAATTGACGGATTTCCAAAAGGGAATGGTGGAAATATTCACCAGAGGCTTGGAGATTCTGAAGGATTTGAATAAGGAAGAGGTGATTGGTGAGTTTAACAAGTTGATGGGGTTTAAGGAAGTAAGTGAAGAAATGAAAAGTGAAGAGAAGAAAAGTGAAGAAAATGTTATAAATGAAGAAAATGACATAAATGAAGAAATGAAGAAAAGTGAAGAAATGTTAAATGAAGAAAAGAAGAAAAATAACGAAAAGCTTTTAAATAACGAAAATGTTATAAATAACGAAAATGTTATAAATAACGAAAATGACATAAATGAAGAAAAACTGAATAACGAAAATGTTATAAATAACGAGAAACATAACGAAAAGACTTTAAATAAGGAAAAACAAAATGAAGAAAAACAAAATGAAGAAAATCACGAAAAACAAAATCACGAAAACCACGAAAAACAAAATGTTACAAATAACAAACCCACCAAAAACACAAGCATTCCCATCCGAATCTGCCTTGAGCTCAAATTAGGCGCCCGGAACAATCGAGCCCATGCCAGAAACATCCAAACGCCTTGTTCTCTTTCCAAGCCCGAAATAGCAGCGGCTCTAGCAAAGATCAAACCCGTGGAAAGAATCAAATACAAACAGAATACACACCGGATCCGGTTCTGCTGGGACGTGGCGCAGTTTGAGCAGCTTAGCACCCCCGAAGTGGAGTACATGGCCAATCTAGGCTACGACGAGACCAGCGCTTTCCTGAGCCAGATCTTTAGGGCTACTGTGTATGGATATACCAAGGTTTGGTCGTGTTTATGTCCGTATTGCGAGAATTCGAGGTTTATTGATCACGGGAATTATTCACGGCATCTTAGGGTACGGCATGGGATTCGGTATACCGGGGGGTTTATAGAGGAGTAGCGAATTCTGGCGGAGTAAGTGAATTCTGGCGTAGCCAGAATGAACGTAGTTTGTATTTTACATAGTTTTTATTTGACGATTTATCTTTAACGTTTTATAGGTAGTTTATATTTAATGTTTTATAGGTAGTTTATATTTTACATTTTATATGTTACATGTTACATTTTATGTTACATTTTACACTGACACTTTTTAAAATCTATTTGATATTCTAGAAAAAATGTTTCTCTAATTTTTACATGAAATTATTTTGACTTTTGAGTTTTCGCAGCCAACTTAAGATAATGTTCTTAAAAATGCGTTATATGAGTTATTTGTCTTATGTATTTCTTGTATTTCTTGTATTTCTTGTATTTCTTGTATTTCTTGTATTTCTTATTTCTTATCTTCTTTATATCTTTTCTTTATCTTTTTATCTCTTTTCTTTATCTCTTTATCTCTTTTTCTTCTCTTTTTTTCTTTCTCTTTTTCTTCTCTTTTTTCCACTTTGTGTTCATTTCCAGTTGCAAAAATTATACATCGAATTTAATTTGTTTATTTTCTTTATATCTTTCTTAACCAGATAAATCAAGTGGGCTAATCATAATCATATAAATATAATCTGATATATTATTCATCCTTAGTCCTGATATTTGTATCTTAAATTCAATTGGTATACTACAAAAATTTCATCTTATCCTATTTATGACCAAACGAAGCTCGAGATTCCTGCCAAAAGGAAGAAAACAACGAAAACAAGAAACTTCAAAAAACCAGAATTCTTTTAAAACACAGAAATATTCTCGGGATTTTGACCATCCTGGTTCCGAAAATCGGCCGTATACGGTTAATTCCGATTCCATTGAAAAATCAGAAAATGAAAAGGAAAGTGAAAAGGAAAATGAAAAATCAGAAAATGAAAAGGAAAATGAAAAATCAGAAAATGAAAAGGAAAATGAAAAATCGGAGAATGAAAAATCGGCGAATTTATTTTGCCTGTCGTCAAGTTCATTTTCCAATTCTTTTTCCAATTCTTTTCCACTTTCTATCCAAAACGAACTTGTAGAAATCTTCAAACGAGGATTGGAAAAACTGTATTTGGACGAAAACTTTGCAATTTCCGAGTTTAAGAAGTTGATGGGGTTTTCAGATTATGAAAATCATGAATCTCGGGATTCTCAGAATAAAAATGAAAAATCGCCTAATCGGGAAGAATTGCCTAATCGGGAAGAATTGCCTAATCGGGAAAACATACCGGGAGAATTTAAAGAATATACGAATTCTCAGGAATCTGAAAATTCTCAATCTGAAAATTCTTCTTCTTCTTCTTCTTCAACTCCATTCAATCAAATAGTTCCCATGAGAACTTGTCTTCCTATTCTCCAACAATTACGAGGAACAATGTGGCCAAACCTTAAAATATGTATATTCCCAATGGCTGCAAAATCTCCTAGAAATCAAATAAGTATAAAATACATTGGGAAAATCAATTACGGGGAAAATCAAATCGATGAAAAAACAAAAAAAGTGGTACATTCCTTAACTCCCGAAAGCTTAGAAATGGGGAAAATCCGCTACATTTGGAACGCAGCCGATTTTTCCGCCTTTAACACGAAAACCACCAAATACATGGAAAACGTAAATTGTAACGAGGAAAATCCGTATAAACCGCAAATCTGGCGAGTCGATACGGAAACAAAATTATGCGAGGGTTTATGTCCCTATTGTCCTTTTCCTTCTTTTAAATCCAAAACTCGGTATCCCATTCATCTTAAAGAGAACCACGGGGTTATGAGTCCGGGCTGGTTTATCCCGACTCCTTTATTCCAAAGAGATAAAGTGCTTTGTCCCATTTGTTTGGAATCGGTAAATGCAAATAAGAAGAGATTGCTCAATTACCATAAACATTTCACAGATAAGCATGACGAAATAATTGGAAGTTTCTTACTAGGTAAAGGTAATCGTAGATACTAAAGGTAATATAATGTTAAAGTCAATTTAATGGTAATCAATGTCTTGTTTTTAAGGGGTATTTTTAGGGGTAGTTTTTTAAGGGGTGTTAAGGATTTTTAGGGGTTAATGTTAAGGGGGTTTATTGTTTTATTTAAAGGGTTAATTATTTGTTAATTTTATTTAAAGACCGCTTTATCATTTTCCATATTGGAAGTTCTATTCTTCAACATAACTCGTACTGTTCAAAGTGAAATTACTTGTGTTTCTATACTTAAGGATATTCTATATTTCCTAATTTATTAATTCCTATTAAGTACATGTATTAAAATAATACAACAAACGTAGAAGATTAGAACATAATGCTTATAATTTTGAATACTTCGTGATTCTTGAATTTTAGATATTCGTGATAAACTGAAAAAAATTGAAATCAAAAAAGATACGAATTATTCTTAATTTTTGCTTTTAATTTGATATTCTTGTATAAACTCATATATTAACAAAGTGAACTTTTTAAGAAATACTGATTTTTTTATAATTATGTATCTATAATCTGTAATTAAAGAGTTATAAAAGCTAGTATGATAATTGAAAACAATCCGTGTAGTAACTTCTTTCTATTGAGTATTTAGGCTTTTCTTTTTTAGGGGGTTTTCACTTTTATATTTTTCCTCAAAATGCCCAAAAAATGATTATCGAAAGAAACAAAGACAAACAAAGCGAAACCTTTATACAGAATGACTTGAATAGTTATACGAATATTTATGCGAATATTTATAATAGTTATTTATATATCTAAACGTATTCTAAGACTCATTAATCTTTATAGTGAAAAATAAGAACCTTAAATATATCTTTTATAGTTATATACCTTTTATAGTTATATACCTTTTATAGTTATATACCTCTTATAATTATTTACAATAGTTATTCTTTATTTTGGATTTTACGGTTAATTTCATTTTTACCTTTTAAAATTGGGGGTATAAAATTAGGGGTTTTTTCAATATATTAAGGGTTTTAAATTAGGGGGTTTTTCGTTATAATATATTTTTAAAATTAGGGGGTTAAGGGGGTTTTCATTATAAGATATAGTAATTTAACCAATATTCAAACTAATTAATTTACAACTAATTAACTTACAACTAATTAGCTTACAACTTACAGCTACTCGCTCGTAGCAAGCTTCTCGAAACAACTAATATATCTATTATACAAACCACTCTATTAGACCTATACGATCTCTATTGCTAATAAACCTAAGAAAAGAAAGAAACCTCAAATTTCATATCTTTTTTCTTATCTCATGAAATAATTATACTTTCCCTTCTTTTCTCTGTTTTTATCACCATCGGCCTTAAAGTCCCAAGCAACCTCGATATCCAATTCTCTTGGATTCACTGCGTTTCTTCTGGACGCGATTCTTCCGGTGATTTCCTCACCCTTCTTAACATCCAAAACCTGGTCCATGTACATAATGGTTTGTTTCCAGTGGGTATACTGGGCCATAGGCCCGGTAGGTAACGTGACTTTCTCATCACCAGGGAAAGTAGCATCCCACCAAACCACATAAGCATGACAAAGATCGGAATCAATTGCTTTTAATTTGAATTCACGGTCAAAACACAATTCCTCTTTTGTAACAGTGTTAATATCGAAATTGAAAAAATTGTCAGAGCTCGTAATCAACGAATTATTTTCAACAGTATCAACCAAAGGCTCAACCATAGCCACTTTAATAAACGGAGAATAATCAAATCCATAAACATCTTCCCAATAATGGATTTTCTCGTCCTTATAATTTCCATCCTCAATTCCTGCAATATGCATCGAACACTTATCTGGCAAAATCAACCCGTTTTTGGCCAAATACTTGTCTCTAGCATAGAGAACAGTATCCAACATGGACTCGTATAATAAGAAATATCCCATCCATTCACTGATAATGATGTCTACTGTATCAACAGGAAGAGTGATATCCTCTAATTTTCCCTGAATTAACGTGATCTTATCATCAAACCCGTTAAGAGAGACAATCTCACGTGCCTTATCGATGATATTCGACATATCCACGGAATAAACGTGCTTAGCACCTGCCTTAGCGGCAAACATGGAAAGAATCCCAGTTCCACAGCCAACATCCAATACAATCTTATCCTTAAACAAGTGCTTGTTCTTATACATGGCCGATCTATAGCTCAAGGTACGCGAAGTATCCTTTAACATTTCCTCGTGGATCCCGAAATGGTCATACGAGGAGAAGTAGTGTTGTTCGGAGAAGGCGAGCTTGGTTTTGTCGGTGGCAGACATGTTGGTTGATAAGTGTTAATGTTATTTAATGCTTTTTGAAATTTATCGCGATGAGCAGACGTTGAATTTCGGGCCTTTTCGTATTACTATGTGAAGTTCGGGCCTTTTCCTTTTTTGTTGAAGTTTGGGCCTTTCTGAAGTTCGGGTTTTTTTTAGAGTACTATTGAATTTCGGGCCTTTTTCGAATTTCGAACTTTTCAGATATTCGTTGAAGTTCGGGCCTTTTTCTTGTTCTGTTATTGAATTTCGAGTCTTTCTCTTACTGTTGCAGTTCGGGCCTTTTCTAATTGCAGTTTGTTAGGCCTTTTCCTTTTCTAATACTATTAATGTTCTTTTCTCTTTTCTACTCATACTGTTGAATTTCGAGCCTTTTCTTGTATTAATGTTCGGGTGTTTTTCTTCTGTTATTAGTATTAGGGCCTTTTCTAGTATTATTGATGTTAGGCCTTTTCTAATACTATTAGTGTTAGGTTCTTTCCCTTTCTTTTGTTATTAATGTTAGGACTTTTCCTTCTTCTGTTGAAGTTCGGGTCTTTTTCTTATCTTTCTTTTCTTCTGTTGCAGTTCTGCTTTTTGTTCTGGCCTTTTTCCTGTTATTAATGGCCTTTATGAATACCGATAGGGCTTTTTCCTTTTATGTCTGTCTTTAATTTTTGCCTTTTCCTTTTATATTTATTTCTTTAATTTTTGGCCTTTCCCTCTCATAGTGTTGCATTTTGGGCCTTTTCTAATTCTATTTAGTCTTTCCTTTTACGCCATTTGAGTATTCATACTTACATTCACAGCACAACATTCAAGTATGTTTTCATTAATTGCTTGAAAATTCATTAACAATAAAGTAAAATGGACCTTTCCTTTTATAAGTGATAGTTGAAGTTAGGGATTTATTTATACTGGTATTACTTCTTATTCTCTTGATGGTCTTTCTTTTTTGGCCTTACTTTTTAAGAGTATATGATTTATTCACCTGCATTAAAACAAAAATAAAACAATTACTATACTTATTATATACAACCTCAATATAAACTATACACTAATATAAACTATAAAGTATACACAAAATTTTAAAGTGCTCGTTTTTTCGCAGCCATTTGAATTTAAAAGTGTTAGAAAGTATACAGGTAATATTACTCATGATATACTATGATATACTCATGATACGTCTACTATAATACGTACTCTATGATATGTCTAGTGGTATGTATACTCATGATATGTATACTACGATAGTACTAGTGATATGTAAACTATGAAACTACTAGTGATATATATACTATGATAATACTAGTGTATACTTTAACACTAGTACACCCATAATCCAAAACTACTAACAAACCTAACAAGGATAGTATACAATTCTTATATTACAATATAGTTCACCTCCTAGAAACCTTATATGATCTAGCTATGGTTATAGTAATATTAAAGGGGTAATTTGTATTCATTTCGAACCCCCTTTTTTCAAGAAGTGTAAAAGTATACAGTTAAAGAAATTGTTATACCTAATAGTTAAGTACCTATCTAGTCTTTATAGTTATATCTATTTTTTTTATCTACCTAATAGTTATCTACCTTCTTTATTATAGGCCATATCCATGCCTAATGCATCTAAATCAGTTCTTTACTGATACTATTTAAACTAATCTTCTATTCTTATTTTCGTATTTGCAGCCATAATGATTAATGAAATACTTCATAAACCAGAATCAAAGCACTTGTCCTTTTATGCTTTCGGGTATTTTGGTATTCTAATATGAGGGTAAAAACTGAATTTTCAGTATTGAATTGATATAAAATGCTTTGGATGTTTCTTGGTTTTCTTGGTTTTGTATTTTTTTCGGTATTCTTGAATTCTGTTTTCGGTATTTTTTCGGTATTCTGTTTTCGTACTTTTTTTCTTTAATTTTTTTATACTCAATTTCGGTATACTTAATTTTGGTACTTGTTCTTTTTTCGGTACTTGTCTTTATTCTTTTTTTAAGTCTTTATTCTTTTTTCGGTATACTTAATTTTGTATACTAAAATCTTCTGTATACTAAAATGTTATGTATACTTAATTTTCTAAAATCTTCTAAAATCTTCTAAAATCCTCTTATAGTTAATTTTTCAGGATTCATACGGAAGCTGAGCTTCCGTAATGGAAACATGGAATCTCCTTCGGAGATCCCATGGAGATCCCATGGACAATAAGGAATCCCCTTCGGGTCTTCCTTATTTCTTCATTCTCATCCTCGAAGTCCCCGGAACCTCCTTCCTTCTTAAATTCAAACAATTATCCTTCCCTAACGAAAACACAATCGCAGTATGTTTCCCATCATTCCAAGAATCCAGAGTCATTCCCTTAGGCTTCGTCCTAGCACGTGCGTTCCGCTCCTTCTTGGCCACCTTATCCTTGAAATTGGCAGGAGAAAGGATCTTGGTGACTTCGAAATGAACGGAATCATGTTTAATCGAAAGATGGGGCGTGGAAGCGAGATGGGAAGAGGAAGCGAGGGAAGAGGAAGCGAGGGAAGTGAGTTTGGATTTGGCCGGGAGTGGATGTTTGGTTGATTCGATTACTGAGGTTCCAGGGATGTTTTTCGGTCTTCCCGGGATTCGTTTGCGTTCGGATGCATAGCTATTCTTGTATGAATTATGAAACATACGTGGTGTTTAATTGTTGAAAATGGGCGGAAATAGCGTGGAAATAGCGTGGAAATAAGACGGAATTAAGGGGAATGAGTGGCGTAGAATTACCCGGAAAGAAGAAAAGGATGTAAAATAAAATAAAATAAATTGGATTTTGTAAGAGATACTAAATAGGAATAGTGAGAAGAGAAAATGGAAAATAGAAAATACCGAGAAATAGCGAGGACACTAATAGCGACAAAATACCGAGAAAACAAAATACCGAGGACACTAATAACGAGGACAATAGCGAGGACACTAATAACGAGAAGACAATAACGAGAATTAATCAGTAATTATACAAAGTATAGATATGAAGTGAATGTAGAGAGCATGTATTACAGAGCATGCATACAGAATGTCTATGTGACTATGATATAGACGGAAGTGTTGGTAGATGGAAGGATATTCATATATCTTTCTCGCTATTCTCTTTTCTCGCTATTCTCTCTTCTCGCTATTTTTTTTCTGTTCTCGCTATTCTTTATTCTCCTCTCCTTCATTTTCTCTCCTTCTCCTTCTTTTTTCTCTCTTCTCTCTCTCCTTCCTTTTTTCCCCTCCCTTTTTTCATCTCCATTTTCTCCCCATCCTCCTCCATTCCTCCTCTCTATATTCCCATTTTCTCTTCCAATTCCCAAAATACTCACAGACCCCCCTAACTAAAGTTATTCCTACATATCTGCTCTACATTATATCCTAAGCTCCCCTCTATTCACGCACATTTCGTAAACCCGCCCATTTTCGCCCCGTCGTCTCCAAAATCCAAAGCCGAGTTTGATTTTTTGGTCACGGCGAAAGGTTCAAGAGAATCAAGAGTTTTGGAAGGTGAACGGAAAACGACGACGAGTAGAAGCGTGCGGGGCGAATCAAGGGGTTTTGGGGGTGTTTCGGGGGGCTAGCCGAGTTTCCAAGATGATCCAACAAGCGGTTGATGAGTTGATGAAAGGGTATATAGATAGATAGAGGTATAAGATAGAGATATATTATAGAGATAGAAGATAGAGATATAGAAATATTTATATTGATTGATTGATTGATATTTATTGAGAGAAATTTATTGAGAGATATTTATATTATTATCTATATTTATATTTATACTATTTATGAGACATTTATGGTATACCGATATTCTGAACTTTAACTTATGATATTCACTATAATTCTGTTATTCTACTTTCTATTACTCTTGTATCAATATAACCACGTAGACTGAAAATAACAACATGATTCTGAAAATACCCAATAGATTAATAACTAATAGATTAATTTATACATTTAATATATTCACTAAATTTCTCTAGTCAATTTTTAACAAACGATTAAAAGTCAAAATTATATTAATTTTGCAATAAGCAAAAGAATATTCAAGAAGGTTAACTCATAGTTCTGTACTTACACTTGATTAAGATAATAGTTATATAGTTGGTTATCCTATAAATTCGTTATAGTACATTTGTAATTTTATACAATCATATCCAATGCTTTAAACTATTCTCTGATAGATAACTTAGTATATATATTCAATAGTAGCTTTAATAGCAAGAAGTATGTTATGAGTACCTGAAAAACATAGAAATACTTAAAAACATAGAAATACTTAAATACCTTAGTAATATAAGGGAAACTCAATATTTAGTATTCTCATAAAAATCGAGAACGAAAATTATTTTTAAAGTGGCACTTTGGAAATTACAGAATTCCATAAATTATTTCTATACCGATTTTATAATGAACTTTCATTTTGCAACCAATCGTGATTTTCGAAAAATAAGAATAAGAATAACTATTATCCTTTCTTAAACACAATATGTATTCTCTAGTAATATAATACATACAAGGTATTGTAAAATTCATTCTCAAAAGGAAATACCAAATAAAAGCATCTAGTAATTCTACTTAGTTCAACTAGAACTACATATATTTTTAACTCAATGATAAACAAATATAAATAATATTTAATAAACACAAAAAAAAACATCAACATATTCTTAAAATGAATTTAACCCTCCAACTAACACCTAACAACAACATCACTACGAAACCCCTGAAAACATCACCTTCACAAGATACATTTACAAACAACCTCAACAAACTTATAATCAATGAAATCCAATCAACCCTGATTAACCCTATCAAAACAAACACTCTAGTTACCCAAAATAACCAATCAAACGAAGAAACAGATTCCTCAATCAAACAGAATCAAGTACAATCCTCTTTCCAGGAAAATCACGACTTTTCTACTTCCCAAATAGACCATTTACATCCTTTGCTTTCTAAAGGGTCCATCATGTCGAAAATTGGTAATCACACGACCAAAAATGAAAACCCCCTAAATTCAGAAAACCCCCTAAATTCTAAAAAACCCCTGAATTCTGAAAACCCCCTAAATTCAAAAACCCCCCTTGAAAACCCCCTGAAAAATGAACACCCCCTAAATTCAGAAAACCCCCTTGAAAACCCCCTTAAACCCTCCAACAAACTTCCTGCTAAAAAACGAAACTTCCTTGAATCTTCACCAATCCCAACCTCCTCTTTCGAAGATTACCTAACAAATGTATGTGCCGATCTGACGAGAAAGTTTTCTCTTAAAAACTTAGAAAAATTCAACACAAGATGGGAACAAGTTCCTCAGGAAATGCGTGATAAATACGCAATAAAAATCGCAGAAACCGATCCTCTGACCCTCGTAGTAAATATCCACAACCCAGACTCAATTTCTTTTGATGAAATTGCAAAAATTTTTACCTCTTCCCTCGAAGAAAAATGTAAGGCTATAGAATCCCAGATCCCCGAGGTTTTACAGAAAATCAGAAAATCCATAGAAATCTTCAATCTTTCGCCTCCGGATCCGGAAAACGACGATCCTTTTCCGGGAAACACATACAAAGAATTAAGAGAACAAATCCAATTCTGCTTTAATTCGTATTATCTCTTATTACAAAGCCGATTTTTTGATGTTAAATTCTTAGACACTACAGATAAACCGAAATTACACATTTTTCTAGAAAGATACCTTTTTCTCTCTCCTCTTCGGTTTAAAGTCCCTAAAGATTTGAGACCTTTCTTTAAATGGGCTAATAAAGGTAGTTATGCGATTCCTTTTGTGAAATCGCTTCTTTATAATTTGGATTTCCAAAAATTTAAACTACTGGAAGGTCCTGCATATACGAACATTCTTTTAGGTATAATAACTCAATCTCCTCATATTAACGCAGATTTTTCAAAGCTTTTTCTTAAAAAAGGCGATCGGATTTTGGAGTCCATGAAAGTAGAAAATGAAATAAAAAACAATGAAATAAAAAACTCAGAAAATGAAATAAAAATCTCAGAAAACGAAACTTACTTTGTTCTACTTGATATAACTTCGGGAACTCTTCCGCCTCATCACGTGCACGGCTCTAAATCTCGTGGTTTCCCAATGACATGCACGATTCTCAATGATTTCCTATTTTGTCTGATTTGTAGATCTTTGGATCATTGTTTCTACGATTGTAAACTTCGTGGATGTACGATTTGTCTTGAGAAATCACATCCTTTCTATCGTTGTACTTTATATTGTCGTTCTTGTAAAAGTAATATAAAGGAACATAAGCAGGGATGTTACGAGGATAAAGAACAAGAACGAGTTCCCTTGAAATTTCCTAGAAAAAGCAGCAAGAAAAGTTACAAAAAAAGTACAAATTGTAGAAAATGCTGCAAAAAAAATTGCACAAAAAATTGCACAAAATGCTGCAAAAAAAGCTGCAAAAATTATAAAGAACAAAGAGCAGAAAATGAGATCAACTGAAAGGTCTAGTATTCCTGTTAAGATAAAGTAAAGATATAAAATAACTAGAAAATAGACATTACAAAATAAAGATATTAGAAAAAACAAAGTAAAGATATTAGAAATAGACATTACAAAATAGAACATAAAATAGAATTTACAAAATAGAAATAACAAGAAATAGACTAAAATAGACATAAAAAAATAGAAATAACTAGAAGTAACTAGAAAATAGACATAACTAGAAAATAGATATAACTAGATATTAGAAATAACTAGAAATAACTAGAAAATAGACTAAAATATAAATAACAAAATAGACATAAAATAGAAATAACGAGAAATTAGAAATAGACGTTTCGAGCTTTTTATTACTATGTGAATTTTCAAGTCTTTATGTTATGTATTGATTTTCGAGTCTTTATGTTATATATGTGATTTTCTGACCTTTTTAATTACTATGTGAATTCCGGGTCTTTTCTGTTATGTATTGAAGTTAGGGCCTTTTATTTAATATGTGGATTTTCACTTTGTATGGTAACAGAATCCAATTTGTGTAGAAATCACGATACATTCTGATAGGAACAGCTGTTTTAACCTCTTAGTATATTTTATAAAGGATAACTCGGAAGGAGAATACATAATTTTACATGGACCTTTATAGTCTTCATTAATAATACATAATCACCTTTTAACGATTACAATCTCAAGTTGGTGAATATAGAATTAGAAACTTCTTTGAAAATTACTCCTAGAGTCCGTTAAATATTAACCAACTTACAAATATAATATATCAAATTATATAAAATATAAGAAAAACGCACTAGTATAAAAATAACGGGGAATACGTTTCTTCTTAACCGGATAGTGAATGTAATTTAAGTAGAATCGGTATGTTGTTTATATTGAATGAACGATATCTCCTCTGTTCTTCTATTTGTTCATAATATTGTTACCGTCTTTAATTTAGTTTGGCTGCGAAAAATCAAAATGAAAAAACATAAAAATGAAAAAAAAAAATCAAGTAATCAAATAATCAGTACATACGCTCCTTCTGGTTGCTCCAGGGAGTTTATAACTTAGGGGTTATA
This sequence comes from Aciculoconidium aculeatum, assembly GCA_030579395.1. Lineage (NCBI taxonomy): Eukaryota > Fungi > Ascomycota > Pichiomycetes > Serinales > Debaryomycetaceae > Aciculoconidium > Aciculoconidium aculeatum. Next base: position 180,134 of record JAKTQU010000011.1, read on the forward strand.
TAATTTACGGGTTATACAATTTACGGGTTATATAATTTACGGGCTTTAGGGGTTTTTTCTTTATTAATTCTCAACCGTTAACTTACACGAATTATCTTTTTAATTCTACTATCTTATACATATTATTCTCATAGTATTCTTATTCTCATATAAATATTCTTATATATTCTCATTATAATAAATATATAGTATAAAATTGGAAAACATCTTGTAAAGAAAACATCCTAACTGAAAATAAAACATCCAAACTGCAAAAAACATCATAACTAAATAAAGGAAAACATCCTAACTTTAATAAAAAACATCCTAACCTCAATATATAAAGAAAAAACACCCTAACTAAATAAGAAAAAACATCCTAACTGCAACAAATAAGCATATATTAAGTATAAAATATCAATCAAAGTAAAGTAAAAATAAAGTAAAAATGTCAAATAAACTATCATAATTCTCGCTACGCTCGAATTATGAATTATTCACTCATTCTGGCTGCGCCAGAATTCGTTTTCCAGAACTCACTAACTCACTAACAACCGCCCCACCCATACTCCCTCCCAACATCCCCACCAAAACCATATTGGACCCCAAATACATTCTCTCTCTATCACTCGGCCAGCCTGAGTAAAGCGCATACGTCGCAGTTACCGACCCCAAATTCCCCAACCCGCTGACCAAAGCCGAACTCACTGCTGTTCCCACTTCTCCATACCGTTTCTGAAAAACCTCAGCACTCCACGACATACAAATAGGAACTGTAGGGCCCAAACCAAAGCCAGCAATTAACAAACCCCCGTATCTCGACCAGGACCCTTTAGAAAACGTTGTTACAAACATCCCGCACATAATTACACCACAAGAAGCGCAGAATATCACCAGACGAAACCGTTTGTATTTATCTGCAAAAGGCGTGATAAGGAGAATTCCCGCTAAATCGAAAAGCCAAATAGGCGCGTAAAGAAGAGAAACCTGGATAGAAGTGAGGTCCGGGTTATTAGTGGAGATTATAGTGGTTCCAAAAACAGCAAGGCCGAATCCAGTTCCTACTACTCCAAAGTACATGAGAATAAACGGCCAGATGCGGAAATCCGCCATGATTTGCACGATTTCCCGCCAGCCCCAGGAAATCCGGGAAACACGGAGGTCTTTAATGTGGATTTGCGTTTCTTGAGGTGTTAGGGGGTAGATTGGAGTGAAAAAGCGGGAAAGAGATTTGGTTTTTTTTTTCGCAGCAATTTCTGAAATCTTTTTTTTCGCAGCCAAATTTGAAAAAGAAGTTGAAAGTGAAGATGTTTGTTTGGGATATAAAGAGGGATTTAGGGTTTTCGAGGTTTCCAAGGTGTTTGTGATTTCCGAAATTTCATTTTCTGTGATTTCCTCATTTCCATTTTCTGTGATTTCTTCATTTCCATTTTCTTCACTTTCTGTGATTTCTTCACTTTCTGTATTTTTATTTTCCGGCCTATCAGGTAACCACCATACCAAAGATATCCCAACAGATATCGTAACCACTCCATAAATCAAATACATCCATTGCCAGCCCGTATACCCTCTAACTCCGTCCATTTTCTGAACTCCAGCACTAACTAATCCAGCTACAGCAGCGGAAATCTGAGCAGCTGTAAAGTAATAACCTATCCTCTTGGTACTACGCTCATTCGGATACCATAACGAGATATAATAGCTCATTCCGGGCCACGTTCCGGCGCCTACTACTCCGGAAATAAATCTGGCTGCAATTAATCCTCCGCTGTTTTTTAGCACGTGATAACAGGCATAAACTAATCCTACAGTTATAACTATACGGGCTAGCCACGATTGAGGACTAACTCGGGTCATGATGAGATTCATGGGAACATCAAAGAGAATGTAGCCCACGTAGTATAATGCAGAAGCAGTGGACGTGTCTTTACTGGTTAAATGGAGTTGTTGGATTAAGGAATGGCCCTGGGTTCGGTTCATAGTTAAGGTAAGGCCATAGCAATTGGATCCAAAGGAGGTGAGAAAGTACATGCACCAGAGAGCAGGAATGATCCGGTAATCGAGTTTTCGGTAGATTTTATCGAGGTCTGGGGAATTTGTGGATTCTTGTGGATTTTGTGAGTTTTCCAGATTTTCCAGATTTTCCAGATTTTGCAAATTTTGTTGCAAATTTTCGATTTGTGTCATTTTGGTAATTTGAACTTTTGATGTAATTCTGAGAAACGTAACTCTTATAAAGTTGATAAGCGTAAAAAGAGTAAAACTCTTATAAATTGTTTAATTGGTTGGACTTCTTGAAGTTATTAATGAAGTTAATAAGTAATGAAGTTAATAAAGTATGAAGTTAATAAAGTTTTTAAATCCTTAAATTCTTAAACACTTAAATTCTTAAACACTTAAATTCTTAACTTCTTAATTTCTAGAAATTCTTCTTCTAAGATTCTTCTTCTAAGATTCTTCTTAAATTCTTCTTCTAAGATTCCTCTTAACTTCTAAGAATCCTTAAATTTAATTTTCAATTCTGGAATATAATCAAGTGATTAATTGTATTCTTAATTTATTCCTAACTTAACTTCTTATTCTTTAGTTGTTTATTATTTCTAATTATTTTCGGAATTCTTACTCCTTATATACCAAATCCTGATTAATTCCCCAAAGAAAAGAATTAGTGCAAAATTGAGTCAAAAAAAAGTCAAAGAAAAATTTGAGGAGTCATGAGGAGTCATCGAAAACATCCAAAGTGCAATAGTTAACATGACGAAAATCAAATCTTTTGGCTGCAAATCCCAACAATAATATTCTTACGGATGTATACTTCCTAATGAGTTCTGGCGTAGCCAGAATGAAGAATGTTCTCTATTTGTTATAGATGATTAATAAGAAATAATAACAAGAATACAAGAATACTATTACAAGAATACATGAATACTATTATACTATTACAAGAATTACAAGACTACTATTATGAGTCAATTCATTCTAATTATATCTACATTCGTCATTACAATGATTCTTTTATTAATCTATTTTTGTAAACTATTAGTTGTACTTCTTATTAAAAATTATACAAAAGTTGATCGTATAAAAATTATACAACAGTTCTACAAAAGTTGTATAATGAAAATCAACTGAAAAATGCTCAAATCAAAATCAACAATTTAATGTTTATTAATAATACACGAGAACAGAAACAAAACTAAAAATGAAAAATCATAATCTGGATTTGAGTCATATTATAAACCATTGAAATATTCCGTGTTAAAAGGATTAATATCACAGCACTTGACAATCTGGTTTATAATTAAATTGCTATAAGTTATTACAGTTAAGTTATTACAGTTATAATCAAGTTACTATTTGTAACTATTTGACTGAGGTTTTCTTAGATATAACTGTGAATTCATATCTACAGAATAGCCATTTGACTTATGTATGGAAATTTTTTATTTATGGTATTTTTAAAAATAATTGGTGAATTTCCAGAATTTACAGAATTTACAAAATTTACAAATTTAAATAATTTACATATCATAAAATAATCGCCAAGTATCGAGGTGACTTCAATTGTTAGTAATATAGAGTGAACTTTGATTGGATAAAGAATAAACAGAAACGTCAAAAATACCCCTAAAATAAAAAAACCCTTTCTTATACAACCCCTAAAAAAAATCCCAAAAATAAACCCCCTAAAATAAAAAAACCCTAAAACCCCTAAAACCCCTAAACACGTAAAACCATTAAACACGTAAAACACCTACAGTATTCCGGTTATACCTATAAACAATCTTATATTGTCATCTCCATTTTTATGGTTAAATGCTTCTTTTCTGGCTGCAAAATAAAAAAAGTTCGAGTTTATAGAAATATTAATGAAAACAGATTAAATGTGGCATTTCCCAGATTATTCTCATATTTTAAAATTTCCACATAATTTGTAACAAATTTATATTTTAATCCATTTCCATTTCCTATATATTCTCCATATTTATTCATATTTTTTATGATAATAAATTCAAACCTATGCATTTCTTATTCTTTCCAATATACAATGAAAATATAATATAAAGAAAAGTAAAAACAATATAATGAGTCTTATATTTATTAAATGTATTCCTTTTTTATTGATTGTATCTTCTTATTCTTGTTATATTTATTCGTGTTATATTTATTCTTAGTTTCTTTAATATAAGTCAATACAATTTGAAAGATTGGAAATAATTAAATTAATTTTTGGCTGCAAAATAAATTTTATGACTGCCTCATAATAGTACATTTAATATAAATATTCTTAATACTATACTTAATATAAGTAGTCCATCTTTATTCATTTCTAATAGAAATTCCAGAATATTTTCTCGTTATTTCTCATTAATATACAATAGTAATATACATTTAGTAATACATTTAGTAATATACAATAGTAATACAATACTAATATACAATCATTCTCTTCATTTCTTATAACTTTTCAAGCTAATATCTTTACAGGTTAAAACCTGGCCCATTGGGTAATCACAAACCCTTTTGATTTAGGCGTTTTAGGACTGGTTTCGGTATTTTCCTGCAAATTTCTGGGAAGCAGTTTATTTATCTCGAGTTTATCTTCTGGAATCTTTTTACTTTTGATTTCTACAGTTTTTTTTGTTTCAGGGTTTTTGGATATTTCGGATATCTGGATTTCAGGTTTTAATTCTTGAGGTTTTAAATCTGGAAATTTAAAATGAAGTTTTATTTCTTCAGGGTTCAATTCTTGAAGTTTTAATTCTTCGGGTTTTAAATCTTGAGGTTTTAATTCTTGCAATTTTACTTCTTGAAGTTTTAAATCTTTAAATTTTACTTCTTCAAGTTTTAATTCTTTTAATTCTTTTAATTTTAATTCTTTTTCTTGATTTACGATTAATTCACTTTCCGGATTCAGAATCTTCCGAGGAGCCGAGATTTTTACGTGTTTTGCTTGAGAAGCTTTTTTTACGGTTATTTGTTTTGCAACCAATACATTTTGAGAAGTTTCCTGAGAAAGTTGGATTTCATTTTGTGGTTTTTCAATTTGTGGTTTTTCAATTTGAGATTCCTTTTTTTTGGTTTTACTTTTATTCTTTTTAGATTTGGGTTTCTTTGGTTTGATTGGAGTTTCCGAATTTTCCGAATTTTTACGATTTTCTGAGTTTTTACGATATTCACGTTTTTCATGAATTTTACGATTTTCACGATTTTCACGATTTTCACAAACTTCACAATTTTCTTGATTTTCTTGACTTTTAATTCTCATTTTATTTTCCACTTTCAACTTTTTATCTCTTTTCCGAATTACAATTTGATTCTTTTCCGATTTCACTGGAATTGAAATCTCTGTGCTTGTAGAAATCGTTGGAATTCCCGAAATTGTATTTTCCGAAACTTCCGAAGATTCTGAAACTGAAACCTCTGAAACGCCTGAAATTGGATTTTGAATATTTTGCGATTCATCAAAAGTGATACCTCGTAATTCCGACTTGTTTGCTGCTCGTTCTCTGATTCCTTCAACTAAAAGTTCCAAGTGTAGAGAGTCGTTTGTTTCGTTAATTTGATTGATTTCTTTGATTTCTTCTTCTTTGATTTCTTCTCTTTCTTCTTCTTCATTCTTTGCAGCCAAAATGGAAACCACCAGGACAAACGAAACAGGCAACGCTTTTAAACGTGCTGGGTCGTGTGCTTGATTTGACCAACAGGACGCAATTAGAGAAGACATGGCTTAGTTAAAGTGATTTTAGTGGAATTTCAGTTTGGCTGTAAAAATGAAAATAAATAAAAATTAAAATGAACTCGTCAGATTTGAAGAAAAAAATTAAAGGGAATTAAAAGGGAAGAAAATTAAAAGGGAAGAAAATTAAAAGGGAAGAAAATTAAAAGAGAATTAATAGAAGAATAAAGAAGAATAAAGAGTAATACAAGAAAACTAATAGGGAGAATTAATAAAAGATACAAAGTGTATAGGTATAGGAAGTGTAATGATTAGTGTGATTGATAGTAATGATAGTAATGATAGTAATGATAGTAATGATAGTAATGATAGTAGTATTTAATTATGAGTAATACTACAATACTACTGATGCTTTGAATGAAACTACTTAACAACAAAGGTGCTCATACTTTAACGTATATGTAGGATCGTAATGTGTATTCTATAGAGCGAGCACATATAAGAAAAGTATATAAGTATATAAGAAAAGTATATAAGAAAGTAGAGATAAGGTAGATATTATGTATAAGAGATTAAGTATATAAGAGATTAAGTATATAAGTGATAAGGTTAAGAGATAAGTATATAAGAAAAGTATATAAGAGATTAAGATTAGGTTAAGATATGTAGTATATAATGTGTATACAATGTATTTATAATACAATTAATGTAGTATGTATACTATATATTACTATATAAGAGATAAACTACACCTTTTTTTACATATATCATACTAATTTTATTAGATAGTAAGTTATTTGATCGTATTAGGTGAATCTTAAATTACACTGAATATGAAGAATTTCATTATAAGAAAAATTGAAGAACCCACTGATTATTCTGATATTCATTATTTATTAAACTGGAATATTATACATTCTTTCTGAAACGTTAATATTAAAAATTAATAAACAAAACTTAACTAGAAGAACTGAGAAAAAGAACTCAAAAGAATCGGTATCCACTTCTATTTGTTTATCGTATTGTTAAGTTTCATAGAATAAGAACAAGATTCTGAGTTAAAGACATTTCTCTGAAATTGTGATTTCATTTTTTGATGATTTCTTGATTTCTTGGTTTCTTGATTTTATTTAAAAAGGTTAAAAGTCATAATTTAATCAAAAACTTACACTCAAAATTTACAACCAATTTAAAAAATGAAGAATAAAGAAATTACAATAAAGAGTATTCAAATGAAATAAATAATAAACATATAAATAAAAAACATATAAATAAAAAACATATAAATAAACATTCAGTTTCAAAATAACACGCCGATGATTTCGGAATTCTATGAATTTTCTCTAATTTCGAGCTTTTTAAACAAATCTTCTTTTGCAGCCAATTATAATTGTCTCTAATTTATTGTCTATGTAATTTATTGTCTATTCATTTCAATTGTCTATTTAATTTCTTGTCTATCTAATTTATTGTCTATTTAATTTCAATTGTCTATCTAAAACCCCTATTCTGTCTAATACTATTGTTTTATTCTTCTACGTAGAGCTTATAAAATTTTTATTGATTAGGGTATTCATGTATTATTAAGTATTTCATATTTATCAATTAATTAGTAGTTCATATTTATTATCTTATGCTTTGCATTTAGGATGTTCTTAATCTATTGGATGTTTTCATATTGTATTGCACTTAGGATGTTTATAGTCTATTGCACTTAGGATGTTTTAATATATTGATGTTAGGATGTTTTCTCATAAAAAAGACCCAAAGTGCAATAAGAATCTCATATATTCAGTTAATCACATTTCTGAAAAACCTAGTTCTTTCTATTTTTGTGATTTCTAATCTTCTCTCTAGTTTTCTATTCTTCTGTTTAGTTTTTTTTCTTTTTAATCTACTTTTCTTCTATTATTGGTTACTTGGATGTTTCTATTCTTGTTTCCGATGCTACTCATTTCTTCGCTACGCTCAGAAACGAGGCCGCTCCGCTCGAGAATAAGTGATGTCCTCTCAGCCATCTCCACACTCTGATCCACGCAAAAACTATGACCTATCCCCGTATTATCCACCTCAAACCACGCATTCCCATTCCCATACCTCCTCAAAACATACTCCCTCGACTTATCATTCACCCAGTAATCCTTTTCCGCGTAAAAACACCACACTTTACAACTTTTCGTAAACTCTCCAAAATACCAATCATACAAATCATCATCCTTTTTTATACAATCTAGTTCCATTTTCGCCATTTCAAGCGAATGTCTGATGATATTTCCATTTCTGAAAAGATTATAACACCCATTTATCGCGTTTTCCCAACCTTCAAGCGACTTCTTATCGGTTAATTTCGGTTTTGCAGCCACTTTGCTCCGAATTATCTGCCGGATTGTTTTTTTTGGCAAAAGCGCACGCAAAAAATTTGCAACTAATAAAGTGAAAGAAATGAAAAACGGAATAAGAAACAATTTAGAGAAAAACACGCCGGATTCGGAGTCGGCTATGTCGATAAGCGTGGGACAAACCATTCCGGAGAACTTGATGGTGAATCTGTGTTGTAACTCCGGGTCGTTTAGCAATCTTTTTATCACTCTGGGCACCAAATACGAGCCAAATGAATGGGAAATCAAGTAAAGATCTACGAGTTTATTTTCCGCCTTATTCTTTTGTAAAATCATTTGTTTCAACACATCATACTTGTGTTGGATTTGCGTTTCCTCGTTGTAAAACTTATATTCAAGTGAAAGCGCTTCTTCGGACGAATCGTACCCGCAATGGCCAATACAAAGAAGTTGGAACCGGGGGAATTTCGTCTGGAGAATGTCAAGATAGGTTTTATAGAATTCCACGAGGCCGGGGTTTCCGGGAATAAACACAAGAACGGGAACATTATGTTTTCGGGTTTCCACGGGGGGTTTCAGGTATGTGGAGAAGGAGTAGGTCATGATGATTGATGGTTGGTATTGAGTATTCTATTAATAAATTTGATCAAATTTAAATTGATCAAATTTAAATTGATCAAATTTAAATTTTCAGAATGAGAAAATTTGAGATTTGAGAATTTGAGGAGTCGGCTTATGATTAAGAGATAGAGATTTATTTGATAAAGAGATAGAGATTTATTTGATAAAGAGTCCTTATTATAAAGATTCCTTATTTGATTAAGAGACTTTACTTATTTTATTAATATTTCTTGTAATTCATTCTGTTTCTCTATGATTCTTTTAAGAATTTATTAAGACAGATTCTTATTATGAGATACCGAATTTTTATGAGAAATGAGAAATGAGAAATGAGAAATATACGAGATATGAGAGATATACGAGATATGAGAGAAATTCAAGTTATATTATTTTTATAATGTATCATTTGTATAATGTGTGATTTGTATAATGTGTGATTTGTATAATGTGTGATTTTCATAATTTATCATTTTCAAAAGGTCTCGAAATCAAACTGAAACATAACCAGCACATTTATTACTTTGGTTACACTGTGTTACTCGTAGTAGGGTTCTTTTGTGTTCAGTAGATCTTTAGTAGTTTTTTATTCTTGATATGGATTACTTGGAAGTTCACAATGATTTAATAAAATGAGAAGGTAAGCTGTATGTTATATATAGAGAGAGGTAAGGTGTTTAGGATATTAATAGTGAAAATAGTGAGAATACCGAGAATATTAAGAAAACAGAGAAATAGTGAGAATATTAAGAAAAAGCGAGAAATGAAATACCGAGAAATATAATAAAACAGCGAGAAAAACCGAGAGAATACCGAGAAATAAAATTAGCGAGAAACAGTAAAATACCGAGAAATACCGAGAAATTGACAGAAAAAGCGAGATACCGAGAATAGCGAAAATAGCGAGAGAAAAAGCAAAATAGCGAGAAATAGCCAGAAATATTGAGATACCGAGAAATATATAATACACTCCAAATATCCACATCTTCACTAAGAATCAAGCAATACTCGATAAACACACTCCGTTTTTCAAGAGTAATTGTTACACTAAATAAGCATATAACTAAGATATATAACAAAAGTAAAGCATATAACTAATAACTAATAACTGAAAATTACCACACATATTTGATGTTTGGGTGTTTTCTCATTTTCTGTCTTTTTGATGTTTGGGTCTTTTCTGATGTTTGGATTTTCTTGTACTAGTACTAGTACTAATAGGAATAGGAAACTAATAAGATAATAAGATAATAAGATAAGACAACTAGTACACTCACTCGCTACGCTCGCTCGCTACGCTCACTCACTCACTCGCTGCGCTCGCTCATTCGTTCCCCTCTCATAATAAAACACCTCCCCCTTCTTATCAACCAACACCACAATCTGAGTCCTAGTCCCATAAACCTCTTCCCCTCTCATCACCGGCGGAATAAACACCGACTCTCTCAACCCCATCAACTTCTCCTCCCAACTCTCAAGATTCCTATCATACGTATCATGACTCAAAATACGAAAGCATTCATCAACTAAATCCCCTTTAAAAGTACTTAACTCTTTTACTAGGCTCTTCCCTATTTCCACTTTTTTCCAGGGATCATCGTATAACGAGTTCGAGACCCCGAAAACGCCTTTTTCCACTTTGCCCGTTTTTCCCCGATTACTCAATAACCTCAACCCCTGAAAATCGCCACCCCTTAATTTCAAACTCCCGTAAACCAAAGTGAACCCTCCAACCTTATCAAGACAACTGCTCACTTGATCCATCCATTCCTCATCAGATAATTCACTCTCAAGGTACGAAATGGGAAGAATACCCCGCGAGAGACTGGCCACGACTTCCTCTCTGTAATTAAGAAGAACTGCCACCTTTCCTCCAGTGGTGATTCCTATCCACGTTCCATGTTCTGGTCTGGCCAAATCCAAAGGTGATAGAATCTTTCCTGAGTTTAATGGTCGGTAATGAGATGCTTTGGTCTTGCGGTTGAAGAACTCGTCTCGATTGGAAAGAAGAATAAAAGGGTATTCGGGATGTTCGGTGGTTGTAAGTAGAATGCACATGCTTGTTGTTTATTGTGGGGTTTTATGAATGACGTAATATTGAAAATGAAAATGAGAAAAATGAGAAAGAGAAAAATGAGAATGAAAATGAGAAAAATGAGAAAATGAGAATGAAAATGAGAAAATGAGAAAATGAAAATGAAAATGAGAAAATGAAAAACGTATAATGAAAAACAACATATAAATGGATAAATGTATAAATGTATAAATGTATAAATGGATAAAAATATGATTCTTAGAATCATAATAGAATGTGTTAGCATAGAATTGACTAGAGGGAACCCTTTAATAGTAATTAATACCAATGTCATGATCTGTGTAAGATATCGGTAAATCTTTTCCTAATTAGGATATCTGAATCATGATTAAAATAAATAATTTCACGTATCCGAGAGAAAGTGGATCTTTTTTAGTTTTCCTATTACTTCTTTTCCTATTACTTTTTTTAATTTTAGAATTACAACTACAAAGTAGAAAACATAAGTAGAAAATACAAGGTATATAGAAGATATATATAAAGTATACTCATATAATCTAAACAGCTCTTCGTTTTTTCGTAAAATGAAAAGCTCAAAATATTCTAATTTCTATATAAAACATTTATACCCCTAAATTCACCACCCGTAATAAAATACCCCTTTTTTTATCACCCCTTTTTCCAAATTAAAAATGAAAAATTGACTATTTAACTATTAAATATAAACAACTCATAAACTTTCGATTTGTAGATCAAACCAGTGGAATATACAAGTAACTTAGAAATACTTAAAAGTAATATACTGGATACGATAAAGTTATTGTGAAAACTCGAGAGATTCAGGAAATTTGAAATTAAAAAACGAAATTAGCAAAGTGAAGTGAATTAAGAAAATTATAAAATAGAAAAATGAAATAACAAAAATGAAAAATAAAATAGAAAAATAGAAAAGTGCGTAAAATAAATGATAATAGAACGTTTTTTCGAATTACTTCCTATTTAAGTATCCTGCTTTAACTAATTTATCTTGTATTTTTATGTAAAATAACAAAATAAGTAAAGTAAAAAAACTCTTAACTTCAGTATCTGACTATCGATTCCTCAGAATTTAAAGTATTCGTTCTTCAAATTGCTGCAAAATAAGAAAAGAATAAATTAGGAAATTTTCCATGAGCCGCACAAAAGTTGCAAATTTAAAGCTGCAAAATTAAAATTAAAACCACACAACCTGATAAACAGAAAAAATCAATAAAATGAAAAGATATTCAGAATCTACAAACTAGTGAGAATCAAGCGCACTAATCAGATTTTCAAAAAAAAGCATAATACTAAAATTACTAATAATAAAAATAATACACGTTAAATAACTAAATACCTAAAAATTAGAATATATTAAACTCGCTAACTCGCTTGTTAAAATACATGCTAAATAATATACGTTAATAGGATAATACGTTAAAAGGATTACGTTAAAAAGATATTACGTTAAAAAGATATTACGTTAAAAAGATAATATACTAAATAACCAAGTAGCTAATATAAAAAACAACCTAGAAATATTAAACTCGCTATATAACTAACGATATACACTCGCTATATTAAACTCGTTTCATTATTACTATTCAATGGATTTTCCAAATTAGGCAATTCTATATGCGCCGCACGAAAGTTGCAAAAAAGTTGAAAAATTTACAAAAAAAGTGATAAATAAAAAATGGATAAAGTGTGAAAATGAAAAATTGAAAAGACATTCGGAATCTACAAACCAGTGAGAATCTAATGCACTTTTCGGAATTCCAAAAAGACCTTAAATAGATATATAACTAGAAATATATAAACTACTTAGAAATATACTAAACTCGATAGATAAAACTCGCTTTTCTTGTTTAGATTAAACTATCTAGAAATATATACTAAATTCCCTATATAAATACCTAGAAATAGATATCACTTCGCTCATATTCAATTAGATTTAAAGCTTTTCCGAAATAGGCAATTTTCCATGAGCCGCATGAAAGTTGCAAGTTGAAAAATTTGTAAATAAAAAGTGATAAATAAAAAACGGATAAACTGTGAAAATAAAAAAAATAAAATGTACGTATAGTCTACAAAACAAGGAGAATCTAATTCACTTTTTGGAATTTCAAAAAAACGCACAATACTAAAGATACTTATAATATTAGTACTAATATTAATATATAAAAATAGTACGTTAAATAACTAATACGTAATTAAATACCTAAAAATTGGAATATATTAAACTCGCTAAACCTCGATTTGCTAGTTAGCAGCACCGCAAATAAAATAGAAGAAGTAAAATAGAAGAAGTAAATAACAAAAAGAGAAATAAGTAAAATATAGAATAAGTAAGATAAAGTAAAATAACAAAATAGAATAAAAATAACAAAATAGAATAAAAATAACAAAATAGAATAATAGAAAAATAGATAACAAAATAAAGAAATAAGTATAATAAGTATAATAAAAAAATGAAATAACAAAGTAACGTAGAAAAATGACTTATCGATCCTCAAAATTTAAAGTAATCGTTTTTTAAATGGCTGCGAAAAAGTAAAAAAAGTGAAGAACAAAAATAACAAAGTAAAAATGAAATAAGTAAATAACAAAATCATACTAACAAAATAAGAAATAAGAGAATAAGAATAGAATAAGTAATGTAAAATAGAAAAGAATAAAATAAGAAATAAGAAATAAGAAATAAGAGAGTAACAAAGTAATAAAATAGAAATAAGTAAGATAACAAACTAATACTAACAAACTAACACTAACAAAATAACACTAACAAAATCTCGCTACTCTTCTCTACAAATACAAAATAAACTTAATAACAAATAAATTAATAGTAGAATATAAATTAATTAATAATAGAATATAAATATAAATAAAATAATAATGCAAATAGAAGTAAATTCATAATAGAATTATAGAATTGTAGAATCGAGGAATCTCGCTACGCTCGATTCAATAAATTAATTATAGAATTGACGTATAATCGAGAAATCTCGCTACGCTCGATTCCTCAATTCTACGTCAATTCCACCCCACTCTCAAAACTCACCTCCGCCATTCCAAACTCATCATACAAATTCTCCACCATATTCCTCGGAACATACTCATTCTCCTTCCTCTCTCTCTCCTCAAACTTCCACATATAATCCGTTTCCTCAGACTCAAGAAACTGGCCAACATCAAAGGGAGAGTCATCGTATTTGTAATTTTCCTCGAACTTTCCCTTTTTCTTCCGATTTCCCAATTCATACGGAAAGTTCTCATACTTCTCATACTTTTCACTCTCCCTTCTTGGACTTATAAACTCAGGAACATCACAAGTACTCCGGAAATACGCCATACTACACAAACCCTCTGCCGTGGCACGTAAACTGGGATCCCAAGTAAGACAAGATTTCACCACTTTTGCCAATTCCCTATGAACACTTTGCGGAATAACCTCATTTATAGTTAAACCCGCTGCGTTTGGAAAACAGAAACCCAATTTCTGCGCTAATCCCGCCGCATCTTCCCAAAAACCCCCTAAATATTCACACTCATTCGGACTTCCTAGAACTTTTAAAATCCGCCAGGTTTGGTCCAATTCATTGGATCCAGGAAATAACGGACAGAAATTCGCGAGTTCTGCCGCTACAGCGCCAAAAGCCCAGATATCTATTGGCCGGGAATACCATTTCTGCCGGAGTAGAATCTCGGGAGAACGGTACCACCGGGTCAGAACATACGCCGTGTAATGTTTAAGGTTATGAATACTCCTGGCAAGTCCGTAATCGGCCAATTTCACTACAAAGTTGTCTTTTCTTCTGAATTCCGGAATACTTTCTTTTCCCCCGTAGTATTGGTGTGTAGGAACTACAAGGATGTTTTCTGGTTTGATATCCCGGTGAAAAAACTCGTGAGCGTGGATATGCGAAATAGCAGAAAGTAACTGCGATAAAATACTCTTTAGAGTTACCGGCGAGAAATGGATGTTTCTGCGTGCTTTCATAAGCTGGTACAAGTTCTGGCTCATTGGTTCCATGGAAATATGCAACTGCAAATTGACGTCATCACAGAAAATCTCGTAGATTTGCACTAAACACGGATGAGAAGAAACAGAAAGAATAAACTTGACTTCTTTTACCTTTGTATAGTTCTGTAATACCGGTAATCTTTTCTTCATTGTTTTAATTGCTACCAAGTTGTTTTCGCCGTTTTTCCGCGAATCTACGAGAAGTTCCATCATGGTTCCTTTACGCTGGGGAAGATTTCGGATGGGAAGTTTGGATCTGGCGAGTTCTACGGATCCGAAACTGCCGTTGCCGAGGGTGTTGAGGGATTGGTAGTGGGAATGGTAGGAGTGGAGGGGGAGCATCATAAAGAATAGAAAGAATAGCGCGAAGCGGTATTCTTTATATGGTAAGAATAGAAAGAATAGAGCGGAGCTATATTCTTTATATGGTAAGAATAGAGCGGAGCTATATTCTTTATGTTCTAGTTATTATACTAGATATTCTTTTTATGTTCTAGTTATGTACTAGTTGTTTTCTAGATGTTCTAGATGTGTTCTAGTTAAGTTCTAGATGTTCTAGTTATTCTTTTTATGTTCTAGATGTTCTAGATGTTCTAGTTATTATACTAGTTATTCTTTCTAGTTATGTTACTAGTTAAAAGAATAGAGATATTCTTTATGTTACTAGATGTTTTCTAGTTATTATACTAGATCTTCTTTTGGATAATCTGTTTAGATCTCTTATGCTCTAGATGTGTTCTAGTATTATCTAGTTATTATCTAGATGTTATCTTCTAGATTGTATGATATACTAGTTATTATGTTCTAGATTCTATGTTCTAGATATATGTTGTACTAGTTATTATACTAGTTATTATCTAGATGGTATTTTATCTTCTAGATGTTATACTAGTTATATTCTAGTTATTATCTTCTAGAATTTATGTTATACTAGTTATTTTCTTTATACTAGTTATCTTCTTTCTAGTTATAATTCTTTGTAGGATTATTCTAGATGTTACTAGTTATGTTACTAGTTATGTTCTAGTTATCTTTATACTAGATGTTATACTAGTTATAATCTTTATACTAGTTATTATACTAGTAATATACTCTTTATGTTATACTAGTTATGTTCTAGTTATTATAATGAGGTTATTATCTAGATGTAGATGTTATACTAGTAATACTCTTAAGGTATAGATGTTATAGTATAAGTATTATACTAGATGTTATACTCTTTATGATTAAAGTATAGATGTTCTAGATGTTATACTAGATATTAATATGGTTATTATATGGTTATTATAATATGTTTATGATTTTGGATATTTCCTTGTATTCTTATTTGAATATTGAATGAATATCAAAAGATGAAATGGATATTAAGTATTAGTTATTAAATGATTAATGGAATTGTTATAATATCAAATAATAGTATTAATATTAATGAATTCAAAAATGGAATGATAATGGAAATATTTGGAAAGGTTATTAATGGGATGAATATTAAGAATGATAATTAATATGAAGATATTAAATGAATATTAATAGTAATAATTAATACTAAGTAATATAATGAATATTAATACTAAGTAATAATTAATAGTAATATCAAATGAATACTAATAATATCAAATGAATTGAATATCAAATGGAATTAATAATGAAATGAATAATGAATTGAATCTCAAATAAATCTCAAATGAATATGAATATCACTCTATGACTGTAACGATCTGAATATTAAAGTAATACTAAGTAATACTATCAAACTATCAATTAAGTAATAAAGATCAACTGTAACTCTAACCTAACTCTCGTACTCTCTCGTACTATTTCTTCTTTCTAAAGTAATAAGAATATTTATCTATTTCATTCTGGCGGCAATTGGATTTTAAAGTGGCAGCCAAATGGAAACAGAGGTGTTACAAGTTGGAAAAACTGCTCGAAAAGGCGGTTTTAGAAGCGGAAAGGGGGGGACAGAATAGCTACAAGTAATATAAGATGAATGAATCACGTTTGAACCGCGTACCTCCTCTATACATCGAGATATCTACGATTATCTTGTATATGTTCCAATTGGGAAATGGCCGCAGGCTGAAAAGATCCAAAGTGCAAAAGAAGTGCAAAGTTTGAGAGGTGTGACAGAATAGAGCGAAGCGATATTCTGTCTATTCCATCTATTCCATCTCTAGAGAATAGAGCGTAGCTCTATTCTCTTAGTAATCTTCATCTTTATATCTCCTAGTCTTTCTCTCTTTCTTTATTCTATGTATCTTATATCTACCCTTACTATTGCAGTTAGGGCCTTTTTTCTCTACTATTGCAGTTCGGGTCTTTTTCTTACTATTGAAGTTAAGATGTTTTTTCTGGTTTTTCTACTCAGTTAAGGTGCTTTTATTATTGAAGTTAGGGCCTTTTTCTGAATATCTATTATTTACTATTGCACTTGGGATCTTTTCATATACTATTGCACTAAAAATCTTTTCACTTTATGAATACCTATCCTTTACTATTGCACTAAAGATCTTTTTCTTATACTATTACAGATCTTTTTCTTATAATATTGCACTAAAGATTTTATTCCTATGTTATTGCATTTGGGATCTTTTCTTATAATATTGCAAGATATTCTCTATTCTGTATACCCATCTTTATTGATTATATTTATTCTCTATTAGATTCCGGTATACATATTCTCTATTCTCATTTTCTAGTCTTTATATTCTTTATATGATCTATCTATTCTCTTTTCTTTATGTATCTTATGTCTTTTCTCTTACTATTGCAGTTAAGGTCTTTTCTCTAGTAAAGTCTTTTCTCAGTCTTTTTCATTCTCTTAGTTAATACTCTTGTTAATACTCTTGTTAATACTCTTCAATTGTTTATTTTTATATTGAATAGGAAGTGATGCTCTATACGTTTTATATGCTTATGCTTTATTTATATGTTTTATATGTTTATTCTTTTTATCTTACTATGGGTTTTTTGCATTTAGGATCTTTTCTTTATTTTGCAATCACATTTGATTCTTTATTTTTATTTATTTGTTTGATTTTTGCAATTCTTCACTGCTCTGTATATTACACGTCTTTCAATGTGTTCTATATTCTATATATATTATATTCTTTATTTTATATTCTCTATTTTATCTATTTATTACCCTCTTTGAGTTTCTTTAATTTTTAGTAAATACATTTTTTCAAAACCCCCTACCCCTTAAAAATGAGACTTGAGAATTTTTGAAAACAAATAAATTCTGCCTGTGATGTTTCCATTTCTATAATTCACTTGTTATTCTTATCTTCACTATTTTCTTATAAAGTATATTTGTATGCTGTATTCTTTATTCTTTAAATTCTGTTCATTAAACTCTGGATACTTTTATATTCTTTCTATACTTCCGCTTATATATAATACATATCAATTTCCAAAAACTTTCCTATATAAACTTCATTAAACAATTTTAAGTTATAAATTGCATATTAATACAAAAATTGCATTTATTATTTTTAAGATTTCTCTTTTTTGCAGCCATAAAAAATATAAAAAAATACTAAAAAAATTCACTTTACAACGTATACTTAATAAAAACCACTCTTTTCACTCTTAAATCAGTTTAGTTATTTATTTTATAATCACTTTTTTGATTTAACTACAACTTTTCTAAATTAACTATCCTATATACCTTAAAAACTAAGAAGTAAGAGAAATAAATAAAATGTGAAATCTTAATGAGAAATAAATATTCACTTGTATTTTTTTTCTACAATTTGCACCCAAAAAAATCAAAACTCATTAAAACTCATTAATTTTAAATCGTATCTCTTCTTAATCTTTTATATAATTTTACTTTTTTATTCTTTTTAGTCCATTTAATTCTCCTTATTTCCTTTACTAGAAAACTTGAACATTCACATCTATTTAAGCTTATAGATTTTCTTTCTACTGAATATTAGATTGAATATTTTTATTGCAAGTCAATTTGTAGTGTTATTTAATATATATCAAATAAATCTCGTTGTCTCATTTCTCGCTTTCTTGGTATTCTCTATTTCTCTTTATCTCGTTATTTCAATTTTTCTCGCTATTTCTCACTAGTTTCAGAATTCTCGCTATTTTCTCGCTATTTCTCAATAATTTTTCCCTCGCTATTTCAATTTTTCTCGCTATTTTATCTCGCTATTTTCCTCGTTAATTTCAATTTTTCTAGCTAAACCCTCGTTATTTTTTTCTCGCTATTTCTCGTTATTTCTCACTATTTTCAATTTTTCTCGCTAATTATTCCCTCGCTATTTTTTTCTCGCTAAAATTTCCCTCGCTATTTCAATTTTTCTATTTCATTATATCACGTGACTCTCCAAGATCCAGTGAATATTCATTTATTCTAATATTCAATATTCATTTATTCTGATAAATTCTCCTCAAACATCTTTAAAATTTCACTTCTTTTTAAATATCTACTAGATCTGAGTATCAGAATCAATTTCACAAGAATGTGAGTTACTTAAATAGTATGTAGTTATACTTATACTTATATAAATATCCTTTACATATATATTCTTTATATAAATATTCTTTACATATGAATTCTATATATTCTTTATATTCTTTATATTCTTTCTTTATATTCTTTATTCTTTATTATTTATATATTCTTTCTATATATTCTTTTTTCTTTCTACATTCCACTTTTTCTTTACTTTTATTTTTTTCGCATCTTTTTAGAAATTTAAATTTGCCTAACAAAATTTGCCTAACAAATTGCACTAAAAAATTGCACTAAAAAATTGCACTAAAAAATTGCACGTATTCTTTTTTTATAGTACTAGTATAGTAGTAGTAGTAGTAGTACCTAAAGGTACTACTCCTCCTCCTCACTCTCACTCGTCTCCTCAAATATCAAAAACTCTTCACTTTCCTTTTTCCCATCGATATAAATTTCATACTTTGCATCCAAACTCGGTCTCACAAAAAGAAGATCCGGTTCTACGGTATAACTACTAATAATCTCTTTCTTCTCACTTTCATCCACCTCGATTCCCTCCAATTCATCCCTAACATACTTTGAATTAGTGGATATAAACCCCTGGGTCCTTTTATTAAGAAAATGCGGCAATTTGCAGCCACCTCGACAAATTCCATCCTCCTCGAAATCAGGACATCCCGTTTGATGCATAAACGGACACTTTCTTCCTCTGGGACAAAACCCGCCT
Organism: Aciculoconidium aculeatum; assembly: GCA_030579395.1. NCBI lineage: Eukaryota > Fungi > Ascomycota > Pichiomycetes > Serinales > Debaryomycetaceae > Aciculoconidium > Aciculoconidium aculeatum. The sequence continues at coordinate 200,025 of JAKTQU010000011.1, forward strand.
AAAGCAAAAGGCCTACAAAGCCAAATCTCGTATCGGGAATCGTCGTAGTTTTCGGGTTTCCAATGTTGGAATTTGCACCCAAAATTAAAACACTTTTTTTCCAAATAAAAACGACAAATCGGCGTGTTAAATTCGGTTAATTCGTGGTTAAGAAGACAGTTACGGGAATTGCACGTGCCTTGGAGAAACTGCTTGCATATCTTGATTCGTTTCTGGTTATGTTCGTATTCGCATGCTTTGCCTTTTTGGCAGATTCCTAGATGTTAGAAAGAGAAAAGAGAAGAAGAGGAGAAGAAGAAGAATTAGAATTAGAATAATTATAATTAGAAGGATTTTTGGGGGTTTTATTGCCTTTCATTTATAGTATTGCAGTAAGGGTCTTTTCTTTTTGCGGTAAGGATGTTTTCGTTATTTGCGGTAAGGATGTTTTTAACTATTGCGGTAAGGGTTTTTTTATTTATAGTATTGCGGTATGGATCTTTTTATAAAGGCCAGAACTGCAATAGAAAAAACATCCAAAGTGCAATACTTAACACAAAACATCCTTACCCCAATACTTAACACAAAACATCCTAACTGCAATACTTAACACAAAACATCCTAACCGCAATAAAACCCTTAGCATTTTAATTCTCTAAAAATCAAAGAATTATGTAAAAATCAAATTACTCTTCTTCTTCTTATCCTCTTCTATTTTATACTTACCTGTTCGTGTGAAATAGCGACAAGGCTCGATGAGTAAACTAAAGGTTAGTAGGGGTCTTTTAAAAGGAATAAAATACAAACCTTTTTCTGGCAAAGCATTTTAACACGCCGTTACGTTTTCTCGTGTATAAGCGCAGGTTCCAGGAAATGGAGGAGTTCTGATTATACGAGGAACTCGTATAATTAGAGGAGTTTAAATTCTGATTATTCTGATTATTCTGATTACACGAAATCGGCACGAGTTTCGCTCCGTCCCGAGTCACTGCGAATTTCTCGCCGTTGATTTCGATGCGGTCACATGAATCCGTTTTCGTTTTATTTCTGGAAATTCTGTTTTTGGTTCTGATTTTGTTTTTCATTTCGGCGATTTTCTCGAGTTTTTGCAGCCGGAGTTTTTCAATTTGCAGCAATTTCTCGTGTTCCCGGGCGTAAATCGCGGAGTTTACATAGGAGATGCTGGAATGGTTGTGTAGAGTGGAGTAGGTTGAGGAAATGGGCGAGGAATTTTTCTCGGGAATATCGGAAATAAGAGGTGGCGAAGGTGAAATTTTTGCTTCGGAAATATCGGAAATAACAGAAAGTTTGTTTTCAGATTTTTCAGATTTTTCAGAATTTCCAAAATTTCCATTTTCATTTATTTCACTTTCAGATTTTGAATTTGAATTTTCATTCAAATTCAAATTCTTTTCAATAAATTCGGAATTAAAAGAAGAAATTGAATCAGAACCAAAATTTGAATTTCCAGAATTAACGGAAGTTTCAGAATTTGAAGAATTTGAAGAATTTCCATTTCCATTCGAATTTGAATTAAAATTCAAATTCTCATTTAAATTCTCATTCTCTTTCTCTTTTCCCTTTTCATAAACCAAATTCCTATGAAACTTCGGAAACTTCGGAAACCTTGAATAAGGAGTTGCTCTATTTCCATGAACTCCTCTATTTCCATGAAATCTTCCCTGAAATCTTCCCTGGAACCCACGTGGTTTATACCCCGTGCCTCTTTCTGCTATTGCTTTCCGTAACGCCGCGATTTCCGCGTATTTGGCTTTGATTTCGTCGCTATCGCTCATAAAGTGTTGATTTTGATTTTGATTTTGATTTTGATTTGAATTTAAAAACGCGATGAGAAAAATTGAAAATGAGAAAAATAAAAGAATATATATAAAGAAATAAAGAGAATAAAGAAAGAAAGAGAAGAAAGATAAAGAAAGAAAGAAAGAATAAAAAAGATAAAAAAGATAAAGAAAGAATAAATAAAACATAAAAAAGATAAAGAAATAAAAAAGATAAATAAATAAAAGATAAAGAAAGAAGAAGATAAAAAAGATAAAGAAGGAAATAACTAGAAACAAATATATTCATTTTCATACTTTTCATAGTTTTCTCTTAGTAACATTTTATTTAGACCTTTCATATTTGAATTCCGTTTGTTAAGATATTATACTTTTATATTCATAGCATAATCTTTTTTCTATTTTCTACAAAATCACTTTACTAGAAAAAATATTCTGGAAAAAACGAAATATCTCAAAAAGCAAATGCTTAATATTTATTAAAAGATCCTCTAATCAGAGAAATGGAACTCACAAAATGAATAAGAAGTAACCTTTAAACTTAAAATAAGATAAGCACATATTTTATAGTTTATATGAAAAAAAAGCAAAATGGGTGCAAAAAGAAAAAAGCATACAAACTAGCAATTTCACGAATAAACTTCTTTGGATGATTTCTTTGTACTTGTAGGTAACATAATTCCTATAAAGTCCTCTATATATATCTATAACAACGTTATTTTGATTTTCTTCATTTCTAACATTTCCTTATTTCTATTCTTTCGTTATTGGTTTTTCAGTTTTGTAGCGGAGAATTTGAATATCATTTTGCCTGTGGTTTTCAGTGATTTGATGTATACGTATGAATATGAATTATATTAATTTGATATTAATTGGATAACACTTGTAGGTCCAGTTACAGTTTTAGTATTTTTGTTAATAGGTTATTTGGATATTTACTATATTTATTATATTTACTTCATAGCTTGCTTTGTAGGTACCAAGCTTATAATTCATGCATTTTCTGATTTTCTGATTTTCTGATTTTCTGATGCATTTTCTGATTTTGAATTTTCTGATTTTCTTTTTTTCTTTTTTTCTGATTTTCTTTTTTTCTGATTTTCTGAATTTTCTGATTTTCTGATTTTCTGATTTTCTGATTTTCTGATTTTCGATTACTCGTGAAATCGTGAAATCGTGAAACTAAGTGAGACATTAATTGAAACATTACTTGAAACACTAATCGTAAAATCGTTCTATAATTCATGTTATATCTAACTCCTTATAACTCATGCTGCATTTCTTTTATTCATCTTTTACCGATTTCTTGATTCTCTACACTACATCTTTCTTATCATACTATTGTAAAAACAACGTCAAGTCCAAAGAAATTCAAGAAATTCGAGAAATCTAAAAATCTTCAAAACTTCAAAATTCGAGAAATCAAGAAACCTCAAAAACCAAAGAAATCTCAAAATCTCAAAATTCAAGAAATAATTTCTTAAAGTATTATGATCAGGTTTATGAACTTCCAAAATCAAAAAGTGTATAAAGAGATACAATTAAAAATAGGATAGAATGTGTTGGATGTATTATATATCCGAGTCCCTTTCCTGTATTCATTCCTATCAAATTCGTATCAAATTCCTATATAATGTATGGAAATAAATAGTATATGATATAAATATTCAATGATTTTGTTTGAACTGACGTTTTAAGAGATGAAGTTGTTTGTCAACATTACTAAATGCGCTTTTTTTGTATTTTCTTATTTACTTCTTTTTAATTAGTGTTATGTATATATATATTTATAATACTAACACATATACAATTTAACAACTTAGTAAAATACGAGCACTGTTAATTTTAGCATATAATAATGGATTAATATTAAGTTTAGATCATTTTGGGTACTGCATTTATATTAGAATACATGTGAAATATAAATTCCATTTTTATTGTATTACCATTTTTCAACTTTTCGCAGCCAAAATTAATCACTAATAAATATTCATTTTCAGTAACTCCAGTTTTTTAATTCTGTTAAATACATTATATGTATTAGTAAGGTAGTAATGAAATATCTTGCTAAATATCCATAATTAACCTTAAAATCCAATTAACTTATTCTTTTTTCAGAAAATCTGCAAAAGAACTGGTAAAATGAGAAAAAAAGAGTAAAAAAAGAGTTAAAAAAGAGTAAAAAAAGAGTTAAAAAAGAGAAAAAAACTCGAATAGTCCTCTATGTATTTTGTATACTTAAATATATAATAAAAAATCTATTCGGAGAATTGTACAAGTAATAAAGTGATATATGATACAAATTAAATAGCGAGTACTATAATATTACATATACCTTATCATTCATTCTCCTTCACCTCTCATTTTTTAGTCTTAAAAAGTAAAAAATGGCTGCAAAAATCAATTAAAAAAATGGTATAAAAAAATGGCCGCAAAATTAAATGTTAAAAAAAAAGTTGAGTAGATTTAAGAAAATGAAGTAAAATAGGAAAAATAAGAAGAGTACTAAGACTAAAAATTCTAAGACTACTAAGAATACAAATAATACTAAGAGTACTAAGAATATTAACAGTACTATAAACTATCTACTAACTACTAACTACTAACTAACTATATGAGATTAACTATAACATTATATAAAACTAGAAGTATACGACTATAAAACTAAGTGTATATTAAGTAAGAAAGACTAAAATGAATTATAAGAAGAATTATTAAGTAATTCTTTTTGCAGCCATTTATGAACAAAACTTTCTCATAAAGTTGCAAATTCTAAACATCACATTTGACATAAAAAGAAGATAAAAAATTGGAATGTGAACCTTGTGATTTTCATTATCTTCTTTCTTATATTAAGCATGTTATATTTAGATACTCTATATAGATATATACCTTATATAGATATACATATTATGCCTTTTCTTAAACATGTTATATTAAATCAAAACGACTTCTCATAATAGAGATATCTAATAATATAACCAATGCACTTATATTGAACATTCTAGTAAATTCTATTTAAGTATACTTTATATATTTTTGAATAAGAAAAATGTGAACTCAAAAAATGGAAAATAAAAAGTTCACTGTAACTATTAATTTATATAGGAGATAAATCTAGTAATTTTAACTTTTCCTTAAAGTCCTAAATAAAATATAACCCGAAATAAAATATAAAACCCCCTCATTTCACAACCCCTAAAAAACCCAAACTTCAATACTAAATAAAAAGTGGGAAAAGGCCCAAAGTGCAATAGAAAAAGACCAGAACTTGAAAGACAACTAATGGAAATTATGTAAATTAACTATGTAAATTAACTAACTAACTAAATTAACTAAGGAAATTAACTAAGGAAATTAACTAACTAACTATGAATTAACTAACTATGTAAATTAAGAATTAGGAAATTAACTAAGAAAACTCATTAAATAGATAAGGATTAAAATATAAGTACTTTTTTTTTTTGCAGCCACTAAAATAGAAAAAGGTTTTTTTAACTCAATGATATTTAAGTATAATTATACAAAAAAATTTAATGTATACTTTATAAATTGATAATAATGAAGATTTACAAATTTCCTTTTTCTTGAATGGCTAATTTAAGAAAATCAGATAATCTTAATTCAAATAGAATATAAAAAATAGAAAATGAGTTATACAAGAGAAATTAGATGAATACTCAATGTATTTCAGTGATAAAGAAAGAAGAAGAAAAAATGAAGAATATGAAAAAAGAGAGTGAAGGTATTTTTAAGTATATAAAAAAAGAATTAAGTATATAAAAAAAAGAAGAAAGAAGTATATGAAAAGAAGTATATGAAAAAAAGTATAAACTATACGAAAACTACTCTCTCGATATTTCAAGAAATCCGTAACATCCAGTGGTTTTTTCTTTGGAAACATCGAAATTAAGAATCCTCAGATTTTGTTAAAAGTCTTCATTAATACGAAGTGTATTTCCTTTTAATTTCCTGAAAACTGAAAAACTGAAAAATGTAAAAAAATAAAGAAAACAAGAAAACTGAAAAACTGAAAAACTGAAAAACAAGAATATAAAGAATATGAAGAGACCTAGGGATAAACTAGTAGTTCAAAATATACTTTCTCTTATTTAACAAGAATATGTATATTAATTTTATATCGAGTGAATAGTAAAAAATAGTTATTTCTTATTTCCGATATTCCCGAGGTCTTAAATTTTACTATTTAAAATTTATTCTCACTTTTTAAATTTACTGTTATTCCCGAGGTCCCATAAATTGTGATATTACGCTTTCTCTAATAAAAAGTTCTTAATCACCTTTTACTTTTTGATTGTTATACTTTATCTTGACATGTTAAAAGGGAATATCATATAAATATAAAAATATCATATAAATATCAAATTTCAAATATCATAAAAATATAAAAATATAAAAATATTAAATATCATATAAATATCAAAATATCATATAAATAACTTGAAATCATGATTTTCTTTTCTGATTTTATTGAGTAATCTCAGATCTTGTGATATTCTTAGAAATTTCATACATAGTGCCCTTAAAAAGAATTAACAGTTCTTTTTATACTTGTTACTTTATTTAATACTTTTATTAGTATTTAATATATTTACAGGTTTAATTTTTGGAAAGAACATGGTAAAAAATATAGATAATTAATAAACTAACAAAAATATAAAAAGCCTGCCATCTTTCTTACTATATATAGTATCTTGTTATAGATGATTTTTTGCTCCTTAATGTACAAATTTATTAACTACATTTACTAAAAATATTCACCAATGAATTTATATAATCTTGTATATCAAAAATATTATACATAAATTATTGTAAGAACATCAAGATTTTATAGAATTAAGTTAATGTATTATAGTTAATGTATTATAGTTAAGATATAGTTAATGAATTTCCATTATAAATTACTTGAATATACAGAAGTTCTGTTCCTATAGTTTAGCTCTTACTATATTCAATCTTTAATATACAAACCAATAGGACTAGCAAGATACTATGAATATCTCAAGAACTTGAATGTTTTTAATGTTTTTAATGTTTTTAACGTTTTTATGTTTTTAGTGTTTTTAATGTTTTAAATGTTTTTAATAATTGCTGCAAAAATTAAAAATTGCTGCAAAATTAAAAAACTAAAAAATTGCTGCAAAAATAAAAGCCTTAATTTACGAAGAAAAATAAATAAAAGAAAGAACAAGAAAACCAAAGAATCGCACTTTCTTCTTTATTTGTATACTCTTTATGTTCTTATATAACAATTTAGTTATTTATGAATTCCGTTTAACTATGAATATAAGAATATAAAAACTACAACACTACTTCAAGATTTTATAGAATTAAGTAATGTATAGAGTAAACTTGAATAAACTAATAGTCACAAAGCTAACTAATATCACTTAATTAATATAATAAAGTATATTTGGCTGCGAAAAATGAAATTAATAAAGTAAAATTAGATTATATTACTAAAAGTTCGAGAGTGTAAGCGAATCTTGTTGTTTTTAGTTCTTTAGTTTTTTATTTAAACCCCTAAAAAAGAAAACCCCCTAAATTCAAAAAACCCCTAATTTAAAAACCCCCTAATTTAAAAACCCCCTAATTTAAAAACCCCCTAATTAAAAAACCCCTTAAAAATGAATACCCCCTTAATTTAAAAACCCCCTAATTATGAAACTCTAATCTGCCTAATAATTTATAATATTTTTTATGCTTGATTTTTTTATAATGCTGATTTTTTTATAATGCTGATTTTTTGATATATAAAGGAATTCTTAAAGTATGATTATATGTATAAGTCTCTTTAAGAAATATAGGAAATGAAAAATACAAAGTACCTTTAGATAGCAATTTCCCATTAAACTATTAATGGTAAACTTAATAGAAAGTGAAATACTTTAACATTTAATAGAGTGACTTTATTGAGTTGATGTTCATTGTAATTTCTTAATTTAGGGGTTTTTCTTATTTATTCCCCTAACTAACCATTTTGGAATTCTTTAGTTTTTGATTAAAAGTTTACAAAGATATGTTAAATAGAAAATTTACTAGTTTATAAATAGTATTAAAGATCTATTAGTTCCATTTTATACAAAATAAAAGATAATGATATTTATCATAAAATAAGGAAGGATAATAAACGAAATAGTAATATAATAAATATGGTAATTTTAAAAAAATAAAAAAATATAAGGTTAAATATATAAAATAGGAAATGGAAATAATATCAATTAACTAATAAGGATTAATATAATTAATGGAAATATAAAATACCCATTGATTTTCCAGCTATTTTAATATATTTTTGAATTAAGTTCATTGTTCCAGAATACAAAATAACTAGATATAAGAAAAATATTGCTTATATAATTGATACTTTTTTGCAGCCGTTTTTTACTTTTAATGTTTTTAATTTTTTTAATAATTGCTGCGAAAAATTAAAAATTGCTGCAAAAATTAAAAATTGCTGCAAAAAGTTGCAAAAAATAAAAAAGTCTTATCTTTACGAAAAATAAATAAAAGAAGATAAAAAATTATATTCTTCTTTATTTGTATTTGTATATTCTATATGTTCTTATATAACAATTTATTTTATTTATTTATGAAATTTGAATTCCGAACTATTAAGAAGTTAAGGAATTTATACATTTATCTCCTTATAGATTTCATACTAAAAGAATTGAAGTTATAGTGAATATATAGTTAATTTATAGTTAAGATATAGTTAAGATATAATAGTATTACTCTAACTCCGGAAATCGTAATAATTAATCTTTATTGTAGTAATTTGTTTCGTATTTTTTCCCATTTATAAATAAATTAAACTGTGTACAGAAATATGGAAACTAAGAAAGTAAAAAAGTTACATATTCTTAATATCTCAAATATATCATTAAAAAGTCCTAATAGTAAAATAGTAAAGTATAAAACCATATGTAGTTTTTTCATTTCATGATTTGTAATTATTTTACTTTTTATTTGGAAATTGTCTCGATTTTAGAAAGACATTCTTATCTTTTTTCTAGAAAAATATTAATACTAATACTAATACTAATATTAATATTAAATTAATAAAAAAAATTATTTCCCGTGATTTTTCATATTCCCATTTATATTTTATAAATAAAATTACTAGTAACTTTACATTTATAGAAATATGAGAATTCTAAGAAAGTAATTTCAGTATAATATTTATATAAGGTACTTTTTTTGGGAAAACTGAAAACTTTTTGTATATTTGAGAAAATTGACAATTTTTTGTATTTGAAACTTTTTTTATTTGAAACTTTTCGTATTTGAAACTTTTCGTATCAACTTTTTGTATCAAATTTTTTTATTAAATTTTTTTATCAAATTTTTTTATCAAATTTTTTCGCAGCCAAAAATGAAAATGTGAAAATTTTGATTTTGTAAATCTTTCAATAATACATGGATAAACATAAAAGGAAAAATAATCAAAGAATCGTAAAAATGACTAAATGAATTTACCAATATAAAGTCGTATTTGCATATTTATAATAAAAATAAAATAACTGTTATGAATTATATTTTAAAAGGATTACAATTGAAAATATAAGAAATATTCTTAATATGATATTTCTTTAAATTCGTGGTTACTTTGTATAATAATTGTAGATTGTTTAGAAATTAAATAAATTAAATAAATTAAATAAATAAAATAATTAAATTAAGTAAATTAAATAAATTAATTAATATTCATTTTATATTTTTTCCTCTTTTTTATGAAACTATTCTTAACTAATGATATATTTAAGTATAATTACAAATCTATATAGATAAACGAGTTTGAATTCTTTTCAAATGTTTTCTTTATTATTTAATATTTATGATATTCTAAGATGAAAAGTATAAACATTGTAATCTTGATTATTTATAAGGAAAAAACCAAAAGAAGAAAGTGAAATTTTATCAATTTTTTTATTTAAATTTTAGACCTTATTCATTTTGAAATTATTTATTATTTTTATTTTATTATTTAACTTAAATGAAAAAAGAATTTAATAATTCAAGAAATCTTCGTTTTTCTTCAAACTTCTTATAAAATGAATAATAATATTAGCTGAATATTATGAAGTGCTATACTAAAAACTGAATAAGGATATTACACTTAAAACTGAATTAGTGATATAATAGGTTTTAAGTGATCTACTCAAACCTTTGGTTTTTTCGTTTTCTCGAAAACCCCCTAAATTTAAACCCCCTAAATTTACCAAAAAATTACAGTTAAATAATATACCAATTAACATGAGAGCAATTTTGCGAGTAACTATTATATATTTTCTTTCTCTTAACCTAATTTTATTTCTATAAATTAGAGAAATATTAAAGAAATAAATCTCTGTTAATGAAGATAAACTGTTTAAAGATAATTTACTCAAAATAATCAAAAAGGTTTATTTATTTTAGTTTACGAAAAATCGTTAAAAATTCAAAAAATGAAGCATTCATATTTTTCATATTAACTGCTAATATTAACTATTAACACGCATAGAAAAGGAATTGGGAAAATGAAATAGCGAGAAAATAGCGAAAATAGCGAAAATAGCGAGAAAAATTAGTGAGAAAAATTGAAATAGCGAGAAAAATGAGAAAAATTACCGAGAAAAAATGAAATAGCGAGAGAAAATAGCGAGAGAAAATGAAAATAGCGGGAGAAAATAGCGAGAAAAATTAGTGAGAAAAAATGAAAATAGTGAGAAAAATTGAAATAGCGAGAAAAATTAGTGAGAAAAATTAGCGAGAAAAATTAGTGAGAAAAAATGTAATAGCGAGAGAAAATAGCGAGAAAAGATGAAAATCGCGGGAGAAAAAATGAAATAGCGAGAAAAACAAAATTACGGAGAAAAATTAGCGACAAAAATTAGTGAGAAAACAAAATTACCGAGAATACCGAGAAAAACAAAATTAGCGAGAATAACGAGAAAATGAAAATACCGAGAAAAAATGTTACTATAAATACGCTAATAGAAAAATATAAAATACCAAGTATACACGTAATTTAAGAATGACTCAGTTATTAATCTGAACTATTACATAACAATATTTAGAAAGATAAAACTTGACCTGTGAATGTATTTAACCTTGTACTTATTTTAAGTATTCATACTGGAAAACCCCCTAAATTTAAACCCCCTAAATTTTGTGATTTTCGTTATTATTTCTAGTTTATGATTAATACTTATTATACTGTTACTTTTTTATTTGGGAAATACGTGGTTTTTAGATTTAGAAAATAAAAATTTTAACTATACTTTTAACTGAATAATTCTTTTACAATTAATGGTAATTTACTTTATATCTAAAAACTCCTAAATAAAAAACCCCTAAATTGAAAACCCCTAAATAAAAAAATCCTAAATAAAAACCCCAATAATAGCTGCAAAAAATAAAGAAACTACTGTTCTTGAAAATAGGTAATTTATACGCTTTAAGTAGTATTAGTATAATATTAGTAAAGCAGTTTAGTCACATTTTTAGCTAAATAGTTTTTCATTTTTAGTTAAGTTTTTCATTTTTAGGGTAAAAAAGGGGTGGTAAAAAAGGGGTATTTTATTAAGCGGTAGAATAATTAAGGGGTATTTTAATTAAGAGATAATTAAAAGGCTTTTCATTTTTACGAGAAAATCAAAGGTGTTTTAATAATTAGCTCTTTAAATATAAGTGGTTTACCTGAAAAGTTACTTTCAATTTTAGTTAAATATCTTTCATTAAAAAAAAGACAATAAGGGTTTTTTATTGGAATATTTTTATTAGAATATTTTATTGGAATATTTTTATTGTAACTTTTTTATTGTAACTTTTTATTTGGATTTCTTGAACTATAAAAGGATTTTCTTACTATAAGAAGATTTTATAGTATTATTTGTAGAAAAGGGGTATAAAGAGTATTTTATTAAGGGGTAGTGAATTTAGGGGTATTTTATTAAAATATCAGGATATAAAAAATATAAGAAAATATATTAATACAAATATTAGAGAAATAAGAATATAAAGTAACTAAATATTTTTATAAAAATAATAAAAACTTCTTCTTACAAGATTTAAATAAAAAGGAGAATGTTATATGTTTTATAATAAAAGTTTACAGTATACTTAAATATAATGTTAACATATTATATATATATATATCTATTCATAGGATAATAATAGTTCTGTATAATGTAGTGTTAATTATAGGATATCCTATTTGTGAGATATCTTATATCTTTGGTATGAGATGTGATGTATCGTATTATTTCAATTATGATGTATCATATTATTTCAAATGTGAGGTGTCATATGATTTCAATTATGATATATCATATATGACCTATCATATAATATCAGATATGAGGTATCATATTTAATATATTATATATCATATTTAATATTATATGATAAATCAGATACGATATATCATATATGATGTATCATATAACTTCAGATATGAGGTATCATATTATATGAAATGTGATGTATCAGATATGATATATAGTGTAGTATCATATATGAGGTGTCATATATTTGAAATGTGATATATCACATTATATTAAACATGAGGTATCAGATATGACCTATCATATAATTTTAATTATGATGTATCATATATGACCTATCATATAATTTCAAATACGAGGTGTCATATACGGTATATCAGATATGAGGTATCATATTATATCAAATGTGATATATCACATTATATCCAATGTGAGGTATCATGACTTCAGATATGAGGTATCAGATATGATATATCATATAATATCAAATATGATGCATAATATATCAAATATGGTATATCATATATGATATACCGAATTTCAAATGTGGTCTATCATATATGAGGCATCACATAATAACTACGATGTATCACATTATGTGATATATCATAAACCAAATTTGAAATGTGATGTATCAAATGTGATCTCTCATATAATTTTAAATGTGATGTATCAAATCTGATCTCTCATATTATTTCATATGTGATGTATCACATATGATACATCATATACGATACACCATAACACACATCCGTTAAAAACACCACACCGCAAAAACACCCGCACCAAAACACCCGCACATCAAGAGCAACATACCAACCGCAATAATAACCAATATACAAACCGTCCGAGTACTTTGCTTCATAACAACTTCACAAACCGTGGTTTGTAGAGTAGTTTGTTTGGTGTATATTTTTAGCCGTGCAGGAGCATGCATGAGGTAGCATATTTTTTATGCGATATTTTTTAATGCATATTTTTTAGTCACTGTTTCAACGTTTTCGGTTTGTGCACATTCCTGGACATTCTTGAATACACGAGGCGCGGAGATTCTTCGGTGCGTGAACTCACTACGAGCCACTCACTACGAGCGTAGCGAGTAGTGAGTTAGCGAGTAGTGAGTGGCTAATAGCTCTTTTAGTATTCTAGTATTTTAGTATTCTAATTATTCTGACTCTTCTAGTTATTCTAACTCTTTTTCTCCTAACTCTTCTTATTATTCTCTCTCTTTCCTCTCGTAAAACAAACTTCTGGTTGTTACTGTTACAGATTGCTACTGGTTACTGGTTAGTTACTGATTATTCGTATTATTAGTATTGTTATTAGTGGCTGTGTCCTTATTTCTTATTGCCGATATTCCCGAGAAAAAATAATAGGAGAAAAAATAGCAAATCGGGTGCTTCCGAGATCTCGGAGATAAAGTGAGGGCCTTTCAGATTACTATGTGAAGTTCGGGCCTTTCCAATTACTACGGTGAAGTTCGGGCCTTTCAGTTATATATTGAAGTTAGGGCCTTTCCTTATGTATTGATGTTCGGGCCTTTTCGTTATGTATTGATGTTAGGGCCTTTCTAATTACTATGTGATTTTTTGGTGAAGTTAGGGCCTTTGAAATTACTATGCGATTTTATATTGCAGTTCGGGCCTTTTTGCTTTCTATGATGAAGTTCGGGCCTTTTCGTTATGTATTGAATTTTGGGCCTTTTTAATTACTATGTGATTTTCTATTGCAGTTCGGGTGTTTTCGTTTTCTATGGTGAAGTTTGGATGTTTTTATGATTTGAAGTTTGGATGTTTTTATAAACTGATGTTCGGGCCTTTTCGTATTTTTAGCTTGGTGTTATATTGGTTATAATGTTATTCCTTTTATGATATTAATTTTATGTTATTAATTTTATGTTATTCCTTTTATGATATTAATTTTATGATATTGGTTATGTGCTATTGGTTATGTGAAAATAAAGATAGTGAAATTACTGTAAATGGAGTAGTGAAAGAAATGATTAGCGAGAAAATGAGGAAATTAGGGAGGAATAGTGGATAATAGCGAGAAATAGCGGGATTGGGGAGGAGTTAGCGGGAAAATGAGAATTGAAAATGGCGAGAAAATGAGAAATAGCGAGAAAATGAAAAATGAAAATAGCGAGAAATAGCGAGAAATTGCTAAAAAAATGAGAAATAGCGAGAGAAAAAATAACGAGATATCAAAAATAGCGAGAAATAGGGAGAAAAAAAAATAACGAGAATACCGAGAAATAACGAGAAAATGGAATACCGAGAAAAATGGAATAACGACAATTTAAATAACCACAAATTAACAACAATTAAAATAACAAATAAAGACAAAACAATTAAATAACGAGAAAGGAATAAAATTATAATGAAAATACGTCATACATGTGATATTAGCTATACTTGTTTATTCTATTTATTCTAGGTGTAACTTTATATGGTTATTATTTCATATGCTTTACTAATAACTCTCCCTAAAAATTGTTCCTAATAATTGTCCCTAAATTTTTGTCCCTAGTTCTCGCTAATTCTCACTAATTCTCACTAATTCTCACTAATTCTCCCTATTCCTCCCTATTTTTTCTCCCTGGTTCTCCCTAATTTCCCTAATTTTTCTCCCTAATTTCCCTATTCTCACTAATTTTCCTACTTTCTCGCTATTCTCACTAATTTTACTTATCACATATGACACATCATATCTTATACATCACATGTTATATACCATATATTATCTATCATATGTTATATGTTATATGTTACTCATTACAATATTACATATTACATTTTCTTTAATTCTTTCTATATACAATATATACAATTCCAAAACGAGCGAAGCGAGATTTGGAATATTCCAATTGGGAATGTTACCTCATTTCCTATTTAGAATCGAGCGTAGCTCGATTCGGAAATATCTGAATTTCAAATACCTTCCTCTTTATAATCGAGCGTAGCTCGATTCGGAAATATTTGAATTTTTTTTCCTCTTTCGAATCTCACTTCGCTCGATTCGGATACATCTGAATTTCCTCTTTCGAATCTCGCTACGCTCGATTCTCAATTCGGAAATTCTCGATTCCCAATTCGGAAAATTGAACTCGCTTCGCTCGCTCAATTTTCCCTCCAATAGCCCAAACACTCCCCCCTCTCCATCCCCACCTTACACTCCCTCCCCGCCCACTCCTGCACCTCCTTTACATCCTTCTCCTCCGGTTGCCCGAACTCCCCCTCGGAACTCACCAAAACCGAGGAAAACACTGTATCCTTCTTTAACCGCTTCAACTCCACCGTACTCTCCTTCGGTATCTCCTCTTTGAGCAACTTCCGACCCGACTTATCCCTCCCGGTAAACGTCTTCCGGATATACTCATCCAAAGGCTGGCGAATCGCAAGCTCCAACCCCGGAACTGCATACACCACAATGGGCGAGTTGGTCAGTTTCGGTCCGGTCGGTTTTAAATTCACGTGACCGAGGCCTTGAATTACGAGGTCGATCGCGCCGAAATGGGGTGGCACCAAGAACCGGTTCATCCCGTTGAACAGTTCCGGGGTGTGCTTAATAAGAAACTGGTTACGAAAGTTTCCATACTCGGTATCTATTCCGGTCGAAACTGCATACGCAGACTTCCAGTCCCGGAACTTACTCGGGGTATGGTTAATACAATTCCGGATCTGATACACCGTATTCATAGGAACCTGAATATAGAAAAGACCGCCCCAGCAAAAGATCCGACGGCTCCTCAAAGACTCGTAATGGGAGTTATACATCCCGTGTTTCCATAAACTAGCGCCTTTACTTATATTCTTGAATACCGAGGGCGTTTCAGCGAGGGTATAGTAAGAGTTTGAGTACCGAGGGGAGTTGACGAATCCCGGGCAGTCGTAAACGATTTTCGGTCCGAGTTTGACCTGTACCGGTCCACGCGTAAACCCCGGAAGATACGATACCCCCGGTCCGACGCGTCTTTTAAATTCCAGCGAAACATCGCGATTCGCGTGTTTTTCCACATTCGTATACGCGTCGCGTTTCCTCCCTTGCGCTTTATCATTCATCTTTTCCTCGAGAATCTGCAGTTTCCTCGCGAGATGCGTCTTTTCCTTCCGCGCTTGCGCCCAAAGAAGACTCTTTAGGAGAGTCGACTTCCCGCTATTCACCGACCCCACCAAATGCGCATCGTCCGGGAGAAACTCGAGCAATTCGCGCATGTTCCAGTCTTCCAGACCCAGACACAAAATCACGTTTCCCCTCGGAACTCCAAACTTCCCGTATAGGTAATCCTGCGCAAACTGGAGCCCATACAGATTCGCCTTGGCCATCGACGGGAACACCAAGTCGCTCTTGGTAAACACAAACCGGAGGCTCGAGGGCGAGCGCAACTTGAAGATGTCCCGATTGAGCGAGATCGGAAAGTCGGCGAAATTCACAACGTACACAACCGGACTATACGGCGCAACCGCTTGCACGGATTCCACCAACGAGTTTGCCGGGAATTCCAGGTGCTGCATAGCCGGGGATAGCCGTGAGCTTAAAAACCCTTGGTACGAAAAATTGTGACACCGCTTACACCGCGTCTTGTTTGGGTCTTGGAACTTGGTCTTGTCGCGTTGTTCTAGCCGGGTGCGGTACGCAGCCGGGTCCGTAAACTCTGCCGGGTCCGCGTCGGAATTGGCGAGAAGCTGTTGTGTTTCCCGGGAAAGCTGCGTCACGTGGCGCCGGTAAACCTCGTCCGCTTGGGTGAGGACTTTGCCGGACGGCTTGGGTTTGACGTAGAATCCGGGAAGCAGGGGGTCTTTGGTTTGGAGGGGGACTCCACAGGAGCTGCATGATTGGAGGAGGTTGTAAAGGAGGGGCGAAACTGAACCTGCGCTAGCAGGTTCTGTTTTAGCAGGTTTAGCGAAATCTGATATATCAGATTTCGATATATCATATTTTGATTTAGCAGGTTTCGATATATCAGATTTCGATAAATCTGATGTATCATATTTCAGTAATTTCCCTGACTTCCCTACCAAACATCTCCTTTGAATCGGGTTTCTTGTTATAACCCCTTTTGTGAGTTCCCAGTTTATACGATTTCCAGTAGGGATAACCCGGAATCGAGGAATCATGGTGTGATGAGGGTTTTGGTTTTTGGTTTTGGTTTTTGATGATGGGGTCACGTGGAAACTGGAAAGGTTTTTGAAGTTTGGATGTTATTTATTATGTGATGTATCATATGTGATATATCATATGTGATGTATCATATGTGATATATCATATTTCTTATATATCAAATGTTATATATCATATATGATAAATCATATATCATATTTATGATACATCACATATTATTCTTAGCAAGTGCAATACAAAAATGACATATCTCATTTTTATAGTGTATACCATATATCACTTACACTTGTTTCCACTTGTTCTTAACTCGATAGATTAATCATGTGTTAAATCATTTTTAAGTATATCAAGTAATTTGAGATTTGTAATGTTATACGTATTGGTTTATATATGGAGTAAACATTTAGCGAGAGTAGTGAGTTTTTAGTGAAAACTTGGGGAGAATTTCTGAGCTAGCGAGAATTCGTGCGAATTTTTAGGGAGAATTCATGGAAACTTTTAGTGAAATTAGTGCGAACTTTTAGGAAGAACTTAATTTTTAGGGAGGATTAGTGCGAATTTTAGCGAGAACTTTTAGGGAGAGTTAAATATTTAGCGCGAACTTTTAATGTGAATAGCAAACTTTTACTGAGAATTAAATATTTAGTGAGAATAACAAACTTATTAATGAGATAAACCACTACCCGTAATTCTAACAAATACTATGAAAATCAAACTTACTATACCCATCTCTAAAATACATGTATAAACATTTATCTTTTCGGCTGCAAAAATTAATAAAATTTTTCAAATGGCTGCGAAATTTTAAAAAACCACTGGAAATTAAAAAGCCAAAAAAAACAACCAGTATACCCATTAAATGTAATATGTTAAAATACACTATACCTATCATAACTCAGTGTCACTTTATATAATAAAATTTAAATAATGTATTAACAAATTTAGGAGTAAAATTTATATTAAAACATTTAGGGGGTTTATGATTTTAGGGGGTTTAAATTTAGGGGGTTTAAATTTAGGGGGTTTTCAAATTAAGGAGTTTATAAAATTAAGGAGTTCAGGGGGTTTCAAGAATAAGATTTCATTTCCAGTAAATTGGATATTAAAATTATTTTTTAAAAAATTCATATGTATTATTATCTTTATATATTTTCTCAAGTTTAAAATTAAAAGTGAAATAGAAGAAAAATTAAATTAACTTTGAAAGGTTAAAAATAAATTAAAGTTGCAAATTAAAATTGCAATATTCAATAAACCATAAAAAGAATAATAGAAGAGATAGAAAAAAGTATAAAGTATAATGGATATTCATGATTTCACAATTCACTTCTATTTCCTCGTCAAGTGGGTTAAATTTAAAAATAGTTATGAAGAATTGTGGTAATGAAATTGCAATAAAGAGGGAATTAAGAAAAGCCAAAGTGCAATAGAAAGAAAATAGCGAGAAAAGGAAAAATTAGTGAGAAAAAATAGTGAGAATAGCGAGAAAAATTAGCGAGAAAAGCGAGAAGAATAGCGAGAATAGCGAGAAAAATAGCGAGAGAAATGAAAAATTAATGAGCATAGTGAGAATTAAATAGCGAGAGAAAAATGAAAATAGCGAGAAAATGAAATACCGAAAAATGAAATACCGAGAATGAGAAAAAATAGGGAATAACTAAATAAACAATAATACAAAGAATAAGAAAAAAGATAAGAAATAAGATAAGAAATAAGATAAGAAACAAAGAACCAAAATATAAGGTATAAAAGCTTAAAAGCATAAACAATCATCTTGTTTTTAAATTTTAACACATTTACATTTTTTTTAGATTCCGATTTCTTCCGAGCAATTTCTTCTTTATGGTTAAGCTTTCTAACGATAACAATGAAAGCTTAAAGGTAAACGTTGTGGGGTGATTAGATTATCAGGGTATTAAGGTTTATTGGAAATAGGGAGAAAAAATGAAAATAGCGAGAAAAACAAGAATAAATAGCGAAAATAGCGAGAATAAATAGCGAGAAATAACGAGAAGTAGCGAGAAATAACGAGAAAAGCGAGAATAAATACCGAGAAATACCGAGAAATAGGAAGAAAAATAGCGAGGAAAAAATGGAAATAGCGAGAGAAAAATGAAAATAGGGAGAACAAATAACGAGAATAGCGAGAAATAAATAGAGAATACAATAAAAGAAGTTTCAAAGTTTTAGTTTCAATGAGTACTCAAGTAAATTTAAGATACTTGATAAAATATGATATATCACAAGACATATTATACGACATATCACAAGACATGACACTCTTTAACACACTCCACATGAGCCGTTTCCGATCCACAACCTTTCCATTTAACTTTTCTTCATCAACCTTAAAGTGTATCGGTTGTTTCGGGTAATACTTTATATTTAGACTTGGGAATACTTTAAAAGTTGACTAATTTCATACTTATAGTTTATACTGGTTTCATGACTAGTCATTTTAAATTATGATTGTATAAATAAATGGTACTTTGAAATGTGACTAGTAATATTAAAAATATTACTAGTTAAAAATATTACCCATCACATTTGAAATATTACTGGTAACAATTTAAAATATGACTAGTAATATATGAAATGTGATTCATCGTATTTAAAATGTGATTCGTCATATTTAAAATATGACTAGTAATATTTAAAATGTGATTCGTCATATACGAAATGTGACTGGTAGTATTTAAATTATGACTAGTAATATTTAAATTATGACTGGTAACATCGTATAAAATATGACTAGTAACATTTTAAATGTAACTGGTAACATCGTAAAAAATATTACTGGTAGTATTTTTAAAGTGACTAGTCATAAAATATTACTGGTAACATTTAAAATATAACTGGTAACATAAATATGATTTGTCACATTAATATGACTGGTAATATGAAATGTGACTGGTAATATATGACTGGTAATATACGACTAGTCACATATGACTTTTCACATTCCATACTTAATCCACTTCTTAATATACAATGCTGTTGATGCAAATACCAACCACCTTCCCTACTACGCCACAAACACTTTGAATAGGGGTAGCGTCGGTTTTGTAGTGCCCGGAATGCGTCCTGCAGCGTGGCGGGAATGTAAGGTATAGAATTATAATTGTTTAGATGAATACATTGTTAACTAAGATGTGTATAAACCACATATGATGTGTCATATATGATGTGTAACACACCACCTCTGATTTCTGATTGCAGCCTCGTCAAACGTTGGTACAAAGGCGTGGAATGGTTCTGCAGCGTTAATCAAAAGAATCGGAAATTGGAATGGAAACTCGTGGAATTTCATGGAATCTGGGAAAAAAAAAAAATCATATGTGATTTATCACATATGATTTATCACATTTTATCACATATGATATATCACATGACTCATAAATATGATACATCATATCTGAAATGTGATATATCATATGTGATAAATCACATATGATTTCACATATGATTTACATATGATTTATCTCGTCTCCATTCACAACAAACAACCCAGCCTTGCATAACAGAACCGTTGTGGATGTACAGAACCCATGCATGAACAAAGCACATGAACAATGCACGCTGGGCAAAAACGCAGCAAAGCTTATTGGTCTCGGCTCTAAGACCCTAGGGCCAATGAAAATGAATGACGGTTGGTAGGTGTAGCATATGAAGTGGGATTCGCGTTTTGTGGCTTGTCGTGTGGCTTGTCATTTTCTGTCGTGCGCGTGCATGTGTCGTGTGGCTTGTCATTTTCTGTCGTGCGTGTGCATGTGTCGTGTCGCATTGTCTTTTCTTTTCTTTTATTTTAGGTTTCCTACATGAGGGGTGTCTCTTGGAGGAGATCAGGTACATGCATAAGAGCGCGCGTATATTTACGACAATCAAAAATAAATTGCGCATTCCTTAGTGACGCCTTGCATGTGACGAGAAAAACAAACTTTGGCCTCCTTTTTTGGATTGTTTTTTCAAACTCCTTTTTTCCGTGCCCATTTTTTTTCCCGGTGCCCAATTTTTCTTGTTGTTCTTTTTTTTTGCCGCTTCTCCTTATTCGCCTCTTGCGCCCGTAACCCTACATTACAATCAGCCCCCACACAAAGACGCAGATCAATGAAACTGGAAACATATGCAATGCATGACGCACAATCCCAGAGGGGCTGAACAAAAAAATCAGTTTTTTTTTTTATCAGAGATACTGGATAGCAAGGACAATGTATAAATAGAAACACAAAAATGCGACTCAGCCTGGACACTGGGCACTCCTTTTTTTTTGGGCACTCCTTTTTTTGGGCACTGTTTTTTTCGGGCGGGCGGTTTTCCCGGCGTCACTTTGCGCGTTCCCCTGTTGCCACTTGTTCTTATTAGCAGGTTTCCATTCATGCATGAGGCATGCATGTACACCTTTTTTTGTTCATGCGCGGCGGCCAAAACGGGTTAACGATGCATGCGAAGCATTTCATCGTCACGTAGTATTCAGCAATCGCCGGCAACTTGATAAGATGGGAGGTGCAGGAGGGAGATGGGGTGTATGCAGGTGGACAATAAATGAACCATGTAATATGCAGGATGTATCATATATGATATATCATATATGACAAGTATCAAATAATATATAAAATGTGATATGTCGTATATGATATATAACATTTGATATAATATGACATCACATTTGATATATCGTATATGATATATCATATTTGAAATTTTATGAGGTGTCATATATGATATATAACATTTTATAAATATGATGTATACCATTCTAAAATATGATAGATAATATATGATGTATAACATTTTCTATCAAATATGAAAATATGATGTATCAGATGTTATGTATAATATATGAAATATGATACATAATATATGATATATAACATATGAAATATATGATATGTAACATTTTATAAATATGATATATAACATCTGGGATATGAGGTATCATATTTGAAATATGACATATCATATATGATCTATAACATAAGATATTTCTATATAATAACTAATGAAATTACTTGATAAGTTTATGTACTAATACCAAGATTAACATATAACCTGAATCTATAAACTAGTATATAATTAATATCATATATTTATTCTTTTATTCTTTTATTCTTTTATTCTTTTTATTCTTTTTATAAATTTGGGTGCAAAATTTAAACCACGAAAAAATGAAAATAAAATGAAAATGAAAATAAAATGAGTTAAAAATAAAATGAAAATTAAAGAGTTAAAAATGAAATAAAAAGTGTAATTCCTATAAAATTAACTATTACAACTCTAAAAGTATTCAATTAATTTTCCCTTACTCATTAAATTAAAATCTTACACATAAGAAAATTAACGAAATACCGAAAATTCACTTATAACTTTTAATAAGAAAAGATTATCAATATAAAATTTGCAGCAAATGAAAAGGAAAAAATAAAAGTAACAACTTCATTATACCCTTTTAAGACTTACTCATAATAATCAAATGTTAACTTAACAATTTACATTCAGAAATTAAATGCCTGATTTATAAAAAGGAAGGGAAAAAATATAAACCCCCTAAATATAAAACCCCCCAAATTCACAACCCCCTTCAATATTAAAATAAGAAACTCCTTTCTCAATTAAAAATAATAAGGGAGACCTTTTAACCCGAAATAAATATAAAATGGTATATACTTTATTTAAGAAAGCCTTATATTAAATATATACCAAGAAAAGATCAAGTAAAAACGATAAATAAAAAACGATAAATAAAAACCCCCTAAATATAAAACCCCCCAAATTTAAAAACCCCTAAATAAAAAACCCCATTTTAATACTTATAATTTTAAAACTAGAACAAAGAAAACTCCAATTCCTTTTTATAACTTCTTCTTTTCAAAAAAATGATAAAGAAAACCGTTTTTGGGTTAAATACGATATTAAGAAAATAACTTGGGTGCAAAATTGAAATCAAGAATTAGTTTAAAATGGAAATAGATAAATGTTAAATACTCTCAAATTTATAGAAAACGAAAAGGCCCGAATATAAAAATCTACTTTATTTTAAAAAGGCCAAAATAGAAAGGTTCAAATTAAAAGCCCTTAAATAAAAACCCCCCATTTTTAAACCCCCAATTTTCAAGAACCATTTATAAATAAAAGACAAACTATACAATTTTTTAAAGCCTTTTAAAACGAAAGGCCCAAAATATAAAAAACGCTCTCTATAAAAAACCCCTAAATTAATAAAATAAGAAAGGAACTTAAAACTAAAAAGGCCGTATTTAAATATAGAATTTTTTTAAAGGCTATATAAAAACGAAAAGGCCCTTAAATTAGCTTAAACCTTTATATTCAAAAAAACACTATTAAAAAAAAGAGAGACCTTTTTCAAAAAAACGAAAAGTCCCGAAATTAACATAAAACGATTATTTTCTTCAAAAAAGAAGAGGCCCTTTTTTTAGCAAATTAAAAGGCCCAAAATAAATAAAAAACAAAAAGGCCCGAAAATAACGAAATAAAAAAGGCCCTAAAAAAGCAGAAAGGCCCGAATTAACAAATAACTCTTTTTAATATAAATCGATTTTAAAAAAGGAACTTTTTCTAAGAAAGTTAAAGGACCTAATTAAATAGAAAATAAGAAAGGCCCAAAACACATAAAATAAAAAGGCCCTAAAATAAAAAAGACCCTTTTCAAAGAAAACGGCTTTTTTTTTAAAAAAAGAGAGGCCCTTTTTCTTAACAAACGTAAAGGCCCGATTTCAAAAATAAGGAAATTATAATTTTTCACAATTAAAATTGAGGCCCTTTTTTTTAGAATACGAAAAGGCCCGAAATAAAAAACCCCTAAATTTAAAACCCCTAAATTTAAAAGGATTAATTAAATATATATTAAGAAAAGAACGTAAATAAAAACTGGAAAAGAACTAATTAACCGTAAATCGACACTTTTTGAAAAAAGAAGAGGCCCTTTTTTTAAGAATACAGAAAGGCCCGTAAATCAATATACGAGAAAGGCCCTATAATAAAGAAAACTACCCAAGGCCCTTTTTTAAGAAAATGAAAAGGACCAAAATTAACATAAATACAGAAAGGCCCGAAATAAACAAAAATCGACTTTCTTTAAAAAAAAAGAGAGGCCCTTTTTTTAAGAAATCTAAAAGGCCCGAAAATAAACAAAATGAATAAGGCCCTTTTTAAGAAAACTAAAAGGCCCGTAAATAAATATAAAAAGCAGAAAGAACCGCAATATAAACTAGAAAGGCCCTTTTTCAACATAAAATCGACTTTCTTTAAAAAAAAAGAGAGGCCCTTTTTCTTAGGAAACGGAAAGGCCCGTAATTTAACAAATAAGAAGGCCCGTAAATAAACATAAAAAACAGAGAGGCCCTTTTTCTAAGAAACTGAAAGACCCGAAATCAATAAAAACAGGAAAGAACCTTTTTAAGAAATAAAAGGCCCGAATACACATAAAACGGAAAGAACCGAAAATCAGATATATCATAAAGGCCCAAATACGATATATAACATAAATACATACATAACTAAAAGACCCTAACATCAATACATAAGGCTTGAAAATTAACTATACAAAGAATTTACATACAAAAATCACATACATAAAATCTCATACAAAAATTCTCATACTAAGTAAAAGGCACGAAATTTACATACAAAAACTCACATACTAAATAAACACATACTAAATAAACACATACTAAATAAACACATACTTGAAATACACATACAAACTAAAAGGCCCGAAAATTAACTATACAAAGAATTTACATAGTAAAAATCCCATACTAAATAAAAGACCTAACTTCAATATATAACTTCAATATATAACGAAAAGACCGTAACTTCAATACATAAAGGCCAAAATCACATACATAAAATCTCATACTAAATAAACACATACAAAAAGACTCATACTAAATAAGCACATACAAAATCCACACTTTAAGTAAAAGACCCGAAAATCAATATATAACGAAAAGGCCCGAAAATCAATATATACGGAAAGGCCCCAACTTCAATACATAACGAAAAGGCCCTAACTTCAATATACGGAAAAGGCCCGAAAATAACCATACAAAATAAAAGGCCCTAACTTCACGAAGGCCCGAAAATAACCAGAGTACATGAAGGCCCGAAAATCCACATACAAACTGAAGGCCCGCGCCCCCAACCATGCATATTTTATTTTCTCATATTTTAATATTTTCTGTATCGGATGCGGCTCTAAGACGAACTAAGCATACTAGCTAACATAATAACTAACTCTACTAGCTAAGTATACTAAGTAAGCATACTAGGTAAGTATAGTAAGTAGAAAATTACATGCTACGCATGTAATTTTACATGTAATTTTCTTTTAAACTCACAAACCTTCGGTTTGTTCGTTTTCTACGTATTTAATTTTCAACCTTCAATTTCTTCATTTCTCGTTCTCATTTTTCGCTCTATTTTATTTTCTTCATTGCTTTGTTGTTTTCTTCAATTCCCAAGAACTTTCCCATGAAACGAACCCACTCCCCCCCCCTTCTGCCATCCAAGCGCCATCTCGCCCGTTCTGTCTCTTCCTACTCGTTATCAGCAGCCGACACGTGGATTTCCTGTGGCGCGTGTTCAAATACCTTAGGACTTACCCATAGTGCTATTAAGAGTTACGAGAAGGCGGTCAACCACGCTCCAGCGAGTGTGCTAGCATTAACGGGACTCTCATACTCTTTAAGACTCAACGACATTTCCCTTAACGAAACCGTTGGCTCCCAAACATCCATAGACCGTTTAAACAAATCCCTTGAATCTTTTCCAATCCTCCTCAAAGACTCCTCAATCTTTAAAGAACTCGCTGAATGTTACCTCCTTGTAGGCCTCAACGACCAGGCCCATCACTCCATACAAACTGCAATCTCTCTCGCTCCGGGTGATCCCGCTCTTTGGTTGTTATCTGCGCAAACCTTGATTAGAACAGGAGCAAGACAACATGCTGCTTCTTCTTTAGCTCATTGTTTGAGTTTATTACCGGGAAGTTTACCCGAATTTTCTCATATAGATATTGAAACGGCTAGAGCCGCCCATGCCGAACTCGCCGCTATCGCTGCCGCTGACGGCAATATCGAGCTCCTGATTGCGGAACTCACAGCGACGCTTCTGCTTCCGCCGCCTCCACTTTCCCGTTTAGACGAGCACGTGGCGCTCTGGTGTGCTTTAAGCACGGCTAAGGAAAGAGCTAACGACGTAAACTCGGCTATTCAAGCGTGTCAAGCCGCTCAAAGAGCTGTAGGAAATTCCCCGAGAATCCTCATGACGCATGCATACCTTTTACTATTAGGGAACTCTAGACTTTCAGCTGAACACGCTATAGAAATTCTTTCTAGTATTACCGGAACTCCTAACGCTAATACTTCTTCTTCGGGTGACTTTCTTCCCTGGTACCTTCTAGGAAAAGCGTATTCTCTCGTAGACCAACCTAGATTAGCTTATGATTCTTATCAGGTTGCTTTACGTAGAGCTTCCAATTCTCCGATTACCTGGCTAGCAGTGGGAAAACTTTATTTAGAGTTAAAACAACTTCTGGATGCTTTAGCTGCTTATTCTCAAGCGTTAAGGTTACAACTCGATGAAGGAAGTCCCGGCACTGCTACCGCTTGGGATGGCTTATCCTGTGTTTATGAACGTTGTGATGATCAGCTTATGGACGCTTCCGATGCGTGTACTAGATCCTCCGCTTGTTATAAAGCCATGGGAGATTTAAAGAATTCCGCGTATTTTGAAGAAAGAGCGGAAATCCTTGCAAGAGCGTCAAGGAAGGAAATTCCAGTGCCAAATTTAAGGGACCCTCCTGATGTTCCTTCGTTTTTACTAAGAGATTTAGTAGCACTTCTTCCTTCCGAACGTATAGCTTTTATACAAGGGTCTCCTAGTAACTTTAGGTATCAAAAGAGTCCGAGACCGCCCCTTCCGCCGCCTCAGGTTTATCCGTATTACTATCAGGGACCGGAAAGGTACCAGGGGTATGCGTATGGGTCGTATGTGCCGGTGCAGATGCAGTATCCGGTGAATAATTGGAGAAGATAACGACAAACCAGGAAAAAATCAAGTTCGAACAAAACGAGCAAACCAAAGGTTTGTGAGGTTTGTGAGAAGTTGCATTTTTTGCTGAGTTTGGAGGCAGCCTCGATTTTTTGTTGAAATTTTACATGAAAAAACGGAGTTTTTTCATGTTTTTTGTTAAAAAACCGGAGGTTTTTTAACTGGATTTAGATGAAAACCGAAGGTTTTTAGCTGGTTTAGTTGATTTGAACTTATTTCGTGCTTTTTTGGCTGAGAAATTGCAGGTTTAATGACTGAATTTATGTGTTTTTGACTGAATTTTTAGCTGGAAATTTTGGCTGCGAATTTTGAGTGCGAAAATTTAAGTGCGAAAATTTTAAGTGTGAATTTTTTTTAGGTGCGAATTTTTTTAGTGCGAAATTTTTGAGGTGCGATTTTTTGGACTGAAATTTTTTTAGTGCGAATTTTTTGGGCTGGAAATTTTGGCCTGGAAAAATCGCTGAAAATTAAGTTAATTCTCATGATTTTAAGCTCATTTTTTGGTCATTTTACGTGAAAAACCCGGAGGTTTGTGAGGATTGGAGGTGAGGATTTGCTGAGTTTGGAGGCAGCCTCGATTTTTTGGTGATTTTAGCAGAAAACCGCAGGTTTTCTGCTGGTTTACATGAAAAAACGGAGTTTTTTCGTGTTTTTTGTTAAAAAACCGGAGGTTTTTTAACTGGATTTAGATGGAAACCGAAGGTTTTTAGCTGGAGTAGTTGATTTCATGTTTCTATCATGTTTTTTGGCTGAAATATCGGGGGTATATTGACTGGATTCTTGCTATTTTCATTGACTTTTTCATTGACTTTTTTTTGGCTGCGAATTTTTTAGCTGGAAATTTTTTAGTGCGAAAATTTAAGTGCGAATTTTTTTGGCTGGAAATTTAATTGATTTTCATGATTTTAAGCTATTTTTTGCTGATTTTAGCTGAAAAACCAGAGGTTTACCGTTTACATGAAAAACCGAACGTTTTAATTTCAGCTTTAGGTGAGAAAACTCCGTTTTTTTAACTGATTTTCACTGATTTCAGCTTATTTTCGTGTTTTTACGTGAAAACCGAAAGATTTTTGATTGATTTTGGTTGGAAACTGGACGTTTTTAACTGGATTAGTTGATTTCATCTGATTTCGTGCTTTTTTAGGTGAAAAACGGAGGTTTATTGACTGAATTTCTTGCTGATTTTTCATTAAATTTTTGGCTGCGAAAATCTCAAAAAAAATTGCGCTGCGAATTTTTGGCTGGAAATTTGGCTGATTTTAGATGGAAAATCAAAGGTTTTTAGGTGGTTTTACGTGAAAACCGCAGGTTTAAACTGGTTTGGTTAATTTTAGTTGATTTCGTGCTTTTTGGCTGAAAATCCAAAGGCTTATTGACTGATTTTACGTGATTTTAGCTCAGTTTTCATTGATTTTAGCTGAAAACTGAACGTTTTTCGCGTTTTAGCTGAAAAACCGAACATTTTTAACTGATCTTCATTAATTTCAGCTCATTTAGCTGGAAATTCGCAACTTTTCCATTAAATTCCACCTGAAATTCGCACGTTAATCGCACGTTTTTCACTGATTTCCGAGGATTATGAGGTTTTCTTATTTTACCTGAAAAATCGCTAATTTATTGACAGAATTCCCGCTATTTTCATTAATTTTTGGCTGCAAAATGTCAAATTTTTGAGTCGTTTTTTGACGTTTACCTGGAAAATCTCATGTTTTTAGCTTGAAAATCGCACGTTTTTTGTGAATTTGCTGAAAGTCGTTTTTAACTCATTCACCTAAAAACTGAAAATTCATTCTTCTTTGATTTACATGAAACTTTCTATTTTTGATTGAAACCCAACGGTTTTTCTACTGAAAAACGTTTAACGTTTTCGTTTTCTCGTTTTCGTTTTACGTTTTTCGTTTTAGCTGAAAAATCAAACGTTTTATTATTTCCAGATTTTCGTGCTTAACTCGTTACATGTTTAAAGGTTACATGTTAACTTCTAAGGTTCTTTAAAGGTTTCAGTTTATGTATTTAAAGTGTTTTAACTGTTTTAAAGGTTATTTGTTTCAGTTTTACTGTTTTAGGATTTACTTCACATCTTCAAGTCTTAACCCAATTCCTTATAATTCCTTATACCTTAACTACTGAAATGTTTTCGGGTTTTAAATATTTCCTGAATATCCTGAAACTTGAGAAAGGATTTTCTTAGTGCTTATACTGTTAATTATTGAAGTTTGGATGTTTTTGTTAACTATTGCACTTTGGATTTTTCGATTTTCTGAGATTTCGATTTTCTGAGATTTTGAAGTTTGGATTTTTCAGAAAAGAAGTTTTACCAGAAATTAAATGAGAATTATATGAGAAATTAAACGGAAATTATACCAGAAATCAAAAGGAAATTAAACGGAAATTATGAGAAAATCTATGAGAAATTATGAGAAAATTATACCAGAAATTAAATGAGAAACTATAAAGTTATACGGATATTTTAAAGTTATACGGATATTAGCCACGAGACATTTCCAGAAAATTACGGCACTGATTCCTTGAAATCAGAAAGAAAAGATATACCGATTTAGGTGACAGAGAAGATTCTCTATTGTATAGTGATAATAAAAGTAATTAATAAGAAGGCTACGAAAGAAGTGAGTAGCTATGTAATTTTATGTTTTATGTTTTTTATGTTTTTTATGTTTTTATGTTTTCTTTAGTTTTAGTTTTTCATTTTTTTTTTCATATTTATTTCATTTTCATATTTATTCTATTTAACTTTCATTTTTATGTTTTTTTAGTTTTTTTAGTTTATGTTTTTTTAGTTGTGTTTTTTTCAATTTTATGTTTTTTTCATTTTTCGCAGCCAAATTTTTACCAGATTTTGTTACCAAATTTTCCCAAATTTTTAACGTATTTTTAACGATTTTGTAATTTTCAGGTAAATCCTAAAAAACTTTTCTTTAGTATCAATTAATTTATTTGTTCTTTGAAGTTTTCATTTCTATTTATTTTTCATTAATTAAGGAATTGATATATGATTTATATTAAGTAATAAACAGAATATTTATCACTAATATTTATATTAATATGTTTTATAATTAAAAAGTAATAACTAATAACTAAAAACTAGCTACTTCTTTTAAAAACCCCCTTTTGTAAATTACCCCTGTTTTTACTACCCCTTTTTTTAAAATACCCCTTTTTTTAAAATACTCCTTTTTTGAAAATATTTCCTTTTTGAAAAACCCCTTTTTTCATTACCCCTTAATTATTAATTATTCCTTATTCCTTAATTACCCCTTTTTCCTTAATTATTCCTAATTATATTATACCACGTAAATGATATTAGGAAATTGAAATGAAATACTAAATGCTTACTTAAATTATTTCCTATTAAAAACACTTATACTATACCTTAACTAGTATAATAAGTATAAATATAAATAAGTATACTAATAGAATAAGTATAAAAAACCACAATTATAATACATTTCATTCATAAATATCCATTAAAGATCTAAAAAACTAAAGGAAATAATAACGAGCGGAAATACTTCAACTCTTTAAAAATAGCAAATATTTTTTTTTTAACTCAATATAAAGTTTATGTTTTTTCATTTTCATTTTGCAGCCAAATATTAATAAATAATAATTAATAAAAAACTAAGAACTAATAACTAAATAAATTATAAATGAATAACTATTAAATAAAAATGAATAATAAATAAATAAATAACTAATAACTAATAAATGAATAGCTAATAAAGAGCTAATAAATAACTAATAACTAGATGTGTTGTAGTATATACGTTATTTTATAAGATATCGTTGAAGTTTTGATCTTTTTATCTTTCATTCCTGGTACTAAACTTTATATAAGTCATTTTATTTATTTTATTTGTATTTATAGGGTTTTTTACTTTAGGGGTTTTAGGGGTTTTTTATTTAAGTTTTTTATTTAGGGGGTTTAAAATTTAGGGGGTTTTGGGGGTTTTATTATACTAATAAATAAGAAGTATACAGTGATATACAGTACACAAGATAAGAAACTGAATATATCTAGAACATATACTGTATAAGTACTATATACTATATATAAGAAATCGTTGTTTACTAGAACATATATGTAATAACTGGAAATACAGTAGTAAGTACTTAATAAATAATTTTAGGAAAAATTAGGAATTTAATTTAGGTTAATTTTATGAATTTAATTTTTAAATGGAAAAATGTTATTTTTTATATTACTAATTCATATACTATTACTAAGGATACTAGTAAGCATAAAATGATCTTATTCTATAAGAAATCTTTAAGAAAACGATTTAAGGGTAAACATAAAACCTCTAATTACTATAAACCCCCTAAATTTACCCTAATAAAAGAATAAACGAATATGGGAAACGTGGATCCAGTCATAGATTTTCATTTAACTTTCATGTTTTTTATTTTCTTTATTTTCATGTTTTTTTATTTTTTCATTTTCTTTTTTTCATTTTCATTTTTTTATTCTTTTTTCATTTCATTTTGCAGCCAAAAAATTCCATAATAAATTACTAATAGTTAATAACTAATAAATAGTTAATTAAAACAGAATGAATTATGATAAAGAGAATATCAAGAATATAATATATGTACTATACTTTCTTTATATATTCTATACTAATGAGTGAAAAATTGTTATCTCAATTTTCTTCTTTTTGAAGTGAAATGAAAAGTAAATAGTAAAGAATAGATTTAAATAGTATATTGGTTACTTGTAAAATTCCGCTATATTAAGAGAACTATTATTAACTACTAACTATTGATTAACTTTTTTTTTCAGTCTTTTTTTTCTTAATTTTTTGCAGCCAGAAATTAAAAAAGATTTAAAATTAAATAAATAAATCAAAAAGTAAAAGTAAAAGTAAAAGTAAAAGTAAAAGTAAAAGTAAAAGTAAAAGTAAAAGTAAAAGTAAAAGTAAAGTAAAAGTAAATTAGTAAATTAGAAATTAGTAAATTAGAAATTAGAAATTAGGAAATTAGGAAATTAGGAAATCACAGATATTACTAAGTATGTCCATATACTCTTTATATATAAGCTAACTAGTTTATGTTTCTTATAAGAAGTAATTTCCATTTAAATATCGGAAAGTTGTTTATTGTTTTGTCTTTTCGTATTTTCTTTTTTATGATTTTTATAATTTTTGGCTGCAAAATTTAAAAAAAAGGAAATTAAAAAGTGAAAATTACCAGATTATTAATTAACAAGTCCCTTTTAAGTATTCTAGATTAATAACATTTCTAGTGTTATAGGTAAAGAATATAATAAGAATAAGTAGGAATATAATAAGTAGGAATATAATAAGTAAAGTATACAGGAATACTAATAACTATACCAGATTTCTATATAAAGTACTTAAATGTGAATTTTCACTTATACCTTTATTAATATAATCTTTTTTTTAATATAATCTTTTTTTTAATATACTCTTTTTTTTATTATGTGCTTTTTTTAAATTTCGCAGCCAAAAAAACGAAAAAATTAGTTAATAGATTTTCCTTATAATAAACATTTTATAACTTGTCAGATTCTCTAAATAACACGTGGTTTTCTTCTAATTTATTTATCATTTTATTTGGAAGCAATTGGATTTGTATTCTCAGTTATCAGGAATAACATGAAAATCATTAAATAGAAATAGTGAGAAATAGTGAGAATTGGCGAGAAATAGTGAGAAATAGTGAGAAATAACGAGAAATAACGAGAAATAAATAGCGAGAAATAATGAGCGAATAACGAGAAAAAAAGAGAAATAACGAGGAAATAACGAGGAAATAACGAAATAGCGAAAATGCTAAAAATTAAATAGCGAGAAAAAAAGTAGCGAGAAATTGAGAATTAAAATGATACAAGTAATAAACAGAATATGAAAGAATCGAGCGTAGCGAGATTCTTCATATACTATACACTACACTTCATACATTCCATTATAACACGTTTACCAAGAAATACAAGAAATATAATACAATGAATAGAGTGAAAGGAGAAAACAGGTGTCAATAGTGCAGATGAATGAATCTGGTATGTGAATGTATTTGATGTATTACGTGTACTTTGTGTATTCCCTATTTCTCCCTAATTCTCCCTAATTTGTATTATTCCTCGTTATTTTCTCTCTATTCTCGCTATTTTGGTACTCTTTTTCTCCCTAATTCTCGCTAATTTTTTCCTAATTCTCCCTAATTTGGTACCTCTTTTCTCCCTAATTCTCGCTAATTTTTTCCTTTTCTCGTTATTTCCTCGTTATTCTCGTTATTTTCACCTTAATTGTCCCTAACTCTCCCTAATTCTCGTTATTTTCTCGCTATTTCCCATTTTCCTTTCTATCACGCCATTTCGCCGATTCTTCTTTAAGATTAATACTCCGATAAATAGAATTAAGGTTTACTCATAAACATCCAGATTCGTAAGAATGTCCAAATTAATACATAGAAGATAAAAAGTACAAGTAAAAAGAATAATAAGAAGAATTAATAAGAAGAATAAGAATTAAGAAGAATTATTATAAATAACAGATAAACATCAAATATTCCTCACTAAATTATTCTCACTAAATTATTTTCCCTATAATATTCACATTCACATTATATTATTCATTATATTATTCATTGTTTATTGCTCTCCCAACGTTCATATCCATTAAGTAATACGTGGTAAAAAGATTCTTAAGAATATAAGAATATTCTTATATTTTTACTTATATTCTTCTTCTTCTTCTTCTTATATAAAATGAGATATCATAAATGAGATATATCATATAATAATCACTTATCAATTATCCTTATCATATAAATAATCCTTATCAATAATACTTATCACATTTTCTTTAACTTTAAACTTTTTGTTTATTGTTTCCTATTGTTAGCGTGTTCATAATACATAAGGTTTAATACATAAGCTTTAATGAATTATATATAAAGGGAGGAATCCCTAATAAAATTAACAAACTAACAATCATGTCCAGTGACCAATTGAACCAAATTAACAAGATCGTATCCGAAAAGTTGGGAGGCGATTCTAAAGAGAGTAGTATCCAGGATACTATTAAGAAGGGAGTTTCGGCGTTTCAGGAGTTGCCGGAGGATAAGAAGAAGGAGATTGAGGAGAAGGTGAAGGGGGTTTTAAATTAGCACGAATCAGTACGAGCGAAGCGAGTGCTGATTCGACGTTTATAGCACGAGCGAAGCGAGTGCTATACATTAAATAGTACGAGCTTTGCTCGTACTATTTATCTGATTATCTACTGATCATATTTGCTAAATTTACTGCCAATTTTTTTGCCACATTTTTTTGCCACATTTTTTCCTTAACAAATTTTACTTGACAAATTTCTACTTGACAATTTTTTATGTTTATTACTGTTATAGTTAGTTAATATACGTTCTACGTTAGTTATGTGTAGCGTGAATAGAATAACTATCACATGGGAAGGTTAAAGGTTAAAGTGTATTTCTGGTTTGTATGCGTAGAATGATTGTGGTTGTATTGGTTGTATTCCTGTTGTTTGTATTCTCGTTATGTTCTCGCTGTTCTTGTTAATTTCTCTCCCTAGTTTCTCTATTTTCTCTCGCTATTTTCTTTATTTCCTCGTTAATTTCTCGTTATTCTCTCTATGTATTCTCTCTATTTTCTACCTATGTTCTCTCTTTTCTCGCTTCCTTTTCTCGCTATTTTCTTTATTTCTCGGTGTTCTCGGTATTTTCCATTTTCTCGGTATTCTCACTATTCTCATTATATCCAACTAAATAAAATCACTAAATTTAATCCTAACT
This sequence comes from Aciculoconidium aculeatum, assembly GCA_030579395.1. Classification (NCBI taxonomy): domain Eukaryota; kingdom Fungi; phylum Ascomycota; class Pichiomycetes; order Serinales; family Debaryomycetaceae; genus Aciculoconidium; species Aciculoconidium aculeatum. The sequence continues at coordinate 235,075 of JAKTQU010000011.1, forward strand.
TCAAATCTCAAAAAAAAAAACGTCATTAAATTTTCATTAAATTCTCATCACCAAGTTCTCATTAAATTTTCATTACTCACTAAATTCTCACTAAATTCTCATCAAGTTCCCATCAAGTTCTCACTAAATTATCTACTCATTTATTATTTATACACATATTATTTTTACTCACATTATTTATATTCATTCTTATTCCACGTAGTTACTACCACCACGGCAACACAAGAACACAGATACTTCCTGTTTACTACACACTCCATTTACGAGATCCGAACAACTGCTTCCTTTAGTGTTACTCTTCCTTTAGTGATCTGTTGTTAATTGAACTTTTGTTATTGATGTGCTGTTAACATACTCAATATGATATATCACATTCTAATACAAATACCTTTTACATATAATTTCTTCCATTTATCTTCTCTTATTTAAGACATGTCACAATATTTGTCTCACGGAGATTTCATTTATACTCCGTTATAATATAATTTATTACACTTAAGTTACTATAGTTATTTTACTATAGTTAATTTATTATTCTACTTTTATTTTACTATAGTTACTCTACTTTTATTTTATACGTGACTTTTAACCTAATATATGAAACTGTATATAATTAAAGTAGTTATCCTGTACATAGTGGTGACTTTTAATCTTCTTATATATATGAGACTGTATATAAGTATGACTTTTAACCTGTACATATCGGTGACTTTTAATCTGTAAATTATTTTGACTCTTAATCTTTTAAAATTGTGACTCTTAATCTACATAAAAAGGCCCAAACTTCACATAATAATTAAAAAGACCCAAACTTCAAATACCCATTATAATTTTGCAACCACTACAATTAAATTATTAATTATACTGCTAAATCATTAATTATACTAAATCATTAATTATACTAAATTATTATACTACTAAATTATTAATTATAATATATTATTCAATAAATTTCCTGAATCTTATTCACAGAGTTTTAGTCTTCTCTTATTAGTATGTATATATACAATGTATATACACGTTGTATAGTATAGTATATACTATTAGATAAACATAAACACAATAATATACTTGAATATCTATCTAATATCTTTCTATCAGTAATTATATCTATCATATCTCCTATAACTATTATAACTATTATATGTTATCTTATCTATGACTCACAGTTGCACTTTGGATCTTTTCCTCTTATCAATTCACGTGACTTCTTATCAAAAATTTAAAATCTCAAAAAATCCCAATTCAAAAATTAAAGTCAAAAAATTAAAGTCAAAAGTTCCAAATCAAATACAAATCAATCCATTCTTTATGAGTTTAAAATTCAACTTTCTTTTATCCCTAGCATGGTTTATTTTCCAAGCCAATGCGTGGATGGTTTCGAATCAAGAGGAAATAGGAATAGGAAGTGGAAATATAAATGGATATATTAATGAATATATTAATGAATTTAAAGAGTCGCCCCTTGAAAAGATTAAAGGAATTTATGGAGAAATTAATGACGTCATTAAATGTGGAGATTTTGAAAATGACGTCATTAAAAATGGCTGCGAAAAAAGTGAAGAAAATGAAAACGAATATACCGAAAAATTAAGTGAATATACCGAAAATACCGAAAAATCCAGCGAAAAATCCAGTGATTTCATCACTGAATTTTCTGGATTATCCGACTACACCTTCTCCAACTTTTCCCTTCTTTCCCTTCACAAATCCCTCATTGAAATTCCTTCCATTTCCAACCACGAACACGACGTTTCGGTATACCTCAAAACATACCTTGAATCCTTTGGATTAACTGTAGAATTAAACGAGATGAAGGATGAATACGAAACTAGATATAATGTGTATGCATATTACGGAAATACTAGAAACACCAGCATCCTTCTTACGTCACATATCGATACTGTCCCCCCTTATATTCCTTATAAAATCATTGGCAGTAAAATCTTTGGGCGCGGCTCTGTTGACGCAAAAGCTTCTGTCGCGACACAGGTTGCGGCGTTTTTGTCGCTTTTGCATCTGCACGAAATCTCCGAAGGCGACGTGTCACTTCTTTTTGTCGTGGGCGAGGAAATCAGCGGCCCGGGAATGAAACATGCGCTGGAAACTTTAGGAACAAAATGGAACGTTGCGATTTTCGGCGAGCCCACGGAATTAAAGTTGGGTGTCGGGCATAAGGGGAATTACCTATTTCGGTTAGAAGCCCGCGGAAAAGCCGCCCATTCGGGGTATCCCGAGTTGGGCCGGTCCGCCTCCGAGATCCTCGTTCCGGTTTTATACGAATTGTTACAGGTCAAATGGCCGGAGTCGGAATTATTAGGGCCTTCTACTATGAATATAGGAGAGTTCCAAGGCGGAGCGGCGGCAAATGTGATACCGGAATTTGCCTCAGCCACAGTTTATATCCGAGTAGCTTCGGAAATTGAAGAAATTGACCGGTTAGTTCATAAAGTTGTAGATAAAGTGGAATATCTTGATTTCCGGTTGGAATCGTATAGTCACGAGGTGTATTTAGATTATAAAGTGGATGGATTTGATAGTATAAAGTTGGCTTATGGAACAGATGTTCCTCAATTTGGGTTTAAAGTGGAAAAACGGTATTTGTATGGGCCAGGAAGTATTTTGGTAGCGCATGCGGAGAATGAGGGGATAGAGAATGGGGAGTTGTTGGAGGCGGTGGAGGGGTATAAGAGGTTGATCAGGAATTCCTTGAATCCGAAGAATCCGAAGGATTCTGAGGATTTAGGGGATTTCTGAATATTTAGTGGAAATTAGTAGAAAATAGTGAGAGTTAGTGAGAAATTAGTGAGAAATTAGTGACGTTTTAGTGAGAAAAAATTGTGTAGTGATTTTTTAGCGAGAAGATAGTGACGTTTTAGTGAGAAAATAGTGAGAGTTTGTGAAAATTAGCGAGAACTTGGTGAGAATTTATTTATGTAGCGAAAAAATAGCGAGGATTAGTGAGAACTTGGTGAACATTTAATGAGCATTTAATGAGAGATTAGTGAGCATTTAATGAGGGAGCGAAAAAATAGTGAGGTACGAAAAAATGAGAATTCTTTAGTCGCTTTTTTGTGAGGATTTTCTGAATATCTGGATTATGTATGTGTTATGTAAGCGTGAAAAGATGAAGTTAGTGAGGAAATGAAACGAGAAAATGAGAATTACTGAGGAAAAAAGAATTGAGAAAAAATGAATTACTGAGGAAAATTGAAATAGTGAAGATTAGTGCGAAATTAGTGCGAAAATGAGAATTGAGAAATTACTGAGAAAATAAATTAGCGAAAAGAATTAGCGAAAAGAATTACTGAGGATTAAATTAGTGGGCTTTTATTTAGGAGGATATACAAATTATTACTTATAATATACATATACTATACATATAATACATATATAATTCACATATAATAAAACATAATAACCATATAATACATATAATAAACGTAATACACACATCTAGTACCATGACTCTCATCCTCTTACTCTCTTACTGTTATCATTCTGTTATACTTTTAGCTCTTATACTATTTATGATGTTTACTAAATCCTCACTAGTTCTGATCTCTCACTATTTTTTCTCTAATTCTCATTTTCTCAGTAATTCTGATTTTCTCACTATTTTTTCTCTGATTCACATTTTCTCTGATTCTCATTTTCTCAGTATTTCACATTTTCTCAATAATTCACATTTTCTCATTTATTTCTCGCTCTTTTTTCGCGCTGATTTCTCGTTAATTTTCTCATTTCTCGCTCTTTTTTTCTCTGATTCTCATTTTCGCATTAATTTTTTACCTATTTTTTCGCACTAATTCTTCTCATTTCTCGCTAATTCATTTTTTCTCAGATTTCCTCGCAATTTTTTCTCACCAATTTCTCACTAATTGTTCTCATTTTCGCATTTTCTCTCATTTTTTCGCACCAATTTCTCACTAACTTTCTCAACTTCTCGCTAATTCACATTTTCTCACTAATTTCTCACTAATTGTTCTCATTTTTTCCCCTTTTAATTTTTTACCCGGACATCGCGAGTGAAAAATTCCGATGAGATGAACAAGATAAGTTTCATAAAGAATAAGAACACATATAAAATCAAACATAAGAATACAAAAAGTACCAATATAAAGGAAATACAAAAAGTACTAATATAAAAGCATAAAAAGACCAAAAGTACTAAAAATACAAAGATTACCAATATAAAAAGACATAAAGTACTATAAAAATACCTAAAGTATACCAATATACTTCCTAATTATTCCTATTATATTCCTATTATATTCATTAATTTTTTTCCTTTTATTTTACCATGAGCACACCCGCCTGGAAACGTATTGGGTTAAAAGTGCAAGAATCTTCGAATTCTCTTGCAATTCCTCAAATTTCCAGTGCCAATTTCACCAATAAAGAAATCAAAAAGATTCATAAAGAAAATGAAAAATTTCAAGAAAATAACAAAACCGAAAAACCCAAAAAAGAACCAAAACGAGTAAAACTCCCTAAATCCCAAAGAGAAGCGCCGGTAAAAGATCAACTCACTTATTTAAAGCAATTTGAAAATGATCGAGGAAATTGGAAATTCAATAAATCGAAACAAAATTGGATTATAAAACACGTGAAGGAAATCCCCGAAGAATACGAATCGGCGTTAGCGCTTTATTTAGAAGGGTTGGTTGGTTCCAGTAGAGAGAGATTGGTGGAAGAATGGAGAGAAATTGTGAAAAAATGGAATGAAAAAGTGGAAAAGGCGGAGGAAGAAATTTTAAAAGAGTTAGAAAAGAAGGAAGAAGAAAAAGAAGAAAAAGAAGAAATTTTAAAGAAAGAAAAAGAAGAAGAAGAAATCGACTACGATTACGTTATCAGATGTAAGAAACTTATTTACGCTTTAACTGATGAAAATGTGGAGATAAAAAAAGAAAAAGAAAATGAAAAACTTTCTGTTATTTCCGAGGAATCTGTTATTTCCGAGAATATTGATATTTCCGAGACCTCTGATATTTCCGAAAATACTGATATTTCTAAAGACGTTATTTCCGAAAAAGACGCTATCTCCGACAACATAATCTACGAGGAAGTGGAAATCGACCATCCGAAAAGAAAATACACGGAAGAACCAAAATCAAAGAAGAAAAAGGAAAAAAAGTCAAAGAAACAGAAAAGGGATAAATAGAAGAAATTGAAATATTAATAGAAGTTTTCCATTTAATTTCCAGGAAACGTTTTAAACTATTAATTTTGTATTTAAGTATTTAAGTATTTAATGAATTTAAGTATTTAATGTATTTAGTGTATTTAATGTATTTGGTTTTTAAGTATTTAATGTATTTAGGGGGTTTAAATTTTAAGGGGTATTTTATTTTAGGGGGTTTAAATTTTAAGGGGTATTTTATTTTAGGGGGTTTAAATTTTAAGGGGTATTTTATTTGAGGGGGTATTTAATTTAAGGGGTATTTTATTTAAGGGGTTTTTTTGTTTTTTTGTTTCTTATTTTATGGTTTTTAAAAGTATAAGAAGGTGGTGAGTGAATTCTTCTTTTTTACGTTTTTACGTTTTTCAAGTTATATGAGTTAATTTATGTTAATTTTTATACTTAATTGTAGGAAATTTAGGGGGTTTAAATTATGTTTTATTTTATTTTAGACTTGTTTTAGGGGGTTTAAATTTAGGGGTTTAATTTTAGGGGGTATTTTATTTAAGGGGTTTTAAATTAAGGAGTTTAAATTTAGGGGTTTTTTATATTTAGGCCTTTTCTTTATATGGAAATATTAGTAGGATTATTCATAATATACACAGTAATAGTGATAAAGTGATTTTTATAGGAGATGTTACTATTCTTGTATATAAGTCATTTTTCGTAGCTCTTCTATTGGTATTTTCTATTTAATAATGTTTTAGTATGAGTTTTTATATTTTTATTAGTATAAGGAATTTATATTAGTATTGGTATTTTTATTAGTATTTTATTAGTATAAGTATTTTATTGGTATAAGTATTTTATTAGTATTAGGATTATTATTTTATTTTTATGAGTAATTTTTTTTCACTTCAATTTTTTGCAGCCAAATGTTTTAATTTTTTCTTTTTCTTTTCTTTCATTTTCTTTCTTTTCATTCTTTTCATTTAATTTCAATTTTCTTTAATTTTCTTTCTTTTCCTTTTTGAAATATATAAACTCATATTTTAACACTTTTTTATTTTAACTTTTTAAAACTATACAACTCGTCTCAATTTCCTTTTTAAATTCACTTTTCTTGAAGTAAATTCTTATTTAATATATATCTTATATAGTTAAAGATCTTTAAATAAAAAACAATAAACATCTAAATAAAACCCCATTTTATAAAAACCCCTAAATTAAAACCCCCTAAATTATAAAAAATTTCTAAAATAAAAACCCCCCAAACCCCCTAAATTAAAAAAACCCCTAAATACTTATTAAATAAAACCCCTAAATACTTAAAACTTACTACGCTGATTTTTCTGGAATTCTTATATACTAAAAATTATTTTGATCCTAAAATCATTCTAAAACCTTTTTAGTACTTAATACTATTTCTAAATTCGTATACTCCTTTTTAAAGTATAAGAAAGAAGAAATTAAATAAAACCCTAAAGAAACCCTATATTAAAAAAATAAAACATATAACAAAGAAGTATTAAATAAAAAACCTGTTTATAAAAGTATATAAAAAGAAAACAAAATAAATATAAAAACTCCTAAATTAAACAAAAACCATAAATAAGCTAAAACCTATTTTCTTTTATTTTCTTTTATTCCTAAACAAGTATAAGAGTGTTATAATAACGCTTTTCTGATTTTCCTATTAGTTATTTCCATCTTTCTTATATTTTAAAAATTACTTAAAATATAACAACCCCTAAATGAAAACCCCCCAAATTATAAAAACACAAATTATTAAACCCCCATTTTATAAAACCCCCTAAATTATAAAACCCCCTAAAAATCCCTAAAAACTTCTAAAACCTTTCTTCCTTTATATTAAATCTCCTCGTTGTGCTTTTTCGCTTTTCTTTTTTCTTTATTAGTTATAAATATATTAACTACAATTTAATAATCATAGAAAAAAATACGTAATTTACATAAAAACCAATCGTCTTTAAAAAACAAAAAAACTAATAAACCTTAACTATATCCTTTCTTAGAACTCTCATTTCTTTTTAAAATTTAAGAAGTAACAATTAAAGATTCATTTCATAAAAAGAACTTAAGAAGTATAAAAACCTTTTAAAATATAAAACCCCCTAAATTGTAAAACCCCTTATTTTAAAAAACCCCTAAAAAAACATTTTTAAAAAACCCCTAACCCCAAAAATATTTTTCAATTTTAACATAAAATACACACAAAATATATAAAAACATTAGAAATACAAATTAACTATTCCCTATAAAAATAAACATATACTTTAAGGGTACTGTTTAATTAGATAATCATTAGTTAGTATTTGTATAATCACAGTTAATATTCCTATGAAAGTAAAATATTCTTAATACAAGAACTGTTTTTGAATTAAATAAATATAAATTAAATAAATATAAATTAAATTATATTATATAAATAAAATCAAATTAAATCAAATCAAATTAAATTAAAATAAATCAAATTAAAATTGCAAAATCAAACTTCAAAAAGATCCAAACATCAAATCCTCAAAACATCCAAACTTCATTTTAAAAGATCCCAACTTCAATAGATAAGGAACTCCCTATATAAAGAGCAATATAACTTTTAAAGAGCAATCATATAAAGAAAACATATAAATTTAACATCTGAATCAACTAGTATTCACTTCTATTATTCTTGTTAAGATGCGATTTTAGATTTTTCTTATAAAGAGTATAAAGAAGAATAAGAAGATTAAAGAATAAAGATTACTTGGTTTTATTATGTTCATTTTCTTTATGATTTTCTTCATGATTTTCTTAATCTATTTCTTCTTTTTCTTCTATGATACATCTCTTATAATTTATGATATATCCTATTTAAAGAATAAGAGAAACATGAGAAAGGAGAAAAGTAAAAGAGTAAAATGTGTAAGAGAATCCTAAAGAATCTCATAAAGAATCTCGTAAACTCGATTCTTATGAGATTCTTATTCGATTCTTTAATTTCTAAAACCAAAAGAAGAATCGAAATTTTTGATTTTTTTTTCGCATTTGCCTTCGAATTAAAATTAAATCAAAATCAAAATCAAATTTCTTCAATTTCTTCAATTTCAAATCAATCTTCACTATTTGAATCGTAGTTATAAGAATCATTCGAAATAAGAAGAATATAAAAAGAAGAATCAGAAGAATTCAAATTACGAAGAATTCAAATTACGAAGAATTCAAAAATCACGAATAACGAAGAATTCAACGAATCACGAATAACGAAGAATAAAGATCAAAAGATCAAAAGAATAAGAAAAGATCAAAAGAATATCCAATAAAATATTCAATAAAATCAACCAATTACCAATTAACCAATTACCATTAAAATCACCAATAAAATAACCAATTAATCACATTTACACCCTTATCACTAAATCCTTAGTAATAACATCCATACTATAACATCCTTACTACCTTACTATAACATCCTTACCATAACATCCTTACTATAAAATCCATACTATAAAATCCATAACTAAAATCCTTATACTATAACTTCCTTATAATATCATCCATACTATAACTTCCTTAACTAATAAATCTCCACTAAGAAAAAACATCCAAACTTCAAAAACGTAAAACATCCTTAAATCAATTTAAAGGCCAGAACTTCAATTTTCCACCTCAAATCTTCAAAAAAGGCCGAAAACCAGAAAAACATCCAAAAATCAAAAAGATCCAAACTTCAATTCCCGAAAAGGCCCGAAAATCAAAAAAGGCCAGAACATCAAATACAAAAAACATCCAAACTTCAGAAAAAACATCCAAACATCAAATCCTCAAAACATCCAAACATCAATTTTCCAAAACATCCAAACTTCAATACATAAGAAAACATCCTAACTTCAAAAAAGACCCAAACTTCAATACATAAGGTCTAATAACATCCTAACTTCAATACATAAGGTCGAAATAACTAAATAAAAAACCACATAAGAATCTCGCTTCGCTCGATTCTCATGGACTTTTACAACCACGCCAAAGACGTGGACCCCGATCTCCGGTTCATGGCGCTTCAAGATTTTAACACTTTTCTTAAAAAACCGAATTCCTCCATTTCCTCGTTTATTCCGATTCTTTTTGAACTTTTAAACGATAAAAACTGCGATGTTTCGAGTGAAGCTGTAAAGTCTTTTGAGCCTGCGATTCCGTTTTTAACCGAGGAAGAAGGAATTTCGGTTATTTCGGGGCTTTTTGAGAGAATAGGAGATGAAAAGTATACGAGTAGTTTGCCTAGTATGGCTTTAAAACGGGTTATAAGTGCGGGTTATTTACCAAATAGGAAGGTTCTAGATTCGCTTTTACCGAAAATGGAAGGTGAAATGACTTTTAATAAATTGGAAATTACGTATAATAAATTGGAAATTTATCTTGATCTTTTTGAAAAGTGTGGAAAATCTTTAAGTAAACAAGAAATTCACTTTTATTCCCTAAAAATGCTTGAAATCGGAAAAAAACCCGGAATTATTTCCAAAAAAGGATTAATTGGATTAGAAAAATTACTTAAATATTCGGAAAATTCGTTATTAAATGAAATAATCCCGAAATCACTAAATCCCGTGAATTATAAAGTGTTTATGATTTCTTTTAATAGCGGATTAATTATGGAAAAACATTTAATTGATGAAATATTTAAAATTATAAAAAAAGATTTAAATGAAGAATTTGATTTTGAGGATTTTGAAAATTTCGAAAATTCCCTTCGTGTTTTAAATTCTTTAATAAAATCGAAAAATGAAATTTCTCATTTAAAAGAAGAAATCCTTTTTCTTATAAAAAAACATATAATTTATAAAGAAGAAGAATTTGATTCGGAAGAAATTTCCTTTTCCGATTCTTCCGAATCCTCGGATTTTAAATCCCGCTATTTATCGTGTATTTGTTTAAATTCGTATGTAAAAAAGTTTCCTTTTGATTATTCGATGATTCCGCTTCTTCCTATTGAGGATAAAAACGAATTAGTAGCGAAAGAGGTTATTTCCTTATTGGTATACGTTATAGATAAAAGTGAATATAAAGAGGAATTTAAAGATTTGGAAGAAAGAATTTTATTAAATTTGAATTTAAAAGTTTGTGAAAGTTTAAGTAAATTTGGAAATATCGATTTTCTCGAAAAAGTTTTAAAAAAAGCAAAAGGAAAAACTTCAGATCTTCTTTCTTTCTATAAAAGTTTATTAAATCTCGAATTATCGGAATTCATTATTTCCTTTATAAATTCCGAACTTATTTCGTTTATGGAAAAATCGCTGATTCAAAGTTTAAAGGTTTTTTCTCTTTTTCTTGAAAAATATAAACCTTCAAAAAACTCCGCAATTCCTTTAATAAAATTTATAGAAAAAAAAGTGGAAATCGATCTTTCGATTTCCTGTTTGGGAAAAATGGTGATTTTGAAAATCATCGAGTATTCGGAAATTTCCCATTTATTTAAAAGTAAAAGTGGATTTAAAATGCTTATTCTTTTTTTAGAAAACGGAATTTTAGTGGAAATTCCGTATGAAAAAATTTACGAATATTTGGAAAAAGACGAAGAACTCGCTTTGAGGTTTTTGGAGGTTTTGGAGGAAATTCCAAGGGAATTTGCAGGAATTTTGGTGGAAAAAGTGGGAAATAAAAAAGTGAATGAGGGGGTTTGGGGGGTTTTAGGGAAGTTTTTTGAGGAAATTGAGGAAATTTCGTTAGAAATTTCCGAGATTTCTGAAAAAAATGAAAAAAATGAAGAAATTTCGTTAGAAATTTCTGAAAAAAATGAAAAAAACGAAGAAATTTCGTTAGAAATTTCTGAAAAAATCGAAAAAAATGAAGAAATTTCGTTAGAAATTTCTGAAAAAATCAAAGAAAACGAAAAAATTCAAAAAAATTCGCCAGAAATTTCTGAAAAAATGGAAAAAATTCAAAAAAATTCGCCAGAAATTTCTGAAAAAATTTCCAAAAATTCCTCAAATTCCCAAATTTCCAAAACTTCCTCAAATTCAGAAATTTCTAACGAAATTTCTTCAATTTCAATTTCCGAAAAAGTGATAATTTCCAAAATTCCGAAAATTTCTGGAGAATTTACAAAAGGCGATTTTTCAAAAAAAGAAGGAAATTCAAAAAGTTCAGAAAATTCGAAAGATTTTTCAAGTAAAAAAGAAGAAAAAGAAGGAAAAAATTCAAGTAAATTTAAAGATTTTTCAAGTAAAAAAGAAGAAAAATTAAATAAAATTTCAGGAATTTCTAGCGAAATTCCTAAAATTCTCGAAATTCCCGAAATTTCACTTCTTCTTTCAAAAATTCCAATCTTTTTAAACTCAAACCCCGAAAATCCCGGAAATTCCTTTTTCTCTTTAATCCGCAAATTATCACGAGGAAATCCGCAACTTTTCCGAAAATTCTACGAATCTCTCGATTTGAAAATTCCCGTAAATTCAAAAGTTTTAGCGATCATCGTAATAGAAAATGATTTAAATGAAGAAATAAAAAAGAGGGAAAGAAAATTAGAAGAAAAATTAGAAGAATTAAAAGAAAAAGAGGAAAAAGAGGAAAATTTATTAGAAAAAGAAGAAAAAGAGAAAAAAGAAGAAAGTAAAAATTTATTAGAAAAAGAAGAAAAACTTCAAAAAGAAGAAAAACTAAAAGAAGAAAAAGAAGAAAAACTTGAAGATTTTCTTTTTTGTATCAATTTTCTTTCTAATATCGCCGAACTTTCTCTTTCTAAAATTAATATTTCCATTTTCACCCTTTTTTCACTTCTTGAAAAAACTCAAGAAAAAAGTTTAGCAGATTTTATAGGAAATGTCGGAGATACAAAAATAATTCTTGAATTTTATACAAACTTTTCATATAAATCGCGTTCTTTTCTTGTGAATTCTTTAAAGAAAAAACGCGAAAATGAGGAAATCTGGAAATCCGTTTGGAATTTTATTTCTTCTTTTTCTTTTTCTCATTCAATTTGTGGAGAATTAAGAAATACCGGAGAATTATTAGTAAACATTTTTAAAAAGGAAAAGTACGAAATTCCCGAAACTTCCAATTTCTCTGTGATTTATACGAAAAACGTGATTATCAAACATTTGATAAATGAGAAAATCGAATATGACTTTGATTTTCGCGAAATGGTTTCCTCTTTTAATCTTTTAAATATCGAAATAAGGCAACTTATTATTGGAAACTTTCTCACTTTTTTACATAAAAAACCACAAATTATTTCTCCTTTTTTTTCAATTATCCTTCCTAGTTTATTTTCTCAGTTAAAACCCGAACCGGAATTTAGAAAAACTATACAAATGGGTCCTTATAAATTTCATATAGATGAAGGATTAGAAATAAGAAAGTTGATTTTCGAGTTTTTATTAATAATCGGAAAAAAAAAAGACGTAAAAAAAGAGAAAATCTCCGAATTATTTGAAAATATCGTGGATTGTTTAATCGACGAACAAATCGAAATCGTGATTCTTTCGTGTATAAATCTTGAAAATTTATGTGAAAATCACGAGGAATTTTGCGATTTAGAGATGCAAAAATTGAGAGAAAACTTGAAATTCCAATTAAATAAAAAATTATCGCCAAAAGCGTCAACTCAGGAAAAAGAAAGTTACGAAAATCGAATGAAATCGATTGTGAAATTGGTGAAATGTATAGAAAAGAAAAAAATGACAGAAGAATGGAAAGAATTTGATTTGTTTTTGGAGGAAAAAGTGGCAATTCTTAAAGGAAGTTAGTTTTATATTTATGTATTTAGTTTTATATTTATGTATTTCTTACTTTATGTATTTTTTCATTTATGTATTTCTTCTTATTTATTTATTTCTTTCTCTATTTTTTTCTTTTTTCTTATTTCTTTCTTTCTTATTTTCATGTAAAGTTTTTGATTTCTTACTTTATGTATTTTCTTCTTATTTATGTATTTATTTATTTATTTATTTTTTTCTTTCTTTCTTTATTTATCTCTCTATTTTTTTATCTTTATCTCCATTTTTTATGTATTTCTTTCTTTCTTCTTTTTTCTATGTAAACTTTTTTGATTTAGTATGTAAACTTTTTTGATTTAGTTACTTAATTTATTTAGTTATTTAATTTATTTAGTTATTTAATTTATTTAGTTAATTAGTTATTTAAGTTTATTTATTTCTTTCTTTATTTATTTAATTAGTTATTTACTTGATTTAAGTTTATTTCTTTATTTACTTTTTTAGTTAGTTTTTTTAATATTTACTTGATTTAATTATTTTACTTTCTTTCTTTCTTTATTTATTTATTTAATTAATTTAATATTTATTTGATTCCTTTTTGCAGCCATTTTTTGAAGTTTGGATCTTTTTAAGTTTTTACGTTTTTTCCTTTTTTTATTTCCGATATTCCCGAGAAAAAAAATTATATTTAAATGATATTTCTAATGTAAAGAAGATTAATTAGTAGAAGTGATTTAGTATAAGTAATTTGTTTAAGACCTTAATTATTATATAAATGACTTATTGGTATATAAATAGCTTAGATAAGTGATTTATAGTATAAGTGACTTATAGTATAAGACCTTAATTAGTATAAGTACCTTAGTTTTAACTTTATATTTATAACTGTTTATTTATATATAACTGTTAATTTCTTTCTTTCTTTATTTCTTTTTCATGTAAATTTTGATTACTTAATTTTTGATAATTTAGATAATTTTGGATTTTGCAGCCATTTCATTTTTTATAAATGATACGTGAAGATAAGTGAGTTAGTATAAGATATTTATAGTATAAGTAATTTAGATTTATATTTCTTCTTATTTCTTTCTACTTCTTATTTCTTCTTATTTCTTCTTATTTATTTCTTTAATAAAATGAGAAATTTTCAATATTTTTCCAGTTTTATGAAAAAAACTAAAACTTTTTTGCAGCAATTTTTGCACTTTTTTTGCACTTTTTCATTTTTGCAGCTTAATTCTTAATCGAGTAATAAACTTGTAATAGATCAAAATACAAATGGTATAAGTCTTTAGTTTATTAAATAGGAATCATTATATCCAAAAAAGCATTTTAGTGAGTTATTTATATTTATAATTGTTTCTTATTTCTTTATTTATTTATTTATTTATTTATTTATTTATTTATCTCTTTATTTATTTATTTAAAACAAATTTACTTGTAAACTTTTAACTAAAAATGTGTAAAAAAAGTAAAAGTAGAAAAACTCTTAAATAAATTGTTTTCTAAAAATGACTAAAATAAGAGAAATCATAAAAAGATCTAAAAATAAAAAGAAGAAACAAATTTAACTCATTTCAACTTTTACTTTAAAGAGAAAAAATCATCTAAAAATCAAATGAAATTATTTATACAATTTACTTGATTAGTTAATTTAGTAGATTTAATTTATTTAGTTATTTCCTTTTTGCAGCCATTTCTTAGTTTTTATTTTCTTATTTCTTATTTAAATATAAAGAGTATAAGTATATTTTTGTACGTTCTTTATTATATAGTAGTTATAAACACTTGTTATGTTAATTCTTCTTTTTTCTTATTTCTTCTTTTTTCTATTTAAATATTCCTGATTTGATTTTATTTTGCAATTTTTAATTCCGAAATACAAAATGAAAAACTATTTAGATAAGCAATTTTAACTTATGTATTTAATTATTTCTATTTCTTTTTTGCAGCCATTTGATTTTTTTTGGTTTCAGTTTTTTGTTGAAAAGTTTAAAGTTTTTTTTTATGTTTTATTTATTAATTTATTTTTATTTTATTTTTGGTTGCAAAATTTGAGGAAAATTTGGCTGCGAAATTTTTTCAATTTTCAATTTTTGAAAATTTTACAATTTATTCAATAATTATTAAAAAGAATTTGAGTTTTTTCTAGTTACATCTTTTTATTTGTACTGCATTTTACATTTACTTAATATATTTCTTATAACTACATTATTTAATATCTCTATCTACTTAATATTTACTTATTCTAGGATTATAAATATTCACTATTTCTTCTTTTCTTAAAGACAAGTAATATCAAGTATATGATAAATACATTAAGAATACTAGAAACACTTTCTCAATTTCCAGTTCTAGAAAGTTTTATACTTGATTCACGTTATATTCGTATTTAAGTAGATTAAAAAAACCATAAATTAAAAAAACCCCTAAATTAAAAAACCCCTAAATTTAAACAAATAAATTAAAACAAATAAAAAAAACCCTAAACCCCTTAATTTATAAATACTTTAATACGTATACAAAGAACACATTAAATTTAAGATGATTTTTATTATATACCTGAGATTCTTAAAGAGAGTACCTTTATTATTTCTTGTTATTTCTTATTTCTTATTATTTCAATTGATATAAATATAATATAGATAAAATATAAATACACTATAAATATACTAGATACACTTGAAATACTAGATACACTAGAAATACACTATATATATGAAGAAATGAAATTCGAAATCTGTTTATAGAAATATCAATATTTAATATTTTTGGAATTGGGGGTTTTTCAAAAAAAGGGGTTTTAAATTTAGGGGTTTTTATTTAGGGGTTTATATAAATATATATAAATATAAATAAATATAAATATAAACCTGTTAATGCTTCAAATTTCGTAGAAACATTTCTCAAATATATATTCTAATAAACTTTATAACTAGCAATTTTAGTTTTCATTTGCAGCCATAAAAAATTCATAAGAATTTAATAAGAATTTTATTAAATAAAATCAGCAATTCATTTTATGGATTTAGTATTCTGATTATTTTATTAAATATCTCTTGAAGTTCTTAACAAGTGTTAATTTATTTATGATACATCTAAATAAGATACGTGAATGAGAGATTAAATTAGCGAGAAAGTAGAAATTAGTGAGAAAGTCGAAATTAGTGAGAAATTAGTGAGAAAAAGTAGAAAAAGTGAGAATTTAGTGAGAAAAAGTGAGACAATTAGTGAGAAAAAGTGAGAAATTAGGGAAAAAATAACGTGAAGTAACGTGAAATTAGTGAGAAAAAGTGAGAAATTGCGAAAAATAGCGAGAAACTGGAAAAAATAGCGAGACCGCGAAGACCGAGAAATAATGAGAAATAGCGAGAATCTGAAAAAATAGCGAGAGAAAAAGTGAGAAATAAATAAGAAATAATGAAAAAACGCGTGAATTTAGTGAGAAATAAATAAGAAAAAGTGAGAAAAATCAGAAATAATGCGAATTAGTGAGAAATAACGAGAAAACGCGTGAATTTAGTGAGAAATAGCGAGAAACTGAAAATGAGAAATAGCGAGAAACTGAAAATGAGAAATAACGAGAAAACGAAAATTTAGGGAGAAAAAGTGAAATACCGAAAAATAACGAGAAACAAATAACGAGAAATACCACAATTATTCTTTTAATAAGTAAACTGTATATTTAGTCAAAACGCGTAACCAATAAAAGTTTGAATTTCATGTATAAATTATCAAATTTCATTCCTCTTATCAAAATTACTAAAATTTAAGTATTTCATTTATTTCACATTTCTTTCAAATTTCTTTCTATTTAAAGTTTAACAATATAAAATTAGATAACTTATATCCGAGATGAAGCCAGTAATGACGCTTTCTTATAGGTTTTCTTATCTATAGGATTTCTTATATGATTAGCTTTCAGGCTTTCTTATATGATTAGCTTATATGATTAGCTCTTATATGATTAGGCTCCTTTTGAATTACTATTCTTATATATTGAAGATAGATGTTTTATGTATTGCATTTAGGATCTTTTAAATATTTGAAGATATAGATGGGATGTTTTATATTGAAGTTATGATGTTTTATGTATTGTAGTAAGGATGTTTCTTATATATTGAAGTTTGGATGTTTTATATTGAAGATTGGATTTTTCTTATATATTGCAGTTTGGATGTTTTAAATATTTGAAGTTTGGATGTTTTAGAAGATATATTTCTTATATATTGAAGTTAGGATTTTTTATATTGTAGTAAGGATGTTTCTTATATATAGCAGTTAGGATAATTTGTATTGCAGTTAGGATGTTTTAAAAGTATAAAGAAGAAAAAGGCCCAAAATGCAATAGAAAACATAAAACATAATAGAAAATATAAAACATAATAGAAAACATAATAGAAAATATAATAGAGAATATATACAATATACAAATTGTTTGATAATTAGTAATTCGTTTTCGAATTCAGTTTACCTACCGTTTTTATAATTAAAGTTTAAAGTTTGTTAAGGCATCAAGTGGGTAAATATTAAGGAGATTTGAATATTTGGCTTGATATTTAAAGCTTCTTTATATATTTGGGCTTCTTTAAATATTTATATATTTATATATTTATATATTATGATTTATCAAAATTGAATTGAAAAATTGCAACCGAAAATTTCACAAGAAATTTTAAGAAAAGAAGAAATTGTTATAAGTAATAAAGAAATATAAAGAAATAAGAAATATAAAGAAATATAAGAAATTGTTATAAGAAATAGTAATTTATTATGGAAAGTAGACGTGATAGATTAAAGGAACTTCGAAAACGAAGGGAAGAAGGAAATGGAAAAGAAGAAGAAGAAGAAGGAAATGAAACAAATATAACAAATGAAAAAGAAGAAAGAGAAGAAGAAAAAGGAAATGAATCATCATCATCATCAAGTATAAGCCCAGACCACGTGCCCATTCCGACATTTACTCAAGATCTTAAGCAGGACTTGGAGGAGTATTCCCGGGTGGCAAAGATGAAAACGGAAAGGGCGATTTTCGAGATTCTAAGGGAGAAATTTAAAACTGAAAAAACCGAAGGTTTTTGAAGTTTTAATGAAAAAACCGAAGGTTTTTGAAGAGAAGAAGAACTGAAAAAACCGAAGGTTTTTGAAGAAATATTATAAAGAATATAAAGAATATAAAAGAATATAAAAGAATATTTAGAATATTTAGAATATATCTGATCATATTTATATACAAATTTATATACAAATTTTAATATACAGAATGTTTCATTGATATGACACGTCGAAATTTTCTAGTACTTTATTTTTCTCATAATTTTCTTACTTTTCTCTTATATTTGTATTATATTTGTATTACTTTTCTCTTTATTTTTCTATTTCTTTCTCTTCTATTTCTATTATATATCTCTTACATTTCTATTAAACTTCTCTCTTTTCTCTTTTTAATTATATTTGTATTAATTTTCTCTTGTGTATTTTCTCTTGTGTTATTTCTCTTACTTTAATTTTCTCTTATATTATTTTTCTTATATTTATTTCTCTTATATTATTTCTATTAATTTTCTCTTTTCTCTTTTCTCTTTTCTCTTTTCTCTTTTCTCTTAATTTTCTCTTACATTATACTTCTCTTAATTTTCTATTACTATTACTTTTCTCTTATATTAATTTTCTCTTTATATTTCTCGTACTTTATTTTTCTCTTACATTTCTCTTACTCATTAGAATACAAAAATTACAGTGTATAACAAATAACATATAACATATAAAATACATAACATATATAATACATACAACATAGAATACATTTCCATTTATATACATTCTACTTATATTACATATATATTACTTCTCTTACTTTCTACTTATATTACTTCCATTACTTCCATTACTTCTAATATTACTTATACACGCACTTCTCAAAGATATTTCCTAATCCGGAAGTCAACCTCCTCCAATCAAAACTCCAATTTTTTTCTCCTTTTCGGACAAATGAAAAAAAAGTTTCAACTTTGATCTTTTTATCGACACCATGATTTCCAGAATCGCCATCAACGCCGCTCGTCCAGTAGTTGGTACCGCTTTGCGTGCTCCGTAAGTAGAAGTGATTGAAGTGTTTAATGAATGTGATTGAATTTGATTGAAGTGTTTTATGTGTTTTAATATTACTAGTATAAATAAAAGACAAGACAAATAAAAGACAAATGAATTGAAAAGGAATTGAGAACAAATTGAGAAATAAGAAGATATGAGAGGAATTGAGAGGATACGAATATGATAATAATATTATGATAATATTATTTACTAATATAATATTACTAGTAATATACTATTAATATATTACTATGATAATACTAGTAATATGATAATACTATTAATATTATTATTCACTTTTCAATTTAGATCTGGTCTTACTATTAGTCTTCTAGTATCTTACTAGTCTTATTAGTCTTATTATTAGTATTTTACTAGTCTTATTAGTATCTTACTATTATTATACTTATTATTGCACTTTGGATCTTTTTGAAGTTTGGATCTTTTTTTGCACTTTGGATCTTTTTACTTTTTGATGTTTGGATTTTTTTTCTGAAGTTTGGATTTTTTTCATTTTGGATTTTTTTTGAAGTTTGGATGTTTTCAATTTTGCAATTAACTTAAAATTAATTTAATTACGAAATTTCAGAAAATAGAAAATGAAAAACACATAAAAATGAAAATCAGAAAAAGAAAAAATGAAAAACAGAAAATCAGATAAATCAGAAAACAGAAAAACAGAAAAAAACTCCAAAAATCACTTGAAAAACATAAAAATCACAAACCATAAACCACAAATCTTCCTTAATTCTTTATTTCCTTTTTTCTTCTTACTAACTTTTAGCCTCGGAATTCGTTTCCTTTCTTCCGAACCAAAAGAAAAAGCCACTTCTATCATCGAAGCTTTACCCGGAAACACCTTTTTATCCAAATCCGGAATTTTAGCCACTTCCGCTGCCGCTGCCGTTTACGGAATCTCCAACGAATTACTTGTAATCCACGACGAAACCGTTTTGGTTCTCACGTTTTCCGCTTTTGCCACTTTAGTTGCGAAATTCGTGGCTCCTTTATATACGGAATGGGCAGATGGAGAAATTAAAAAGGTTAATGAGTTGTTGAATGAATCTAGAACCAAACACGTGAGCGCGGTTAAGGAGAGAATCGCGGCGGTTTCCCAATTGGGAAACGTGGTTTCCGTGACTAAACAATTATTTGCGCTTTCAAAAGAAACTGCGCAACTTGAAGCGGAATCTTTTGAAATTAAACAGAAAATTGCAATTACTAACGAAGCGAAAGCTACTTTGGATTCATGGGTCAGATTCGAACAAGCGCAAAGACAAATCGAACAGGATCAGTTGGTGAAGGTTGTTTTGGAGAAAGTGAATGCGGAAATTGGAAATGGAAAGTTTCAGGAGAAAGTTTTGGCAGAAGCGGTGGGGGAAGTTGAGAGGTTGTTTGGTAAAAATTGAAACCGAAGGTTTTAATTTTTGCTGAAACTTAACAAAAACCGAAGGTTTTTGTTAATTCGTAACTAATAAACCGAAGGTTTATTAGTTATTTTGTATATTTTAACAAAAACCGAAGGTTTTTGTTTCGTATTTTAGCTAAAAACCTTCTTATTTAACTAAAAACCTTCGGTTTTTAGCTGATCCTCTTGAAATAATCGTAAAATCTTGCGATTTTACGATTCTACATTTATAAATTTATTTATAACTTGATTTTTGTAGATTTGTAGTGGAAATTTGACTTGAAAATGAGTTAAATGATTAAAAAATGATTAAAAAATGAGTTAAATGATTAAAAATTGTTAAATGAATTTTCATTTTTTGGCTGCGAAAATTGACTGAAATTTTAATTTGAAAATTTGGCTGCGAAATTTTTTGATGTAATTTTTCATGTGAAATTTTTAAGGTGAATTTTTTAATGGAAATTATGATATGTAATTTTTAGAAGTTATTTTTATAAGTTATATGTAATTTTATAAGTTATACTTTGGCTCTAGTTTGTAATCTAAGTTTATGAGCTACGTAGAACAACATCTCTATTTAAGATATTTATGTTATTTAGAAGTTTTATGTTATTTAGAAGTTTTACGTTATTTTAAGCTATTTTATATGTTTTAAGTAGTTTTAAGTTGTCTTAAGTTATTTAAGTTATTTAAGTTATTTAAGTTATTTTTGATCTGGAAATTTTGGCTGCGAAATTTTAATTTGAAAATTTGGCTGCGAAATTTTGATGTGAAATTTTGATGGAAATTTAACAAGTAATTTTTAGAAGTTATTTTAGAAGTTGTTTATGTTATTTAGTTATTTTACAAGTTATATGTAGTTTAGTTATTTAAGATTTTTATGTTATTTACTCCTTGTTTATCTGTATTTTATAAGTTATATGTAGTTTATTTTACGTTATTTATGTTATTTAGAAATTATTTTCATGTAATTTTTATATGTTATTTATGATTTTTACGTTATTTTACGTTTTTTACATTATTTTAAGTTATTTGTATTTTAAGTTATATCTTATTTTTGATCTGAAATTTTGCAGAAATTTTGGCTGCGAATTTTGGCTGCGAAAATTTTGGAAATTTTAATTTGAAATTTTTAATGGAAATTTTTCATGTGAAATTTTCATGTGAATTTTATAAGTTATTTATGTTATTTTATAAGTTTAGAAGTAATTTAGAAGCTTTACGCTATTTTATATGCTTTAAGTTATTTACGTTATTTACAAGCTATTTTACATTTTAGTTGTAGTTTAGTTATATCTTACTTTAAGTTATTTATGTTTTTAGTTATTTACTCGTTATTTACTCTTTATTTTACAAGTTATTTACAAGTAATTTTATAAGTTATAAGTTATTTACTCGTTATATACGAGTTATACGTTTTTATGTTATTTACGTTTTTTAATTTTTTGATGTGAAATTTTTAATGCGAAATTTTTAAGGTGAAAATTTTGGCTGTGAAAATTTTAATTTGAAATTTTCAATGTGAAATTTATAAGTTATTTATGTTATTTATGTTCTTTACATGTTAAGTAGTTTTAAGTTATATGTAGATTATTATATTTCTTTATAAGTTATTTTATAAGTTACTTAGTTTAGTTAATTCGTATTCTTAGATCTATAAACCGTAAAATAGCAATTTTATGTTTTTATTGAGTACATTTATAATTTTATTTATAACTTGGTTTTTGTAGGAAATGAGTTAAATGATTGAAAATGATTAAAAATGATTGAAAAATGATTGGAAATGAATGGAAAATGAATGAGAAAATTTTGTTTTTTAGCTGCAAAATTTTGTTGCGAAATTTTGATGGAAATTTTAATGTAATTTTTAATGTAATTTTATAAGTTATTTTAAGTTATTTTAAGTTATTTAGAAGTTATTAAGGCCAGAAACGCAATATCTTGTAACTTCGTCTTCTACTTTTCATCTTCATCTTCTTCTACTTCTTCTATCAATCAAGCTACCTTTCCATATTGTCCTCCTTAATCCTCCTAAAATCCTCCTTAATCCTCCCTAACTTCTCCTAAAATCCTCCCTAAGTCGTCCTTAAATCCTCGCTAGAAAATATAATCCTCCCTAAAAAATCAAATCCTCGCTAAAAATCCTCGCTAAAAAATCAAGTCCTCGCTAGAAATCCTCGCTAGAAAATCAAGTCTTCGCTAAAACTCCTCGCTAGAAAACTCACTCCCGTGCAAATATCCTCCCTAAACTACAAAATCCTCGCTAAAAATCCTCGCTAATCTACAAACACCTCACTAAAAAACTACCTAAAAATCCCCAACTATCTGAAAAATAAATAGAAAACTCCCCTAAATCAGAATCCCCTTGAATATCTGAAAAATAAATAGAAAAAACTTACTCTTTATTTTACTAGTTATACGTTTTTTATGTTTTTTACGCTCTTTACGCTCTTTATGTTATTTTGCTCTTTATTTTACATTTGATTTACTCGTTATTTGTAGTTTAGTTAAATAGTTTTACAAGTTATATGTAGATTTAAGTTATATGTAGATTTAAGTTATTTTATAAATTATTTTTATATGTTATTTACTCGTTATTTACTCTTTATTTACTCGTTATTTGTAGATTTACGTTATTTAAGGAACTCCCTTTGTTTTAAGTTATATGTAGATTTAGTTTTATGTTATTTGTAATTTTTGATCTGAAAATTTTAATGGAAATTTTACTGAAGATTTTAATGGAAATTGGAAATTGAAATTGGAAATTGGCTGCGAAATTTTAATGAGAAATTTGGCTGCGAAATTTTTAATGTGAAAATTTTGATGGAAATTTAACAAGTAATTTTTATACGTAATTTTTATACGTTATTTAGAAGTTTTAGAAGTTTTAGAAGTTATTTTATAAACTATACGTTTTATGTTATTTACGTTATTTATAAGTTTTATGTTATTTACGTTATTTTATATGTTTTAAGTTGTTTTAAGTTAAATGTAGATTTAAGTAGTTTTAGTTATTTATGTTATTTATGTAGTTTTAAGTAATGTGTTAATTACTTTACAAGTAATTTTACATGTTTTATGGAGATTTACAAGTAAGTTTACTCTTTATTTACAAGTAATTTACAAGTAATTTTAAGTTATACGGTATTTACGGTATTTAAGTTATTTAAGTTATTTTACAAATTATTAGTTATATGTTATTTTTGATCTGGAAATTTTGCAGAAATTTTAATGCGAAATTTTGGTTGCGAAATTTTGATGTAATTTTAGAAGTAATTTAGAATTTTATTTAAGATTTTTACATGTTATTTACTCGTTATACGTTTTTACGCTATTTACGTTCTTTGCACGTTATTTTACGAGTTATACGTTCTTTATTTGTAGTTTTAGTTATATGTTTTAAGTAGTTTTATAAGTTCTTTACTCTTTATTTTACATTTTATTTACTCGTTATTTGTAGTTTACTTATTTTACGTTTTTTACGTTTTTTAATTTTTATTGGCTGCGAAATTTTGGAAATTTGACTTGAAATTTTGATTGAAAAATGAATGAGAAATTTGGCTGCGAAATTTTTGATGGAAATTTAACAAGTAATTTTAGAAGTTATTTAGTTATTTTACAAGTTATTTTCATGTAATTGTACAAGTTATTTTACATTTTATTTTAAAAGTGACTTGTAGTTATTTATGTTATTTACACGTTATTTGTAGATTTACGTTATTTATGTTATTTACGTAGTTTTAGAAGTTTTATGGTAGATTTATATTATTTAAATTATTACGTTATTTTAAATTATTACGTTATTTACGTTTTTTACTTTAATTTATTTTACGCTCTTTAATTTTTCTATTCAAAATTTGGCTGCGAATTTTAATGGAATTACAAGTAATTTTAGAAATTATTTTAAGTTATTTAGAAGTTACTTGTAGTTTATTTTACGCTATTTACGTTTTTTATATTTTAATTGTAGTTTATTTTACGTTTTTACGTTCTTTATTCTTTATTTATTTTTATAAGTTTTAAGTTATTTACTCGTTATTTTACGTTTTTTACGTTTTTTAATTTGGCTGCGAATTTTGGCTGCGAATTTTAAGAATTAGAATTGAAATTATGATATGTAATTTTGGAAGTTATACGTTTTTTACGTAGTTTTAAGTAATTTACATTTTATTTTACTCTTTATTTTGTTATATGTAGTTTTATAAGTTATTTAAAAGTAATTTAAAAGTAATTTGTAGTTTAACTATTTTACAAGTTTTTTTAGCTGTTATTTTACATTTTATTTACACGTTATTTTATATTTTTAGTTTTGTTATTTTTGATCTGGAAATTTGACTTAAAATTGACTGAAAAATTGACTAATAATTTTAATGGGAATTTTAATGGAAATTATGAAAATTTAAACTTGAAAATTTGACTTAAAAATTGACTTAAAATTGACTTAAAATTTGACATAAAATTGAAAATTTGAAAATTGACTGAAATTTTGGCTGCGAAATTTTTGATGTAATTTTTAACAAAGTGAAATTGAAATTATGACAAGTAATTTTATAAATTTGGTTATTTTACAAGTTCTATTTTTATTAATATTTAAACTATTTCTTATTTTATAATTAGTTCTCATAATAATAAGAAATATAAAATAAACCATATTTCCTTAAAATCCTTTTATGATAAAAATAGTTTATGTAGTTTTTTATTTGTAATTTTATAAGTAATTTTTCATTTTTTCATTTTTACGTTTTTTCATTTTTTCATTTTTTCATTTTTTCATTTTTATTTCCATTTGATATTTAAGAATTTAATGAAAAATGGAATTTCTTATCTGAAAATCACATGATACATCTTAAGTTTTATAGTTTTCTCTTTTATTTGAATTTTGATTTAACATAAATTGAATCCCCGATAAAAATAAATTATCTGGAAATTTCTGGAAATTCTGGAAATTTGATTTTTTTTTTAATGGAAATTTGATTTAAAATTTTAATGGAAATTTGGTTGCAAATTTAATGGAAATTATTTTACTCAATTTATGTTATTTAAGTTCTTTATAGTTTTATTTGTAGTTTTAAATTGTATATAGTTTTTTATTTTACTTTATTTTACGTTATTTATATTATAATTTCCATAATAAAAATTTAACTACTAGTACTTTTTCTATAAATCTTATTATTATATATTTAATTTTCAAACGAAATTAAAAGTAAATTAATGGAAATACTTTGAAAAAAGTAAAATGTGATTATTTAAAATGAATTTTAAAAAATGGCTGCAAATTTTGAATTTCAAAATTTTACTTGAATTTTTTACTTGAAATTTTGAACTTTCAATTTTTTTGCAGCAAAAAAATTAAGAAAATTTATTGATCCAAATTTAAATTTGACATTTTTAATACAAAAACATAAATTTATGAGAATTATATCTTATACTTATCTTATCTTATCTTATCTTATTTATCTTCTTTTATATATATCTTATTTATCTTATTTATCTATAAAAATAACTAAAAGCCAAATAATATAAATTTACTTTTAAATATAAACTAAAAAAAAGACCAAGAACTTTTTTTTATCTTCAATTTTTATCAAAAGTGTGATATAAACATTTTATATAAAAACTAAAACTAAAACTAAAAAAAAAATTACTATCTACATAGAAAACCTAAGAGTATTTCTTATTTATCTTATACGATTTTCTTATATATCGTAATTTATTTAGTTATCTTAAATATTTAGTAATTTATTTTTGGCTTTCTTAGAAAATTAAAAAAATGGCTACAAAAAAAGTGAAAAAAAAGTGAAAAAATTTACTGCAAAAAAAGTAAAAAAAACTGAAAAACCTGAAAATTTCAGAATAACAATTTAACTTAAATACAAAAAACAAGTAATACAAAAAACAAATAAATACATAAAACAATATAACTACTTATAATACAAAAAGAGGAAAGAACAAATAAAATAAAGTACACGTAAAATAAATACATAAAATACACGTAAAATAAAAATTAACGTATAACATTTCTTTAAGTTCCTAATTAAAAACTTCATTTATAAAAACCCGAAATTCTACGTGTAATATTTTATCTCTGAAATTAATTAGACCAGAACTTCAAAAAAGACCAGAACTTCAAAAAAAAAAAGATCCAAACTTCAAAAAAAAAAGATCCAAACTTCAACGTATAACATTAATTTATAAAAGACCCAAAGTTCATATAAGATTCGAACTCAATGTATAGAAAAGCCAATACAATAGAATAAGATAAAGACCAGAACTTCAACATAACTCTATTACTTTATAAAAATCGTATTAAAAAACCCAAACTTCTACGTATAATATTCTTAAATCTATAAAAGGCCTTAACTTACTTATAATAATTCTAACATTAATATATAAAAAGGCCATAACATCAAATTATAAAAAAACCATAACTTCAATATATAAGAAAAAAGACCAGAACTTCAATATATAATATTCTAACATAAATCTAAAAAAAGGCCCAAAGTTCAGAAAAGGCCCGAACTGCAATAGATTAAAAAAAAGACAAGAACTTCAATATAATAAAATAAAAACCATAACTTCACCTTTTAAAACGCTACCATAAATCTACAAAAGGCCAGAACTTCAACAGTAAAAGAACATCCGAACTTCAATAGATTAAAAATAAGGCCAGAACTTCAATAGAGTAGAAATAAGGCCCGAACTTCAATAGAGTAGAAAAAACACGCGAACTTAAATATATAATTCTCTAACATTAATATATAAAAGACCCAAACTTCAAATTATAAAACGCCCAAACTGCAACAGTAAGAAAAGGCCCGAACTTCAATAGAGTAAAAAAAAAGGCCCGATCTTCACCATACAAAATAAAAAGATCCTAACTTCAATACATTACAAAAAGGCCCAAACTTCAACGTATAGTACACTAATATTAATCTATAAAAGGCCCAATCTTCAATACATAGCAGAAAAGGCCCTAACTTCACATAGAAAACTAAAAGGCCCAATCTTCAATATATAACGAAAAGGCCCATAATCAAAGTCTTCGAAAAGGCCCTAACTTCACATAAGACCCTAACTACTTATACCTTATACCTCTTACAAACCTTATAGCTTGGTTTCCATACATGCAACGAGTTATCATCAGCGACACTAGCAACCATCCATTCATCATGCAACGACCAATCAAAGTCGTTTACTCCTAGCATGTGTCCTAAATGGGTAAATACAACCTTTTTAGACGATACATCTAATAACTTTACCAGTTTATCTGAAGAGGACGAGCCGAGGATGTTGTGATGTATCCGATTCCATTTTAACAGCGTGATTGACTCGGAATGGTTGTGGAACGAGTCAAAAAGAGATTCGGCGCGTAAATCCCAAACGGTCGTAACCCCGGCATTATCCCCGGCGGCCATGCATATGGGGTTTCCGGGGTTAATCGCAAGACTATTGACCGGAAAAGTAGACGCGGAGATAGTCTTTATAAATGTTTTTTCCCGGGTATCGAAAACCCGGAGATTACCGTTTTCGTCACATGTCAGGAAAAGATCTTGGTGGGTTGGAAACCACTGGATATCGTTAATTCCGGAGGGGTTGGTATAGGAAGTGGGGTAGACGGATTTAGAAGAGGACGTGTAGTTTTTTATATCATGGAGGGAAATGTGACCAGTCATATCGGCGGAGATAAGAAGACCGGGTTTTTGGAGGTTCCAGTTGATACTATAAATAGAATTTAAAGAGGAACTCGAAGAGTTCCTCGTTAAATCTTCTATATTGCACTTCTCGTTCTTTAATTCTATTTGAGGATTACTTAATCCACTTTTAAAATTCGCATGCTTCGTCCTTTCAAATACGACCACCCCGGAACTCGCGGACGCAATAATATTCGGGTTTTGTGGCATATACCGGACGCAATTCACGTCCCCGGATTGGTTAATTTTCTGGAGAACCTTCAACCGGTTGTGCCCGGAACTCACCTCGAACTCCTCCTTCTCCGGGTTGTACCGGAATTCCGGGAGCTTCCGGGAGTTAAGATTCTCCTCGTAACTCATCTGCACTATAGAGATACTATTGGTGTTTTGGCCTAAAGTGAAGGAGCCATGGAGTAATCTCTGAGAATGGACCACTTCCGGGGTGTCCGAACTTCCTACAGTGAGATCCGGGAAGAACAGCACGTTTAAAGACGGCCATAACAAGGTGTTTGTGGAAAGGTAATCGTATAAATACGGCGAGTTCTTCTTCCAGATCCGGTAATCTTTCTCTGTTTGGGAAGAGATCGGGTTCTCGAGGGTCGATTCAACGTCTATTGGTTCTTCTTCGAGGTTATAGGGGGTTGATGGGGTCATCTTGTGTTAGAGTAGTTTGTTGATTTCGAGTTTCATTTTGAAGTTTGGGTCTTTCGTTGAATTTCGGGCCTTTTAATTTTGTATGTGAAGTTCGGGTCTTTCGTTGAAGTTTGGGCCTTTTCGTAATATATTGCAGTTAGGGCCTTTTTATATATTGAAGTTAGGGCCTTTTTATACGTTGAAGTTCGGGCCTTTTTGAGGATTTTTTTCGTTGCAGTTCGGGCCTTTTTTTGAATTCATGATTTTTTCGTTGAAGATCGGGCCTTTTCTTATATTGAAGTTAGGGCCTTTTTGAATTAAAAATATTTTCTCTATTGCAGTTCGGGCCTTTTTTTGAACTGAGGATTTTTTTTTATTGAAGTTCGGGCCTTTTGAATTAAAGATATTTTCTCTATTTGAACTTCAGGCCTTTTTAAATTAATGTCAGGGCTAAAAAATATTATACGTTGAAGTCCGGGTGTTTTGAAATATGAAGTTCGGTCTTTTTATAGATTAATGTTAGAATTATTATATATTGAAGTTCGGGTGTTTTAGTTTTCGTTGATGTTTGGGTTTTCTGTAATAAGGATGTTTTGTTACTACAAATTATCAGGAAGAAGAATCAGGAAGAATCAGAATCAGGATAAACTTGTATTATATTTATTTTATTTTTGATGTTCTTATGTTTCTCTTATTTTATCCTACTTATGTTCTTTTCGTCTTTTGTTTCTCTTTTCTTCTCATTATATTTAGATGGTAAAAGTGGAATTAAAATGAAATGGAAATTTAGGTTAAAAGTCAAAAAATGAAATAGTGGGAATTTTAGTGGGAATTTTTAGTGTGAAAATTTTTAGTGTGAATTTTTTAGTGAGAACTTTTAGTGAAAAATGGAACTTTTAGTGAGAACTTTTTAGTGCGAAAATTTTAGTGAGAAAATGTTAAATTGAATTTTTACTGGAAAAATGTTAAATTGAACTTTTAGGAATTTTTCTTTTAGTGCGAAAATTAATTTTTTAGTGGGAACTTTTTAGTGAGAAATTTTTAGTGAGAACCTTTTAGTGAGAACTTTGTCACTTCAGATTAAAAGTCATGAATAGTGAGAATTTTTAGTGGGAAAATGATGTGTTAGAAATATTTAGTGGAAATATTTTAATGCGAATTTTAGTGGAAAATTAAATTTCTACTGGGAATTGTTAGTGAAAACTTGTATATATGATATATAAGATATATATCATTTTCGTAGATTCGCTTCGCTCATCTACTCATATTAAAAGTCATGGATTTTTACTGGGAAAATGTTTTATGAGATTTTAGTGAACTTTTAGTGGGAAAATTGAAAATTTGATGTCTAGTGGGAGATTGAAGATTAAGAGTCATGTATCGAGATTTTAGTGGCAAATTTCAGATTAAAAGTCAACTTGTAAATTTTATATTTTAGTGAGAAGTTAGTGAGAACTTTGTGAGAAATGTGAGAAACTGAAATTTTAAATTTTAGTGGGAAACTTCGGGTTAAAAGTCATGCAATTGTAAATTTTAGCGAGAGTTTTCAGGTTAAAAGTCAAATTGAAATTTTTAAATTTAGTGAGAAATTGGTGAGAAATTGGTGAGAAATAAATTTTAAATTTCAGTGAGACCTTTCAGATTAAAAGTCAACATAAAATTTTGAATTTTAGCGAGAACTTCGTGAGAACTTCTTGAGAAATTGGTGCGAGTTTTAAATTGTAAAATTTAGTGAGAAAATTTAGGTTAAAAGTCAACTTAAAATTTTAGTGAGAACTTTCAGATTAAAAGTCATTGAAAATTTAGTGGCAAATTTTAAAAATTGTAAATTTAGTGAGAACTGAAAAATAATGAGAACTACTGAGAACTTCGCGAAATTTCTAGTGAGAAATTTAGTGAGAACTCAATTCTAGTGAGAAATTTACTACGAACTGAGAACTTTTAGTACGAACTTTTCATAAAATTAAATTGAGAAAAATTCAAAATCTCATTCAAATTTCATTAATTTCCATTTCCATTCCCACCACCATGACGGAAATACGATTAAATGCCTCTAAATTAGGAACACAGGAATAGTAAGTTCACCACACCCTTCCATTTATTCCTACTAACAACCAGCTGGAACGACTTTTACAAGAAAGAAATCGAAAACTTTCAAGAAAATGAAAAAGACACGGGAGAAGTTTGGTTTGATGATTCCGATGCCGAAACGAAAATGATTCAATTTATAGTGGAGAAAATCGAAAACCACGAACTTCCTCAGGAATCCATCAAATTCCTCGATTTAGGCACAGGAAACGGGCATTTACTCTTTGAATTACATGAAGAACTTCAGAATAATTCCTTCCTTTATAAAGGAATCGATTACTCTTTGGAATCTGTAGAATTTGCCCAAAACATTTTGTCGAAAAAATACAAAAATGAAAAATACAAAAATGAAAAATACAAAAATGACGTAAAATACAAAAGTGACGTCGAAAATGACGAAAAATACAAAAGTGACGAAAATGACGTCATAAACGAAAATGTCTTTTTTTCTTTCGAACACGTGGACTTGCTTAAGAACAGCGTGTTCTTAAAAAACACTTTTGACGTTTTACTAGATAAGGGAACTTTGGACGCTATAGCGTTAAATCAAGAGCCTTTACAAGAGTTTGGAGGGAGAATCGGAATGGAGGTTTATCCAGAGCAGGTGGCAAAGTTGATGCATGCGAATTCAGTTCTTTTGATTACCTCGTGTAACTTTACAGAGGAGGAGTTGGTGGGAATAATGAAGGGCTTTGATGTTTGGGAGAGAATTGAGTATCCGAGGTTTGAGTTTGGGGGGGTAAAGGGGAGTGCTATATGTAGTATAGCGTTCCGAACGAGCCTAGCGAGTGAGGAAGCGAGTTAGTTAGTTGTTAACTTACTCGCGTAGCGAGTAAGTTAGTTAATTAGTTGATTTTTAGTAGTAAATTAGTGGTTAATTTTTAGTAGTAAATTTTTTGTAGTAAATTTTAGTTGGTTAATTTTTATCTGATATTACTTATAATATTGAAGTCTGGATGTTTTTTGAAGTTTGGATGTTTTTTTGTATTGAAGTTTGGATGTTTTTTTGGAGAAGTTTTTTGGTGTTGAGTTTTTTTGGAGAAGTTTTTTTGGTGTGGTTTTTTTATTTCTGAATTAGCGAGGGAGGTGAAAAATAGAGACAGTAGTGAAATTTTAGCGAGAAAATGGTGAGAAAATGGTGAGAGAGCTACATATTTTAGCGAGAGGTTTAGAAAAAAAGCGACAAAATAGCGAGAAAAAAACGAGGCATTAGGGAGAGATTTAGAGAGATTTAGAGAGATTTGGAAATTTAGAGAGATTTGTGATAAGTATGTTTAGGAATGTTTAAGTATATTTCTAGGTATTTCCAGGTATTTTTATATTTCCAGGTATTTCTAGATGTTTTTATGCTTTTATATTTTAGATATTTTTATATTTCCAGGTATTTTTATATTTCTAGGTATTTTTATATTTCTAGGTATTTGTATATTTATCTGATTTACGGTATTTCATTTTTACGATTTTTCATTTTTACGATTTTTCATTTTTACGATTTTTCAAATTTCCAGTTTTCTACGACCGCCACGTGTTATTTCCGATATTTCCGAGTTCCATATTTTACGAGTATCAGTCTTTTTTCGTCTTTTTCGTTCTCGTTTTTCTCGCTATCTCGTTTTCTCGTTTTCTCGCTAAATGTAACTTTTTTCTTGCTCGTTTTCTCACTAAATGTATTTATTTTCTCATTAACTCCCTCGTTTTTCTCACTAAATCCCTCGTTTTTTTCATTTACTCCCTCGTTTTTCTCACTAACTGTAACTTTTTTCTCTAGTTTCTCACTCTTTTTCTCACTAACTCTCTCGTTTTTCTCCCTAACTCTCTATTTTTTCTATAACTCCCTCGCCACGCTCATTCGTTTTCTCACTAACTATCTCTTTTATATCTAACTCCCTCGCTACGCTCCCTCGTTTTCTCCCTAATTGTAACATCTTTCTCCCTAACTCCTTCGTTTTCTCCCTAAATGTAACTTCTTTACTCCCAACTCCCTCGCTACGCTCGTTCGTTTTATTCCTCACTATTACTTTTCTACTATTTAATTTCTCACTATTTATCTCGTTACACGTAACAAGACCACAACTTCACTATAAGACCAGAATTCTCCATACAAAATGAAAAGACCAGAACATCAAAAAACGAAAAGACCATAACTTCACATATAAGACCCAAACATCAAATTATAAAAAGACCAGAACTTCACATATAAGACCATAACATCAAATTATAAAAAGACCATAACTTCACGTAGAAGACCAAAACTTCTCCATACAAAATGAAAAAAGACCCAAACTTCAAATTATAAAAAGGCCCGAACTTCAAAAAACGAAAAGGCCCGAACTTCAACAAATAAGACCCTAACATCAAATAAATAAAACATCCAAACTTCAAAGAATAACATCCTAACATCAAATAATTAAAAGGCCCGAACTTCAACGAAAAGATCCTAACTTCAAAAAACGAAAAGGCCCGAACTTCACATACAAACGAAAAGGCCCGATCTTCAACGTCTACGAAAAGGCCCGAACTTCAACGTCTAAGGCCCTAACTTCAACGTATAAGACCCGTTACTCAGAGTCCTTTATCACCTCCACTGCCTCACAGAACTCATTTCTCACTCTCTCATTACTAAACTTAAGCAAGTATTGAATCGGATTTCCCTCTTCATTTACCGAATTAAGTCTCGCATACTTAGCAGGCGTAAGACTCGCTTCCAAGCCCTTGAGGATTTCCGTGTTTTTTGTGATTTTGTAATTTAGTACGACACGTAACAATCCGTTAGATCTCATTACAATTCGGGCGTCTTTAGAGTCCTTCAGTTTGTTCACGTGGAGAGGACCTAGGCCTCGTTCCTTCCATCCTTCAGAGAGTTTGGTTAGGTTGAGGAGAAAGAGTTTACATGTGGTGTGGAAGATAAAGGTTTCGTGTTCTTCTCCGGTGGGAATGGTAACCTTAGAAAATTCGGATTTATCCGAATTTTCTAAGGTTTTAAATTCTGATATAGAAAATTCTGATTTATCAGAATTTTTCGAATTTTTAGAGTTTTTAGAATTTTCTGAATTTTTAGAATTTTTTGAAGAAGAAAATTCTGATAAATCAGAATTTTCTTCTTTTTTTTCATCTTTTTTTTCTTCCTTTTTATCAAGAAAAGATTTCGAATTTAACGAATTTTTAAAAGAATTTGCAAATTTCGAATTTGCACCGAAACTCGAAATTTCCGATTTCGAAGATTCAAAAACGTTTTTTCGATTTTTCAACTTTTCCAAAGATCCAAATCCAAAGGAACTCGTGGACCCGAAAACAGGAGTGGTGGTGGGGGTTTTAGGGGTTTTAGGAGTACGTGTGATATTAAACAGGCTGGCTCCGAAGGTGGCTCCGAATGTTGCTTTGGGTGATTCTTCTGGTTTGGGTTCAAGTTTTGTTTCAAGTTCTTTCTTTTCTGGTTCCTTCTTTTCTAGTTCTGTTTCTATCTTAAGCCTCTTTGTTTCTTCCTCTACAGGCTCGGCCTTTCGTTTGGGCAATCTAGGTGCCTCTTCATTGCCAGTCATTATGATGTATGGAAATAAAACGTAGAAGAAGAAGAAGAAAGAAGAAATTGAGAAATCGCGAAATCGAGAAATCGCAAGATTTCGAGAGTTCGCGATTTCGAGGTTTTTAGTGAGAGCTAGCGAGAAAAATGAAATTTTTCTCGCTAATTTATCTTTTTTCTGGTTAATATATCTCTTTTTTCTCAGTAATATATACCTTTTTTCTCGCTAATATATCTTTTTTCTCACTATAATCCATCTTTTTTCTTCCTAAATACGTCGTTTTCTCACTAATATATACCTTTTTTCTGGCTAAGATACACCTTTTTTCTCACTAGGATACACCTTTTTTTAGCTACAATATATCTTTTTTCTGGCTAATATATCTACTTTCTCACTAATATATATCTTTTTTCTCGCTAATATATATCTTTTTTCTCACTAATATACGTCGTTTTCTCACTAATATATACCTTTTTTCTTGTTAATATATACCTTTTTTCTGGTCAATATATCTTTTTTCTCAGTAATGTATCTTTTTTTCCTCCTAGAATACATCGTTTTCTCACTAATATATACCTTTTTTCTCGTTAGAATATACCTTTTTTCTTCCTAAATACATCTTTTTCTCACTAATACCTCTTTTTTCTCTTGCTAATATATATCGTTTTCTCACTAATATACACCTTTTTTCCTCCTAGAATACATCTTTTTCTCACTATAATCCATCTACTTTCTCACTAATACACCTTTTTTCTCCCTAGAAATCTCACAATGTTCAATTTCTCAACACATCTTCTCATTAATATACCTTTTTTCTCCGTAGAAGTCTTAAAAAAGCCATATAAAAATAGTACGAGTAATAAGAAGTAAAGAATAAGAAAAAAGAATAAAAGATAAAAATTAAAGAAGTACAAATACAAAGAAATACAAATACAAAGAAATACAAATACAAAGAAATACAAATACAAAGAAATACAAATACAAATACAAATACAATTAAAAATTAAGATAAAAATAAGAGTAAGAGTAAAGAACTACAAACAAAAATTAGAGAATAAGAAAAGGCCCGAACTACAAATAAAAATAAGAAATAAAAATAAGAAATAAAAATAAGAAATACAAATAAGAAATACAAATAATACAGATATTCCCTAATGCTCGCTATTTTCTCGTTATTTTCTCGTTATTTTCTCGCTATTTTTTCGCATTCTCGCTATTTCTCGCTATTTTTTCGCATTCTCGCTATTTTCTCACTATTTCTCGCTATTTCTCGCTATTTTCTCGCATTCTCGCTATTTCTCGCATTCTCGCTATTTCTCGCTATTTCTCGCATTCTCACTATTTCCTCCTTCTCACTATTTCCCCATTCCCATATATACGCACCTTCCCTCCTGTGTAAATCTCATACCTGCGAACCTCAGTCATATACGCTTACTTATTCATAACAAGCAAACGGTTTATTCGTTCCTGCTTGAATCAGTTAAAGAGGGGTGGAGTAGTGGAAAAGTAAAACGTTCGGCCTTTCCGTTTACGTTTAAATTCGGCCTTTCCGTTTACGTTTAAATTCGGCCTTTCTGTTTTTATTGAAGTTCGGGCCTTTCTGTTTTTATTGAAGTTCGGGCCTTTTTAATATTTCTCAACATATATCTTCTCACTAATATATCTTCTCACTTTTTTTTTCTCACTAATAAATCTCTCTCTTTTTTCAGAAAACCTCGTAATCTCATGAATCTCTCATCAATTTCTCACTAAAATATAAATCTCTCACTAAAATTCTCGCTAGAAATCACATAAATTCACAATCTCTCACTGGAAATACACTCTAATCCTCGCTAGAAACCTCGAAGTTCTCGAAATATCTCGAAGTTCTCTCCCTAATCCTCTCTAATCCTCACTAATCCTCTCTAATCCTCACTAATTTCTACGTTTTTTCTACCTTTTTTCTACATTTTCTGCTCTTTCTTTTAAAATGAGATATTTCTTCAAATTGAATTGTCTTATTAGGAATACGAAAATGTGATAAATACGAAATAAACTAATACTCAGAATAGCTATAAACTACTAGCTACTCTCTCCTCCTTATACTCCTCATACTCCTCTCCCCCTCATTCCTCACATAACCCGCATACTTCTCCTTCACCTCCCTCTCCCTCTCATAATACTTATAATTGTGATTACTCACATTCAATCTTCGTCCCGACGCCGCAGCAGAAGCAACCGAATTAAACCTATCTGGTTTCGTATAATGTCTTCCTCCTAAACCCCCTCCTAATCTTCTTGGTTTCCAGTTTCTAACTATTCTTCCTCTTTCCATGTCTACTAAAGAAACCCTAGAACTTATTTTTATTCCCGTTCTTGATAACTCCTGTATACACTTGTTAGCCTCGTTCTCCAGCTCATACACTATAAAAGCATAACCCCGTGACTTCCCTTGTTTATCTCTCACCACTTTTATCGAGTCGATAACTCCGTATTTTTTGAAATTATGTGATAGATCGAGTTCAGATACAGAATAATCCAATCTCAGAATAAAAACGGTGTTATAAGGAGATTTAGAAAAATCGCTGTGAAGATGAGATTGGATTGATGGTTTGATTGGTTTGTTAGTAGGGTTTTTATTAGTATTATTTTTATGATTCTTTCTATATTCCTCGATATACGACTTTACCGAGGAGATGGGAGAAATGTGGTTTGTTCTTCGTTGATGAGGAGGATAATCGGTGGGAGGAACATGGATGAAAGGAAGACGAGGCGCAAAGAGTTTCTGGACACGCAAAGGGTATTTCTCGGTTTCGCTTTGCATGAGTGTAAAGGAGGTTGTTGTAAATAAATTGGCTGTAAATTTGAAAATAAATTGGTTGTAAATAAATTTTGGCTGTAAAAATGAGAAATGATAAAACGAAATTTTAAATTTTGGCTGTAAATTTGAAAATGAGAATTAGAGAAAAATTGGCTGTAAATAAAATTTGGCTGTAAATTTGAGAAAAAATGGTTGTAAATTTTCGCTGTAAATTTTGGTAGTAAATAATTTTTGGCTGTAAATTTGAGAAAAAATGGTGGCAAAATATCTGAGAAAAAAAATGGCTGTAAATTTTGGCTGTAAATTTGAGAAATTGGCTGTAAATTTGGAAAATGAGAATTTTAAAAATGAGAAATTGGCTGTAAATTTGGAAAATGGAAAAATGAGAAAATGGAAATCTGAGAAACCGAAATTTTGAGAATTGGCTGTAAATTTGGAAAATCTGAAAATCTGAAAATGGAAATTTGGCTGTAAATTTGGAAATGGAAATGGAAATCTGAGAAATCGAAGAGATAGGAGGGACGATTTACGTTTAAAATGGAGGAAAGAGAAGGAAGAGGAAAGTGGGAGGAAAGTGGGAGGAAAGGAGAAAAGGAAAATGAAAGGAGGAGGAAAATGAAGGTAAATTGAAGGGAAATTGAGTAAAAAATTGAGTAAAATTTGAGTAAAATTTCATGAGAAATTGAAGAAATGAGAAAATGAGAAAATGAAGAAATTTATGAGAAAAATAAAAGTAAAGAAATAAAGAGAAAAATAAAAGTAAAGAAATAAAGAAATAAATAAAGTAATAAAGAAATAATGATAAAAATAAAAGTAAGATA
This sequence comes from Aciculoconidium aculeatum, assembly GCA_030579395.1. Lineage (NCBI taxonomy): Eukaryota > Fungi > Ascomycota > Pichiomycetes > Serinales > Debaryomycetaceae > Aciculoconidium > Aciculoconidium aculeatum. Next base: position 272,964 of record JAKTQU010000011.1, read on the forward strand.
AAAATGAAGATAAAAAAATGAAGATAAAGAAATAAAGAAAATAAAGAAAATAAAATCAAGAGAAAAGTAAAGAAATAAAGAGAAAAGTAAAGAAATAAAAATAAAGAAATCAAAATAAAAGTAGATTTTTTTGTAAATGATAAGATACGTGATTCATTCTTATTATTATGATACATAATATATAAAAGACCTAAACATTCAATTGTTTAAATCTGCCTAAAGCGTAACTAGTATTACTACTTTTATTATTTTGCTTATTTAGTACTTTTATTGTTATTTTGTTTATTTAGTAATTTTATTGTTATTTCTTATTTAGTATTTTTATTGTTATGTGCTTTTTTCATTTTTAAATTTAGGGGTTAGGGGGTTTTAAAAAAAATATATATATAAAAAGAGTGTTGAGAGTATTAAAAGTGTTAAGAGTTAAAATTAGTTAAGAGTTAAGAGTTAAGAGTTAAAATTACTTTATTAGTTGTATTCTCAATTCTGTTTTTTCTATTTTAGAGTTCTCTTGATATAAATTGTATAATCAATAAAGAAATCAAAGAACTAATAAAGAAATATCAAAGAAAAAACAAAGAAATAACAAAGAAATATCAAAGAAATAACAAGCAAGTTTTAATAAGGAAATATTACGAGATAAATTTTTACGAGATAACTAAATTAATGCTGTTTTCACGTTTATTTTAGGATTTTCTTTTATGAATTTAGGGGGTTTTATTTTTAGGGGGTTTTCAAAAAAAATTCAAAAAAAAACTTTTAGGGGGTTTAGGGGGTTTTCAATTAATTATGATTTATGATAATTTTTGAAATAAATATTTCATTAAACGAAAAACCAAAATCACGATTTTAAGATAAAGAACTTAAACGTTGAAATTGAGAAAATAAGGAAAATCAAAATAACATAAAAATAGAATAACATAAAAAATAGAATAACATAAAAAATAGAATAACATAAGAATGAACTAAATAAGTTAATCACGGGATTTCAGGAAATTTCGTTTTTATCAAGAATTCAAGGATTTAAAGATTTATATTAATTCGATTGGATTTGTTCATTTTTCGATTTTCATTTTTCGATTTTTTCATTTTCGATTTCTTCATTTCTCTTAATTCTTTAATTCTGTTATTTCTGTTATTTCTCTTATTTTTGGTTATTTCTGTTATTTTTGTTATTTCTTTATTTCTCTTATTTCTGTTATTCGTTTTTTAACCTTATTATAAAACCTTAAAATTATAAACCCCCTAAATATAAACCCCCTAAAAATTCCAAAAAAAAAGATCCAAAAAAACTCAAAAAAAATTAAAATATAAACCCCCTAAATCTACAACCCCTAAATTAAACTCATTTACGATATCTATAAACAATACTCTCACTTCTTAAAAGCATTAACTCTTCTTCCAATACGTGAACATTAAAAAGAATACCGAAAGAATAATAGATTTAACATATTGATAATAGTTTATACCATTAGGCTACTACGTAATATGTGTAATATGTGTAAAATGTGTATCTTGTTAACTAGGGAGTTTCCTGATGTTCCTTACAATTCATGTGATTACTTTGACTCGGAATATGACGAGTACTTTGACTCGGAATGAGTACATTGACTCGGAATATGACTCGGATTATGGCGATTTTTTTGAGGCGGAATTTCGTGATTATTTTAACCCGAAATATGATGAGTACTTTCACTCGGATTATTACGAGAAGAAACTTGCTAGCCGGAAGAAACGTACTCGGAGTTTATTACTGAAATGTAAAAGCTTCAAATTGGTTTTAAATATCTTTTTATATTCTCTCTTTATATTCTCTTTATATATTGTAGTTTATATATTGTAGTTTGTATGTTTAAGGACTTTACGATTTCAATTATATTATTCTGGATTCTCCTGGTTCCAATAAATCTTGGTATGGCTTTTAAATTTGATATTTCATATAAATGAGCTTTACAATATGATTGATAATAAAAGAATGGAGTTTTTTTTAGGGAGTTTTTTTAGGGAGTTTTTTAGGGGTTTATTTGTTTTTTAATTTACATTTTTTAGTGAGTTAAAAAAAAGAAATGAATAATAAAAAAAATTTTAAAATAAAAGAAAATGAGGGGTTTTTATTTTAGGGGGGTTTTATTTATTTATTTGTTTTTTAATTTACTTTTATTTTTATTACAAACTTGTGATTAAATAGTATAATCACTAATAATATAAGATACTCGATTTACTTTTAGTTTTTAATTTAAATAAAATAATTAGTTACTGCATATTCATTGAATATTGATATTAAAAAGTAATTGATATTTTTTTTGAGAAAATATTTAAATTTATAAACCCCCTAAAAATAAAACCCCTAATTTGCTATAAAAGAACAGAAGAATTTAGAAAAAGAGAGGTTAACTTTATGGAAATTAAATGAAATTGAAAGATTATTTCTACGTAATATAATATATATATCATATATATATCATATAAATACTTCTTTATATACATCTTTATATACTTCTTTATATATCATATAACAAGTATACATATATCTATAAACCTTTACAATATACATCATATATATATCTTCATATATCATATATACTTTTTTATATATCATATATACATTTTATATCATTCAATCTCTCGTAGATTTACTCATATATCATATATCATATATAATACATTTAGCTGCAAATTATAAGATCCTCAAATTAGAAAAAGCCCAAACATCAAAAAATGAGAACATCCTAAAATCAAATTAAAAGATCCAAACATCAAATAATTAAAACATCCAAACTTCAAATACTAAAAAGGCCTGAACTTCAAATTAAAAGACCCAAACATCAAATAAAGAAAAGGCCCGAAATTCAGCGAAAAAACCCAAACATCAAATAATGAAAAGGCCCTAACTTCAAAAAATAAGACCCGAACATCAAATAATGAAAAGGCCCGAACTTCACCATACAAAACGAAAAGGCCCGAACTTCAATATAGAAAATGGAAAGGCCCTAAATCAATATATAAGGAAAGGCCCTAAATCAAAGTCTACGAAAGGCCCGTTATTCACCGAAATGAACGCCTTCGAACAATTCAACGAAACCCTCAACATGGAAACGCTTCCTGTATATTCCCTCTCCGAATTACAAAAGTATGATGGAATTACGAACTCCCTAGTTTACGTTTCCATCCGAGGATTAATCTTTGATGTGACACATAACACCAAAAGCTATGGCCCCGGCAAGTCGTATCATAGATTAACCGGAAAAGACGTGACCCGGCTATTAGGGTTTAACCGGTTTGAGGTTAATGATGACGTGGCTTCTTGGTTTACCGAGGATTTGGATGAGAAACAGAATGGAATTGTGGATAAGTGGGTGGTTTATTTTAAAAAGAGGTATAATATTATAGGGAGAGTGAGTTTTCAAGAAGATGAATCTACGAAATGATAAATGATATATCATATATATATATTTAATTTCTGGTTAATATTAAATAGACGTCTTAAGAATAATTAGAGAATTATAGAAAATTGTTATAGAGAGAAATATAGAAAATTATTATAGAAAATTGTTATAGAGAGAAAATTAGAGAGAAAATTAGAGAGAGAATAATTTAGAGAGAAAATTATAGAGAGAAAATTAGAGAGAGAATAATTTAGAGAGAGAAAATTAGAGAGAGAATAATTTAGAGAGAATAAGAGAGAGAGAAAATTAGAGAGAGAATAATTTAGAGAGAATAATTTAGAGAGAGAATAATTTAGAGAGAAATATAGAAAATTATAGAGAGAATTATAGAAGAAAATGAGTAAGAATTATAGAGAATAATTATAGATAATATAGAATTGAATTGGATTTAAAGAAAATCTTAACATATACATTACATATAGAATATATAGATTTTATAGAGTATATAGAATAGTTTTTATATAGTATATAGAATATATAGATTTTATAGATTTTATAGAATTTAGAGAATATATAAAATCTATGGAATATAGAAAAGGCCCGAACTGCAATAGATAGTATATAGTATATAGAATATATAGAATAATACATGATAATTATAGATAATACATGGAATACAGAATATCCGAAAACGAGTAGGATTAATTATAAATTGAATATTATATCTATTTAATATTAATACAAGTATTATATGTGGTCTTTCCGTATACCTTGATTTCGGGCCTTATACGTTGAAGTTCGGGCCTTTCCAATTTCGGGTCTTATACGTTGAAGTTAGGGCCTTTTGTGTGAAGTTAGGGCCTTTTCGTAATATGTTGAATTTCGGGCCTTTTCCTAATACGTTGAAGTTAGGGCCTTTTTCCTCTCATACTGTTGCAGTTCGGGCCTTTTTTACTTTATACGTTGAAGTTAGGGCCTTTTTTATTATGAAGTTTGGGCCTTTTTTATACGTTGAATTTCGTTCCTTCATTTTGAAGTTCGGGCCTTTTTTATACGTCGAATTTCGTGCCTTATACGTTGCAGTTCGGGCCTTTTTGTGTTTTGAAGTTCGGGCCTTTTATGTGAAGTTCGGGTCTATATAGTATATAGAATATATAGTATATAGAATATATAGTATATAGAATATATAGTATACATAAAATACATAAAAATACATAGAAGAGAAAGAATACATAAAATACATATTAGAGAGAAGTAGATAGAATACTTAGAATATACATAGAGAAAAGAATATATATTAAAACATATTAAAATACATAGAATATATAGATATAATATGGAAAATGAAATATAGAGAGAAAAAATATAGAGAAAAAAAGAATAGAGAGAAATAATAGAGAAAAATAAGGAGTACATTATTATAGAGAGAATACATAGAGAAAGAATAGAGAGAATACATGTAATACATAGAAAACATATTAGAAATTATATATAGAAGAGAAAGAAAACATCTTAGAAATTATACACACAAAATACATATTAAAAAGAATAAATACATAGAATAAATAAAATATATAGAATAAATAAAATATAGAATAAATAAAATACATAGAAAAGATTATAGAGAGAAAAGATTATAGAGAGAAATAGTACACGTATTAAAAAGAATAAAAAAAGAGTATTAAAATAGAATAAATTACATAGTGTATACTTACATTCCCCTTGAACATCTCACAGACACGGTATACGATACAAACGCACAAAGCGCGATGTAAGAGAGTGCTATGTAAATAGATAATAAGTAGTAGTTCTTACTCTATACATTTACATTATACGTTATACATTATATGTTATACCTTTATGATATATCATATGATCTTAATAAGAATATTTGTCCTTAAATTAAGACGTAAATTAAGACGTAAATTAAGACGTGAAATTAAGACAAAATTTAAGACAAAATTTAAGACAAAACTTGACCTTTTTAAAATTTCACATTTTTTTAGTACTAGGAATTACTATGTGTAATAAAGAAGGAAGAGAGTAGATGTAGAAGATACCTAGCTTGCTAGGTATCTTGATAAGATAAGTAACTATTTAACTAGATAACTAGATAACTAGATAACTAGATAACTATCTAACTAGATAACTAGCAAGCTAGTTATCTAGTTCTCTAGTTATCTAGTATCTAGTAATTCTCAAATCCAAAGTTCAATTTTCTCGCGGGAATTTACTATACATCATATCCTATCCATCATATCCTATACATCATGGAAACAACACCACAGATGCTCCGGCAGCAGATTCTCAACGGGGAACACGACATGAGCGTGAACACACCTAATCCCTCCTCTGATCTCATGGGCCCTCCTACGATGACTTCTCCTCAAAGGAAAGGCTCTTTAACTTCTCAATCCACCATGGGTAAGCTCTTTCGAAGGAATAAGAACGTTGGGGCTTTTGACGAGGAAACAGGAGCGGATATCCAGGACTTGACCAATGGGGCACACGTGTCCTTTGATGACCTTACCCATTTGAGAGATAGAGGGCCGTATGGCCAGAAACGGTTGGATTCTACGCCGATTATTCCCACTTTGGGAAGTATAGGAAGTGCTTCCAGTTTCGGAAAGCCAAGTAATGTTCAGTATAGGAAACAGATGAATCATCTGAAGAAAATGGCATTGGCTTCGGGGAGGGCAATGAGTTTGCAAGGAGCCGGGCCCGGATTTAACGGGCTTGCCCCGTTAAATCCGGGACAAGGCGGACCTAACCCCGGCCCGAACTCCCCCGGATTTAACCCCGTTAACCCCAACTTTGACCGCTCAATGTCTCTCACTTCCCAGCCTTACCAGTCTATTTCTAATCCGGGATCTAGAGCAATGTCGCTTAACCGACTGCCGGGCTTTTCTCCGGGGAACCACCCTAATCATCCTAATTATGTAAATTATCAAGGAAATTCTCCGGGAAATCCAAATATGACGTATCACATGAATAATATGAATAATATGACTCCTCATATGAATAATATGACTCCTCACAATATGACTCCTCACAATATGACACCTCATATTCAAGGAACCTCGCCGGTTCCGGGGGTTCCCGGATTCCCCGGAACCCCGAGTTCCCGGCCCCGGCCTAGTAACCTGCCTTATGATTCTCCCAATTATACGCCTCGAGGGGCTAGGACTATGTCTCTAAGTAGTGGATCTTCACCTGTAGTGCAGTCTACGTCTACTAGTATGACTTCCGGGCTTCATTCGCCGGGGTATGGTCAATCCAATGATTCGTTGATGATGGTGGAGGAGGGATCCGAGGGAATGGAGTCACGGTCCGAGTCACGGTCCGAGTCAAAAAATGAAAATTCCGAGTCAAGAACCGGGCATTCCGAGTCAAAACACGGGACATCCGAGTTTGACTCTGAATCCGACTCGTTATCCCGGAAATCAACGTTGAAGGCGTCCAATTCCGTCAGATTGCGCAAAATAGACTTTTTCGAAAAGAATATCAATAAGATGGATGACAATGAAAAGAATGAGGATCTTAACAGTTTAAATGAGGATCTTAAGAGAGAGAGTTTGAATGAAATACGAGAGGATGGAAGGGAAGAGATAAATGAAGATCATCATGGAAATGATGATCATGGAAATGAAGATCATGAAAATGAAGATCATGAAAATCATGAAAATAAAAATCATCATGAAAATCATCAAGAAAATAAAAATCATCATCATGATACATCACTTAATGAAGATTATGATACATCACATACTGAAAACGGAAATGAAGGATTGATTACTGAAAATGGAAATGAAAAAGAAAGGAATCATAATGAAAAAGAAAAAGATCAAGATAATGAATCTAGATCTATTAATGAAAAAGATCATAAAGAAAAAGGAAAAGAAAAGGAAAAAGATAATAATGAAAAAGATCATAAAGAAAACGACGTAAATATCAACGACTCTAGCTTAATCAATAGCAATGTTTCCAGCTTTATCAAAGTGGAAGATCTTCGCCTCCTCACATGCAACAACGACCTTCTTGATGAACTTGAAATGGTAACCACTGAACTCGCTTCCAGTATTAAACGAGAACTTTCTTTGGAAAAGAAACTCACCGGAGAAGAAACGTCCGATATTTCTCAAAAAGTGGCAACTATAAGCGAGCTCCAGCAAAAATTAAATAAGGAACGTAGAATGCGCATAATAAGCGAGGAGCACGTGCTTCTTTCTGAAAATAGCCATAAACCCAGTTTATTACAATTAAACTATGAAAAGGACGAAGTGTATAAGCAATTACTAGCGAAAAACGATATAATAGCGCAATTAAGGGGAAAGTTGGAGGAATACGAGAAATATTCAAAAGACGACGAGTTATTACACAAGTATAATGAATTATTGGAAGCGGACTTGAAGTTCCGCGGTATACCGGAGAAGAAGAATTATTATAAACCGCTTACTTTGGCTGTAGAGAGTCCTGAGATTGAGGAAGACGTTTCGAGGTTACGATCTCAAAGAGATGAGTTAAGAGAAGTGGTTACTCAGTTAACGCTGAATCATAATCACGAAATAAAACTTTATAATGAAAAGATAAAAATCTTAGAAACCAAGTACAAGGAAATGAAGATGATAAATGATAAGTTGAGTATGAAGAGTTATGGAGAGGGGGGAAGGGGCTTGAATGGGTTTAGGATCGTGGATCCGAAGAAGAGGGATTTTGGGAGGGGCTAGGGCCTTTTCCTTATACGTTGAAGTTCGGGCCTTTTCGTTGACTTTGAGTTTGGGCCTTTTCCTTATACGTTGAAGTTCGGGCCTTTTAATTTGTATGTGAAGTTTGGGCCTTTTCTTTGAAGTTCGGGCCTTTTATTTTATACGTTGCAGTTCGGGCCTTTTCGTGTTTTGAAGTTTGGGCCTTTTCAATTTTGTATGGTGAATTGATTTTGAAGTTTGGGCCTTTTTGAATTTTGAAGTTCGGGTCTTTTCATTGAAGTTTGGGCCTTTTCAATTTTTATACGCAAAATTTTGGGCCTTTTAATTTTGAAGTTCTGGCCTTTTAGTTGAAGTTTGGGCCTTTTGTTTTGTATATAAATTTCATGCCTTACATTTTGAAGTTCGGGCCTTTTCTATTTTATAGGTTGAAGTTTGGGCCTTTTATATACGTTAAATTTATACGCTAAATTTATTTTAAAGTTCTGGTCTTTTCGTATTGTATGGTGAAGTTTTACGTTAAATTTTATACGTTAAATTTCATTCCTTATGTATTGAAGTTCTGATCTTTTTGTATGTGAATTTTATACGTTAGATTTATATGAAGTATGGGCCTTTTTTGAAGTTATGGTCTTTTTATACGTTAAATAAAGTTAAATTTCGTGTCTTGTATTTTGAAGTTGGGGCCTTTTTTTGAAGTTAGGGCCTTTACAATTTGTATGGTGAAGTTAGGGCCTTTTCTATTTTGTATGGTGAATTGCCTTATACGTTGAAGTTAGGGCCTTTTTTATGTATTGAAGTCCTGGCCTTTTTTATACGTTGAAGTTCTGATCTTTTCATATTTTGATGTTTGGGCCTTTTTATATATTGAAGTTCTGGCCTTTTTTGAACTTCTGGTCTTTTTATATATTGAATTTATTATGAAGTTTTGGTCTTTTTATACGATAAATTTCTGATCTTATACGTGAATTTCGGTATTTCGGCTTTATGAAATTTTGGAGTTTTATGAAATTTTGGCGTTTTTATGAAGTTTTGGTGTTTTACAATTTGATGTGTCGTTTTTAAGTTGGCTTTATATTTGAAGTTTGGCTTTATATTGTATAAATTATATAAGTATAAATTATATTGTATAAATTATATTGGTAAAATTATATTAGTAAAATTATATTAGTAAAATTATATAAGTGAAATTATTAGTGAAATTATTATACGTATTTTTTTAATATTCGATTATATTTAAATATGAAGAGGTTTAAAGGACTTTCATATTTAAAGGACTTTCGTTTTTCTTGATCGGGCGTTATTTAGTAATTTAGTAATTTGTTATTTAGTTATTTAATTATTTAATTGTTTTTGATTTTTTTTTTAGAAAATTTTGATTATTTTGTTATTTATCATATTTCTGTATTTTGATATTCTGTAGATTTTTTTAACTTTCTTTTAATTCTGATTTTTAAAAAGTTGCAATTTTTTGAAAAGTATAAGAAAGTAATGAAGTTCGCTTTTCGTTTTACTACTATACTATTAATATACTTACTATTACTTACTTAATATTACTTATTTAATATTGTATATACTTTATCTTCTATTCTATTTACTTTATCTTCTCTATGTTCTTGTAATTCTAAAATTAATAGAATTTATAAAATAGAAAAATAAATAGAAAAGAAATACGAAAATCTCTAATAGAAAAATTATCACATTTTCTTGAAATTTTTTTTCCGAGGACTTTTGAATTTTTGGGTGCAAATTTTGGGTGCAAATTCAAATTCAATTTCATCGATTTTTCGAAAACTGATAAAGGGAAATAAAAAGTAATGTACTTAGTATTAATATACTTATATACTATTCTATACTATTTCTATACTATTTCTCTATGTTCTTTTTATTTGTATTCTTTTTATTTGTATTCTTTTTATTTGTATTCTTTCTATTTCTCTAAGTTTTTTCTTTTTCTATTCTTTCTACCTTTTATTTCTCTATTTTTCTTCTATACTTAGTATTTTACTTTAAATTCTTTTTATCTCTACTTTTTATCTCTTCTTTTTATTTTTCTACTTTTTATTTATAATTTCTATACTTTCTATTTATCTACTTTTTTTCTCTCTTTATTTCACTACTTTTTAATTTCTACTTTATGTTCTTTCTATTTCTATACTTTATACTTTTTTATGTTTTTTCTATTTCTATTTCTTTCCACTTTTTTTCTATACTTTTTTTCTTTAAATTATCTATGCACTTTAAATTTCTCTATTCTTTCTATTTCTCTAATTTATTTCTCTATAATTTCTATACTAAATTCTTTCTATTCTTTCTATTTCTCTTCTTTCTATTTTTTAAATTTATCCATAATCTATGCTTTAAATTCTTTCTATATGTATACTTTAAATTTATCTCTACTTTTTTTTCTACTTTTTTTTCTACTTTATATTATTTCTAATATACCTTCTATATACTTTATAATTCTACTTTAAATTTCTCTATTTCTATAATCTCTATACTTTAAATTTCTCTACTTTCTACTTTCTATAATTTCTATATCTTTACTCTTATCTATACTTTAAATTTATCTATACTTTAAATTTCTATAATCTCTATACTTTCTACTTTCTATACTAAATTCTTTCTATTTCTCTCTAATCTATATCTTTACTCTTATCTATAATTTCTCTTATCTAATTTATTTCTTTCTCTTCTTTCTCTTACTCTTATCTATTCTTTAAATTTATCTATAATCTCTACTTTCTATAATCTATAATTTCTCTTATCTATACTTTTTTTTTCTATAATCTATTTCTCTATACTTTCTATTTCTCTATCTAAATAATCTCTAATCTCTATACTTTCTCTTCTTTCTATAATCTCTAATCTACTCCCATAAACCTCGCTATAACCCTTCCCAACCTCTCTCCATGATTTTCCAACTTCTCCGTATTCTCCTTAAACTCCTCATACTCTTCTTTCTCATATAATCCTTTTTCCAAATCCCCTTTAAGCATATCCAAGCTATACTCTTTGCTAAATTCCGGATGTCCTTGGAAAGTGAGGATTTTCAAAGGCCCTTTAACGGAAATAAATCCTTGGATATCACATTTCAGAGAAACTCCGAGGTTTTCAAAGGTGGTACCCTTGAAATCTGGAATTTCGTAAACTTTTGGAATTTCGTAAACTACATCTCTGTGAAACATGGAAACGTTAAAAAAGTCAATTTCATTTTCCAGACAATTTTCCAGACAATTTTCCAGACAATTTTCCAGACAATTTTCCATTTTAAAAAAGTCTTTTTTTTTAAAAGGACAATTCTCCATTTTATAAATCTCCTGGTTAACTTTCACTCTTGTAGTTCCACATTCCCAGCCAAATCTCTTATTTCTTCCTACATCTGCTCCTAAAACGAGTCCTAACAATTGATGTCCAAAACAAACGCCTACAATTGGAAGATTTGCTTTAAACAATTTTTCTTTAATGAATTGAATCAATTTTAAAATCCATAAATCTTCTCCAAATGAATCGCTTCGAGATCCGGTGAGTAATATTCCTTTAATATTCCCGGAATCAAGAGCGGAGTTCAATTTCGAATATACCGAATCGAGAATATCCGAATCTTCCTCACAAACTCTATAAGCTTCAATAGGAAGGTTTATATTCTTTTTTAGGAGATTTCTATGGTTTTCAAAGAAATCGCCATGTTTCTCGGAAATACCGGGAATCGGTGTATCACAAACGAGAATAGCTATGTGTTTAGAAAGTGTCATAAGAAAATATAAGAAAAAAAAGATAAGAAAAGATAAAAAAAGAAGAAAATATAAGAAATAAATTTCTTATATTTATATTATTCATCACGTGACTTTGATTTTCGTGTATTTTCCAAAAACCAAAAAATCTTTTCCGATTTTAAGCAACAAGTGATAAGGAGAAGAAAGAATCGAATAGATTGTTAATAGATTGATAATAAGAAGAAGAAGTTAATAAGATACGATAATAAGAATACAATTTAACGAATATTAATAGAACGATTGGATTAATAAAGATTAAGAGTGAAGATTAAGGATTCAGATTTAAGAGTTAATAATTATCAAAAGATTAAAGAGACGAGTTAAGATTTAAGAGTTAAGTCATCAAAAGATTCAAGAGTGAGATTTCAAGAACAAAAGATTTCAAGATTTCAAGATTTAAATCATTTTCATTTGAAACAAATTCCAAACAAAAGATTTCATTGTTATTAATCAGAAAAGAATAATCATAAGAATAAAAGAAGAATCAAGAAGAAAAAAGAATAAAAGAATAAAAGAATTATTAAAAAGATTCAAGAAGTATCAAGGAATTAAAGAGTAATCATAAAGTATTATCAATATTATCAATATTATCAATCATAAAATAGTATTCATAAGATTCAATTATCATAAGATTCAGGAAGTAAGAATTAAAGTATTATCAATATTATCAATCATAAGAATAATCATAAGGAATTATCATAAAGAATTAAGGAATATTCATAAGGAACTAAAAGAATCATAAAATAATCAATTACCATAAACTACTACCATAAACCAACATGTCCCAGAAAATCTCGAATCTCTCCGCTGGTTTAAAATCCGTAAATCTCAACGACCAGCAGCAAAACGAGGTCAATTTAAACTTATTACAACAACAGCTTCAAAACGAAGCCACTAGCCAGCAACAATCGAGAATTACCCACTTCTTCCAAAACCAGCCTACTGAAGGGTATACTCTATTTTCCCATAGATCTGCTCCTAACGGGTTTAAAGTAGCTATAATACTTTCCGAGTTGAATTTACCGTTTAATACGATTTTCTTGGACTTTAATAGCGGAGAACAAAGAGCACCGGAGTTTGTAACTATAAACCCAAACGCACGTGTTCCAGCTTTAATTGACCACTTTAACGAAAACACGTCGATCTGGGAATCCGGCGCGATTATCTTGTATTTAGTATCTAAGTATTTAAAGGAAAACGGAGAATGCGCCTTATGGAGTGATAATTTGATTGAACAATCGCAGATTTCGTCCTGGTTATTCTTTCAAACTTCGGGTCATGCGCCTATGATTGGCCAGGCGTTGCATTTTCGGTATTTTCACTCGTGTCCCGTGCCTAGTGCTGTAGAACGGTATACGGATGAGGTTAGAAGGGTTTATGGGGTTATTGAGATGGCGTTAGCGGAAAGAAGAGAGGCGTTGATTATGGATTTGGATGTAGAGAATGCAGCTGCGTATAGTGCGGGAACAACTCCGTTGTCTCAGTCTAGGTACTTTGATTATCCGGTATGGTTGGTAGGGGATAGGGCTACGGTTGCGGATTTATCGTTTGTTCCGTGGAATAATGTGGTTGATCGGATTGGGATTAATTTGAAGGTGGAGTTTCCGGAGGTTTATAAGTGGACGAAGTGTATGATGAGGAGGGGGGCGGTGGTGAGGGCGTTACGTGGTGACTAGCCGAAGAACAAACCGAAGGTTTGTGATGAGGTTAGTACCGAACCTTACAAACCGAAGGTTTGTAAGAGGTGAGTAACATGACAAACGAAGTTTGTCATTTTTATTAACTCACAAACGAAGTTTGTGAGTTTGTGTAAAACTCATAAACCGAAGGTTTACGTGTAGAACTTAACAAACCTTCGGTTTGTTAAGTTTATTTAGCTACTAGTATGTATAGGAATACGATTTAAATGAGTTTATGTCTTTATTACGTCTTTTTACGTCTTTATTGGTTCTATTTATGTGTTTTTTATGTGTTTTTACGTTCTATTTATGTGTTAATTCTACTATGAGACTGAAAAAAGTCGAAAAAAAGTCGAAAAAAAGGCCCGAAAAAATGAAAAAACCGAAAAATCGAAAAAGGCCCGAACTTCAATACTGAAAATACGAAAAGGCCCGAACTGCAATACTGAAAATCGAAAAGGCCCGAACTGCAATACTGAAAATGGGAAGTTTGTGAGTTTACGTGTAGAACTTAACAAACCTTCGGTTTGTTAAGTTTATTTAGCTACTAGTATGTATACGAATACGATTTAAATGAGTTTATGTCTTTATTACGTCTTTTTACGTTCTATTTATGTGTTTTTTATGTGTTATTTCTCTCTTTTTTATGTGTTAATTCTCCTACTCGCCTGAAAAAAGTCGAAAAAAAGTCAAAAAAAGTCGAAAAAAAACCGAAATCAGAAAATCGAAAAAGGCCCTAACTTCAATAGTGGAAATGGGAAAAGGCCCGAACTTCAATACTGAAAATGTGAAAAGGCCCGAACTGCAATACTGAAAATGGGAAGTTTGTGAGTTTACGTGTAGAACTTAACAAACCTTCGGTTTGTTAAGTTTATTTAGCTACAAGTATGTATACGAATACGATTTAAATGAGTTTATGTCTTTATTACGTCTTTATTGGTTCTATTTACGTGTTTTTACGTTCTATTTATGTGTTTTTTATGTGTTAATTCTCTTACTCGCCCGAAAAAAGCCAAAAAAAAAATCGAAAAAAAAGGCCCGAAAAAATGAAAACCCGAAAAATCGAAAAAGGCCCGAACTTCAATAGTGGAAATACGAAAAGGCCCAAACTTCAACAGCAAAAAAATGAAAAGGCCCTAACTTCAACAAAAGCAGAAAGGCCCGAAATTCACATACAAATGAAAAGGCCCGAAGTGCAATAGTGGAAATGGGAAAAGACCAGAAGTGCAATAATGGGAATGAAAAAAATGGAAATGTGTGATTTGGAAATTGAATGAAAATGTGTAAATTGAAAATGTGTAAATTTGATTTGAATGAAAAATGTGTTATTTGAAAAATGTGTAAATTTAAATAGAATCGGAAAAAAAATGGAAATGTGATTTAGAGTATATTATATAGAGTATATATTTATATGATTTACTTTTTTAAATACCCGAGAAGGAAAAGTTGAGAGAGGATTAATTGAGGTAGAGTGTTTATACTTCTTTAAATGTTTATGTTCTTGGTCTCTTTTTAAAATTAGGGCCTCTTTTTTAAAAAAGTGGCGTTTTGTTTAATAGGCCTTTCTTAGGGCCTTATATATTGAAGTTCGGGCCTTTTAAATTTAGGGGTTTTAAATTTAGGAGTTTTTTATTTCGGGCCTTTCCGTTTGCTAAGAAAAAGGGCCTCTCTTTGTTTTCTTATTTAGTCGTTTTCTTTTTAATTCAGGGCCTTTCAGTTTTCTTAAAAAGGGCCTTTCTATTTAATATATGTTGAGATTGGGCCTTTTTTATTTCTTTAATTTACGGGCCTTTCCGTTTTCTTAAAAAAAGGGCCTCTCTTTTTTTTAAAAGGTTTATTTAGAAAAAGGCCTTTTTGTTATATGTATAATTTCGGTCCTTTTAGTTTTCTTAAAAAGGGCCTTTTTTGTTTATTTTCGGGCCTTATGTTATGTATATGATTTCGGGCCTTTCCGCTTTTTTAAAAAAGGGCCTCTTTTTATTTCTTAAAGTGTCGATTTTAGTTGTTAAAGGGCCTTTCTGTTTTTTAAAGGGCTTTCTTTTCATTTTGTTTAATTTTACGGCCTTTTCCATTTTGTTTAATTTCTGGCCTTTCCATTAGAAATAGAAAGAAATAGGAAAGAGAAAGAAATAGGAAATACTAAAAACAAAATTCGAATATCTCGCCGAATTTTGGCCTTTTTTATGTTTATTTAGGGCCTTTCTGTTTTTTAATTAGGGTAATTTTAAATACTCTTTCTTAGTTTTGAATTTAGGGGTTTTAGGGGTTTTGAGTTTCGGGAATTTCAGTTTTAAAGGGCCAAAAAGTCGATTTTTGTTAATTTTAGGGCCTTTTTAAAAAGTGCTTTATATTTATTTCGGCCTTTTTATTGAATATATCTTTAATTTGGTCTTATTTGTTTAATTTGGTCTTTTTTGGTCTTTTTTCGAATCGTTCTTTTCTTTCAAATCGTCTTTTTTAAGTTCTCAATTTATTTATTAATTGTTCTTTCATTTTCAATTTCTTCGTCTTTTTTCAGTTCTTTCATTTCTTCAAATTTCAAATCGTTCTTTTAAATCTCAATTTCTTTAATTCTTTAATTCTTTAATTCTTTAATTCTTTAATTCTTTAATTCTTTAATTCTTTAATTCTTTAATTCTTTAATTTCAATTTCTTTAATTTCCTCAAATTTCATCATTTCTTCAAATTTCATCATTTCTTCAAATTTCAATTTATTTCTTTCTTTCTTTAATTTTTTAATTTTTTTTAACTCAATTTATTTAATTTCTTCATTTCTTTCAAATTTCAATTTCTTCATTTCTTCATTTTTATCATTTCTTTCTTTCTTCAAATTTCAATTTTTTCAAAACGTTTAATTTCTTCAAATTTCAAATTCTTCAAATCGTCTTTCTTTCATTTCTTCATTTCTTAAACTTTCTTTCTTAATTTATTTCTTAATCGTTCTTTCTTAATCATTCTTTATCATTCATCTTCCTATGAGTATTGTAATATTTGCCACTTTTCGTTATAAATGTTTAATGAAATACTTGAATATTCAAAAGAACTCTTGTTGCAAAAATTTGATATGAAAGTAAAGAGATAGTATTTAGAATATGATGTATAATTTTAGGGTATAATTTAGGGGGTTTAGGGGTATTTGATTCCATATATATATTTTTTTATTATAAAGTACTGTAAAACCATCAGGAAAGTATGGTTGAAATACAAAAAATCATTGAACTACCAATTTCTTTGATTTCTTAATAATTTCTATTTTCTTTCATTTTTTTCAATTTCTTTCTTTAATTTTCAATTTTCTTGATTTTTTTCATTTCTTGCATTTTTTTCATTTCTTAATAATTTCTTAAATTTTCTTTTCTTTCATTTAAATTTCAATTTATTTCTTCAATTCTTTAATTTCCGTTTATTTCTTCAAATTTCAATTTCTTTAATTTCAATTTCTTCTTAATATTTCTTAATATTTCTTTCATTTTTTAAACCTCAATTTTCTTCATTTCTTTCATTTCTTAAACTTTCTTAAACTTTTTTAATCTTCTTTCATAAGACTTAAAATGTGAAATCTACGAGAGAATTTATATGATAAAGAAATATCTGAAATATATGAAATACCGAAAATAGAAAAATACCGAAAATAGAGAAATACCTGAAATCTGAAATACCTGAAATCTGAAACATCAGAACTAAAACAAGTAGAGGAATACGAAATAGATGTGAAATATCCGAAATTCTCTGGACTTGTCACTATTTTTATAAAAAAAGAGAAATAGAAAGAAGATAACTAAGAAAGAAGATAACTAAGAAAGAAGAGAAATAGAATTAAATAAGAATAAGAGAAATAAAAATACAAAGAAGAGAAAGAAATGAATAAGAAAAATAAGAAAAAAAAAGATATATAAGAGAAATGATTATGAAAAAAACATAAAACAAATATAATCAAAATTTAAGATAACCGATTATAAATATTATTTTTATGTAAAAGATTTCAAATTCAATTCACACTTCTCTTATGAGTATTTATTTGAGTATTATATGAATAGTATTTCCTAATATGTGAATATTCCTGATAATTACAGTTTCTACTTGAATGTGACATATAATGTACTTTTGAAATAGATAGGAATGTGAAAAATACGAAATACGGAAAATACGAAATATCTGAAAAATAGTGGAAAATATGAAATATACGAAATACGAAAATAGTGGAAATCCCTATAATACAAGTATATGAAGATTTAACTAGATGGATCCTAGAAATGAAAGTGATAATTAAGAGGAATGTGTTTATCAATGTATATTCGTATTTATATAGGAAAGACATAATAAGTATTAACATAGAGTTAAAAATAGAAGAACTTGTTAAGATTTCAAAAATCGTAGAATTTAAATAATTCAAAAAGAATAAAAAAACACTAAAGCAAGAAAGGACTTTTTCTCATATATATGATATATCGTATCATTCATCTAGATTAGAACTATTAAATGTATTGTAGATTTCTCATTTTCGTAAATCGTTCTTCGACTTAATATGAAATTTAGAGAATTTATATATTAATATGAAAAATACGAAATATGAAAAATAGAGAAATATCAAAAATAGAGAAATATCAAAAATACGAAATATCAAAAATAGAGAAATATCAAAAATACGAAATATGAAAAATACGAAAAATGAAATACGAAATACAATATTAACAATATACGAAACTAGCCATAACTCATTTTCGTAGATTATTTGCTCTACTTATTCACTAGTATGATATTTTGGATATTTTATTTCCATAAGTTTATAAATATTTTGAAAAAAATAGGCTGCAAAAATTGGAATTTGAAATCTATGCTAAATGAATTATATATTAA
Source organism: Aciculoconidium aculeatum (assembly GCA_030579395.1). NCBI lineage: Eukaryota > Fungi > Ascomycota > Pichiomycetes > Serinales > Debaryomycetaceae > Aciculoconidium > Aciculoconidium aculeatum. Next base: position 291,365 of record JAKTQU010000011.1, read on the forward strand.
AAACGAAGCCAACTAGAAAACTGGAAATAAAATTACATGTAATAATATGAAATATATTAAACCTATTAGATAAAACAAGATTCCTTTGATAATAAAAAGGGTTAACCATATTAAGAATATACATAATGTAACAAGTCATATCGGAGTATAAAGAAAATGTAAAAAGGTATTAAAAGTAAAAGTATTAAAAGTAAAAGTATTACAAGTAAAGAACTTGTTCCTCCATATTTATTTAATCTTATTTGAAATCTTCCTTAAAATTAAAATTAATCCTGATTAAAATTTCATTAGATATTTGAGAATTTAAATGAAAAAACTAAAATCGTAGAATTTTAAAGAAAGCACTAAAAACTCGAAATCGTAGAATGTATAAATTCAAGAAGCACTAAAAAAGCCTAAAAAACACTAAAAAAGCACTAAATTATCTCGATTTCTTGATATATATGATATATCATGTATCTTTTTCATCTAAAGAGATTTAAATCTATTTAAAAATATATGAAAAATAGAGAAATCTGAAAAATACGGAAAATACGGAAAATACGAAAAACACGAAATATCAAAAACACGAAATACGAAATTAGCCTTTTGAATAGACTAGAAATAAAGACCTGATCAAGGTTTCCTTTTTATCAAAATATAATATACTTTTTATATTATTTCAATTTGATATAGAACATTCGATTTTATAAACCCTCTTATTAGAAAAATAACAAACAACACTATTTAAGAATAAAGGAGAAATAATAAAAAGGGTTCTAAAAAATTGACCATATTTTAATAAGAATATACTATAAATTCTGCCATGTAAAAAGCCGTAATATCACGTATTCATATCTAATCTATAGTAAGAGGATTAACGTAGAATTCAAAAATAAAAAATCGTAAAGCACTAAAAAAACTCGAAAAAACTCGAAATCGTAGAATTCAAAAAACTCAAAAAAACTCGAAATCGTAGAATTCAAAAAAGCTCAAAAAAACTCGAAATCGTAGAATTCAAAAAAGCTCAAAAAAACTCGAAATCGTAGAATTTAAATGTTATTCAAAAAAAAAGTTACAATTTTAAATTCAAAAAAAACTCTCAAAAAACTCGTAGAATTTTATAATATATAGATTTGTATAGTTATACTTAAATATATATCATTGAGTTAAAAAAAAAAAAAAAGTAGAATTTAAATGTTATTCAAAAAGGACTAAAACTCGTACAATTTAAATGTTTTTCAAAAAACTCCAAAAAAAAGTTCCAATTTAAATTCAAAAAGGACTAAAAAAAAGTTACAATTTTAACTAAAAAGACACTAAAAAAGACACCAAAAAGACCCTAAAAGACACCAAAAAAGGCCTAAATCATCTCGATTTTTCATATATATCGTATATCTCTTATATCTATATGTATATCGTATATCCATCTAAATCTCTTAATTAAATTAATTCTAAAATTTGTAGATTTCTCTTTAAATCTTCTCATTTTCTCATCTCATCGAGTTCTCATTATTAGCTCATCTAATACTCGTAGAATCTACATATTATTCATAGATTAATCTACCTATATTAAACCTAGTAGATTCGCTTTGCTCATCTACTATCTACTAACTACTTATAGATTCGCTACGCTCATCTATTCTCGTAGATTCGCTTCGCTCATCTACTCGTCATGTTCACCCTCGGACCCCACTCCTACACCACCGGAACCTCCTCCCTTAACATCCTCAAATCCCATACCAAGGATTCTACAATTTATCTCGACCTCCATATAACCATTCCGCTTATCCCTGAGAAAGATTATACTCCCCGAATCATTCCCTTAACCCATAAACTCCATAAACTTGGAGACCTTCTGGTTCTTTTAATCTCCAAAGATCCTTCGAAAATTTATAAGGAAACTTTGCAAGAAGATTTTAACCAAATTATTTCGTATAGTAAACTCAAATCACAGCTGAGAAACTTGAAGAAAATGATGAAATTATTTAAAGAAAATGATATAATCGTAGCAGATAATCGAATCCATAGAAAACTCCCAGATACGTTGGGATCTAAATTCTATGAAAAGAATCGAAAAGTCCCGTTTATGGTCCAAATGGCAAAACCAGATCCGTTTGCTAAATTGACAAAAACGAATAAATCGGGAAAACTTACGGACGAAAGATGCGACGCTAAGTACGTGAGAAAACAGGTGGTTTCCATTCTAGGAAATACCAGTTTCGTGCCGAGTTCCAAAGGAACGTGTATTTCCATAAAAGTCGGCCGTGCTAGTTGGAAAACAGAGGAGATTTTGGAGAATGTAGAAGATGTTATTCAATGGTTGGTTTCGGAGAAGTATAAACCGGTTGGAGGTTTGTTGAAGAGTAAGGAGAATATAAAGAGTGCTCACTTGAAAACAAGAGAGAGTATTAGTTTGCCGTTGTTGGAGAAGGAGAATGGTGAAGAAAATGATAAAGGGGATGAGAGTGATTTTGATTTCTAGCAAGAAGTGGATATTGTTGTTATTCTTAATATTTAGCTGTTTTTGATATTTAGTTGTTATTAGATATTTTCATATTTTGATACTTTTGAAATTTAGAGATTTTTTGATATATAATATTTGATATTTTGATATTTTGATATTTTCATATTTAGAGATTTAATTAAAATTTAGTTGTTAATTAATTGTTAATTAATTGTAATTAGACATTTAATTGTTAGAGTTGCTATTTAATTGTTTTTTGTTATTTAGTTGTTATTTAATTGTTTTTAGATATTTAGTTTTTCTTTAATATTTTTGTTATTAGACATTTAATTGTTTTTAGGTGTTTAGAATTTTTTTGATATTTAGATTTTTTGATATTTAGAGATTTTAGATTTTTTGAAATTTTAGAGATTTAGACATTTTTGATTTCTAGCTGTTATTAGATATTAATTATTTAGTTGTTATTAGATATTTTCATATTTTGATACTTTTGATATTTAGTTGATATTTTTGTTATTTTTGTTATTTTGATATTTTTGATATTTAGATATTTAATTGTTATTTAATTGTTTTTTGTTATTTTTGTTATTTAGAGATTTTTGATTTTTTTAACTCGAATATTTTGATAATTTCGATTTTTTGAAATTTAGATATTTTGACATTTATTCGCTATTTAGTTGTTATAGTTGTTATTTGTACTTAGATACTTTTGATTTTATTAGATATTTACTTTTCCTTTGATATTTTGATATTTAATTCTTATTAGATATTTAATTGGTATTTAATTGTTAGTAGATATTTATTTGCTATTTAATTCTTATTTTTGTTATTTAGAGATTTTTGAGATTTAGAGATTTTTGATATTTAATTGACATTTAATTGTTATTAGATATTTAATTGTTCTTTGGTATTTAGAGATTTTTGAGATTTAGAGATTCAAAGATTTTTGAAATTTTTGAAACTTTTAAAACTTTTAAAACTTTTGATATTTTTGAAATTCACTATTTTAGAAATTTTAGAGATTTTTGATATTCTTAATATTTAGCTGTTGTTATATTTAATTGTTAATTGTTAATAAATTGTTAGATACTTAGGGCTTTTTGATGTTATTCTTAATAGCGTGATAGCAATAGAGTGGATATATGGTGAAATAGATATTTTTGATATTTAGGTGTTATTAGATTTTCTTAATATTTAGGTGTCTTAATATTAGCTATGATATAAGCAATAGGAAAGTAAGATATGAAGATGAAGATGAAAATTTAGAGATTTAGAGATTTAGATTAAGATATTTAGAGATTTAGAGATTTGAAGATTTGAAATTTAGAGATATTTCAAATTTACAATATTTACAATATTTAAGACAATTGATATGAGTAATATAAGGAAAATGAAGAAAAAGTAAAAGAATGAAGAAAATGCAAAATAGAATCTATTTCTATTTATAATATCTAGAAAATAGAATAAATCTCTCGGAATATCGAGATTTTCGAGATTTTAGATTTAGAGATTTTGAAGATATTTAGAGATTTTAGAGATTTAGAGATTTTAGATTTTAGAATTTGAAATGTGAAGAAATTTAGAGATTTTGGATTTCGAAGATTTCGAGAAATTTGAAGAATTTTAGATTATTTGAAGAAACTTGAATTTATTTGAAGAAACATTGAGTTAAAAAAAAACTTGAATGTGTGAATTTATTTGAATTTATTAAGAATTTTAGATTTCGAGATTTTGAAGAAATTCAAAGAAAATTGAAGATCTTTGAAATTTTTGATATTTCGAGATTTTGATGATTTCGAGATATTTGAGTTTATGTGAAGAAATTGAGTTTATTTGAGTTTATTTGAAGAAAATTGAAGAATTGTAGATTTATATAGATATGTATAATACTTAAATATATTGAGTTAAAAAAATTTGAAGATTTCGAGATTTTGAAGAATTTGAGTTTAATTGAAAAAAATTGAAGAAAATTGAAGAATTTTAGTTTTTGAAGATTTCAAGATATTGGAAGAAAATTGAAGAATTTGAGTTTATTTGTAGAAATTAAATTTATTTGAAGAAAATTGAAGAATTTTAGAATTCGAGATTTTGAAGATTTGAATTTATTTGAAGAAAATTGAAGAAACCCGAATTTATTTGAATTTATTTGGAGTCAATTCAAGTTCGAATCCTCTATATATACTAATGATCAATATGATCAAGATATTAAGAATAAGAAGTTAAGTATCAAGTAATAATATAACATTTATCATTAACATATTAACAAATAGCCATTAACATTTTCAGGAATATCAATTCAATTGATAAAAATACGATATATAAAAAATCAATAAAAAATCAATAAAAAATCAATAAAAAATCAATAAAAATCAATAAAAATATTTATACAAAAAAATACTTGCTAAAATATTTCCAAGTCAATTTTTTTAAAATATTCTATCAATGATTTTTTTATTGTATCAATGATTTTTTTAATTTTCTAGCAATCTGTATATTCCAAAATACATACTAATGCATATTGTAACGAGAAAATAGCAACGCGGTTTCTCTTTTTCATTTTCATCTTTCTCCATGAACTCACCGGAAAACCTATGGCCGCTGCTTCTTGAAGATGACAACGAGCCCGAGCAAGTGGAGCATTTCACGTATAAACAGGATCTCCAGAGAAAGTTAACAGTTACTTCTATTATCGGGCTAGGATTCACGCTTATGGGAGTTCCTTTTGGGATTTCCTCGACCCTATGGATCCCTTTAGTAGACGGAGCCAACGTGACTTTACTCTACGGATGGATTATAGTGGCGTTCTTTTCCATTTGTATGGTTCTCAGTCTTAGTGAGATTATCTCGAAATACCCCACTGCTGGAGGAGTTTACCATTTTAGTGCTATATTGAGTAATGATAGGTACTCTTTGGTGTGTTCTTGGTTCACTGGCTGGTTTCTCTTGATAGGAAACTGGACTTATGCGGTGAGTGTGTTGTTTTCCGGTTCCCAGTTTATACTTTCGGTTCTTGGACTACAGAATGCTTATTATAAAGAGGATGTTTATTTAGTGGAGATTGTATATTTTAGTATTTTATTATTAGCGGGATTGGTGAATTTCAAGTTGTCGAGGCATTTGGAGAGAATTAACAAGGCGTGTATAGTTTGGTCGATATGTACTGTATTAGCCATCGACCTTTTTCTTATATTCTTTGCAAAGAGAACAAATAGTGTGGAGAATATTTTGACCACTTTTGATAATTCTCGGTCCGGGTGGCCCGATCCGATGGCGTTTTTGATTGGCCTACAGGGCCCCTCCTTTACGATTACCGGATACGGCATGATTTTCTCCATGACGGATGAGGTGAAGAATCCGGAGAAGAATATGCCCAAAGGGGCAGTCAGTGCTGTAGTTTTGGCGTCTCTAATGGGTCTTATTTTTATTATCCCTATTCTTGTGATATTGCCTGATTTGGAGTTATTATTGGATACAAACCCTGAGATTATGCCGATTGATTTGGTGTTTAAAATCGCCACAGAATCGTATGTGGTTTCTTTCTTACTAGTAATATTATTAATAGGCACGGTGTTCTTTCAAGCTATAGGAGCTCTTACCACTGCTTCTAGAAGTACATATGCATTTGCCAGAGACGGAGGACTTCCTTTTAAGGAACTATGGACTGAAGTGGACTCCATTGACTCCGATAAAGTGCCTAAAAATGCCTTGTTTCTTTCCATGGCTACATGCAGTCTTCTCTCTTTATTATCTTTGGTTTCCGCGAGTGCGTTCAATTCGTTTTTAGGAGCTTCTGTGATTTGTTTAGCTTTAGCCAATGGGATTCCCATTCTTTGTCTTGTTTTTAATAAACGAGAGAAGATCAAAGGCCGTGCTTTTAGAATAAGAATCGGCTGGATAGTGAATATTCTCTCGTTGTTCTGGGTTTCTCTTCTGTTTGTGATTCTCTGTATGCCTCCTGTAATCAAGGAGTTGACGTGGTTTAGCATGAATTATGCGTTTTTGGTGATCTTGTTCTTTTTGGGTGTTTCCACGTTTGGCTACTTTTCATGGGGAAGAAAGAGTTTTAGCGGGCCTCAAATAGATCATCAGTATTTTGAGATGTCAGTGGTTACAAAGAAGGATAAAAAGAAAGATAGAGAGCATTTGGTGGTGGAAGAGGGTGAGTCGACTTCTATGTTAGTAGATGAGCGTAGCTCATCTACGGGATAATACGTAGAATACGTAGAATGAGAGAATAAGTAGAGCAAATAATCTATGAGATATGAGAAGTAATAATACATATACTACTAGTAATATTACTAGTAATATTACTAGTAAGACAATTATCAAGAGGTTATGAAAATATAAAGTATATATTATATGAGAAGTTATTAATACAAAATATATAGGAATATGAGAAGTATATTAATACAAAATATAATATGAAGAGTTATTAATATAAAATGTATATGAAGAAATTGAAAAATAAAATGGTTGCGAAATTGAAATTAAAATCGAATTGAACTCAAAATTGCGAAATCGAATTGTTAAAAAATATTATAGTACACTACTTATTGTTAATATTAAACAATTGATATTAAAGATATATTAAAGATATATTATTCCATTTATATTTTTTATTTCATATCTTATTAGATATATCTATTTGATTTATCATATTTTTTCAATATGTAATTTGTATTGTAATAGTACTAATACATATATTAAACATATACTAAATATATCCTAATACTACTTTTACTAAACATGTACTAATACTACTTTTACTAAACATATCCTAGTAATACTAAATATCCTAGTAATACTAAATATACTACATATATCCTAGTAATATCCTAGTAATACTAAATATACTAACTATACTACATACATAAATTTGCAACAATATGAAAGGAAAAAGGCCCGAAGTGCAATTGAAATGAAAAGACCCGAAGTGCAATAATTAAGGAAAGGCCCGAACTGCAACAATATTAAAGAAAAAGACCAGAACTGTAACAGTATTAAAGAAAAAGGCCCGAAGTGCAACATTATAAGAGCAGAAAGGTCCGAAGTGCAACATTATAAGAGCAAAAAGGCCCAAAGTGCAATACTATTAAAAAAGGCCCGAAGTGCAACAGTTAAGGAAAAGGCCCTAAATGCAACATTATTAAAGAAAAGGCCCTAACTGCAATAATATTAAAGAAAAGGCCCGAAGTGCAATAATATGAAAGAAAAGGCCCAAACTGCAACACTATTAAAGAAAAAGGCCCAAACTGCAATAGTATGTACTAAACAAATCCTAATACTACATATACTAAATATACTAGTAATAGTACATACATCAAACTCTTCCAACTAAGAGGAATACGTAGTAAAAATGAAATAATAATAATAATAAAGATATCTTCTTTATTACTTTCTATCTACTTATTACTTTTACTTCTATCTCTTTATTCTCTTTCTTTACTTTTCATCGTGCACTTTTCAAAATTAAAGAAAAAATTTACAATTAGAAAGCAAAGATGTCGGCCGATCACACGAGAGATCCATGTCCTATAGTTATATTGAGTGATTTTGGCGGCGCCTTCTCCATGGGTGTTATTGGAGGATGTGTCTGGCACGGAGTTAAAGGGTTCCGGAATTCTCCCTACGGAGAAAGAGGATACGGAGCCATTTCCGCCATCAAGGCCAGAGCCCCGGTTCTTGGAGGAAACTTTGGAGTTTGGGGAGGATTGTTTTCCACGTTTGATTGTTCGATTAAGGCGATTAGAAAGAGAGAGGATGCGTGGAATGCAGTGATTGCTGGGTTTTTTACGGGAGGGTCTTTGGCAATTAGAGGAGGATGGAGACATACTAGGAACTCGGCAATTACTTGTGCTTGTTTGTTGGGAGTTTTCGAGGGGGTTGGTATGATGTTTCTGAGGATTCTTGCACAGCCTCCGGTGCAGCAGCAGTATGGGGAGCAATTGGCGTAAGCTTAATTTGATAAATTTAGCGTAAATTTAGCGTAAATTTTGAGGATTTATCCTCAAAATTGAGCGTAAAATTGAAAAATTTCGAGGATTTCCTCAAATTTAGCTTAAATTTAGCGTAAATTTCTCAAAATTTCGAGGATTAAAGCGCAAATTTTGAGGAAATCCTCAAAATTGCGTAAAATGAACTTCAATTTTCAATCCAAAATTGGAAATTTCAAAACCTCAAAAAACCTCAGAAACCTCAAAAATTCTTCATTTTCAAACTTAAATCTTTTCAATCTCGAATATTTCGAAATATTCATTATTCACCTTGTACATATTGGTTCTATTCTTTGTGCTATATACGTTAGATGTACATTAATATCTGGAGAGTGTAGGAAGAGTATGAAAAACCGAAGGTTTTGAATACGAGTAAATTTAAACAAATTCAAAACCGAAGGTTTTGAATTTGACCATTTTTATACAAATTTGAATACTATGAGCAAATTTAAACCTTCGGTTTAAATTTGTAAAAAAACAGCAATTCAAAACCGAAGGTTTTAAATTCTTCCTTTCTATAAACGAGAAATGGATACCTAACACTTTTCGTTGACTTATTCAAATTTCTTTGCTTTCTATTGCTATTCTATATTTTAAGCCTAACAATGTGATATATATAAAATGAGTTTTATGTTATTTATAATATTTATAAATGTTCTTCTCTTCTCTTTCTTCTTTCTTCTTCTCTTCTTATATTTTCTTATCTTGTTCATTTTATTTTGTTGCTCATTTTCAAACCCTGAAATTTCATTTCATTCAACAACAACATGTCGTATAATTATAACTTCAACAGACACAACTCCGTGGGCGGAAACTGGCACTTACCTGTTAATCAAGGCTATGAGTACCAAGAGAGTAACCATCCTTTACTGAAACTGGGCCAATCCCTCCAACCAACCAGTTTTAGGAACCCATGGTATTCCCAGGGTCAAGGTATAACTCCTAGTATTAATCAGAATGTAACTAATATAACTCCTAGTATTAATCAAAATATAACCCAAGGAATAACTCCTAGTATTAATCAAGGAATAAATCCAGGAATAAATTCTAGTCTTAATAATAATTCTGGAATAAATTCTAATCTTAGTACTGGAATTAATACCAGTCTTAATTCTGGAATCCAAGCAAATAATAATAATAATAATAATAATAATAATACTAATCAAGGAATTACTACTGGTCATAATAATAATCATGGAATTACTAGTCATAATAACCATAATACTAACCATATTACTGGACATAATAACTCACACGTCAATGTTAAGTCCTTTTCCACCCTCCCTACAACCTACGAAGACACTCCTCCCTTCATGCACCCTCCTCGTTCCGATAACCCATTTCAATACTACACCAACCAAGAAGTATCCCTAGACTACTCACCTTACTACCGAACCCTTGGGCCTCCTATCAACACCCGAAGATCCTCAGTAGCGAATTATCCGCGAACTCAAAACTCACGAATCCATTACCAACAATATATCCAACATAAACTAAGCGGAAAAAAGAAACCGGCGCCTCGGGCCAAACAAATCCTCAGTAAACTCGATCTCAAACCGAAACTCCACCACCAGCCGAAATATAGAAGATGTTCTGTGAATTCGATTCATATTTCTCCTCTAAATGCGTTATCAGTGTATTTAACGGAATCCTACGGAATTTGTCAACCTAGAAAGTTCCAGTACCTGAAACTGACGAATCCTCGTAGAGTTCTTACCAAACCCCTGGAACCGAAATATAACAACGGATACGATAACGAGGAAAGCGATTTTATTCTCTATGTAAATGATATCTTGGGAACCGAAGAGGGTCGTAAATTTATGGTTTTGGATTTACTTGGTCTGGGAACTTTTGGCCAAGTTGTAAAATGCCAGAACTTATCTAATCAATCGGTATGTGCTGTAAAGGTGATTAAAGCGAAACCGGCGTATCTTAACCAGTCTTTAACTGAAAAGAAACTTTTGGAGTATTTGAATACAAATAGCGATGGAAAGAATTTTATAAGGTTATTGGATACTTTCATGCATAAAGAACATCTTTGTCTTGTTTTCGAGTTGTTAGCTTCGAATTTATACGAGTTGATTAAACAGAACAGGTTCCATGGTCTTAACATAAAACTCGTCAAGTTATTTACCAAACAACTTTTGGAATCTGTAGCTCAATTAAAGGGATTTCAAATGATTCATTGTGATTTAAAGCCGGAAAATATATTGCTTTGTCAGGCAGATAAACCGGATATAAAGGTTATAGATTTTGGACTGGCGTGTTTTACAAGACAAACGGTTTATACGTATATACAATCGAGGTTTTATAGATCTCCTGAGATTATTCTTGGTCTTCCTTATACGGAATCCATAGATATGTGGTCGTTAGGATGTATCATAGGGGAATTATTTCTCGGACTTCCGATGTTTCCGGGAACTTCAGAGTATAATCAGATATATAAGATAGTTCATATGATGGGAAATCCTCCAAGACATATGATTGAGCTTGGAAAGAATTCTTTAAATTTTTTTAAGAGAATTGACGTTGAAGGAGAAAAACCGAGGTATATTCTTAAAGATTTAGAGGAATATTCTGATTTTATTGAAAAAGAGGAGTTGCCAGATAAAGCGTATTTTAAACATCGGTATTTACATGATATTATTGTGAATTATAAGAAAGGGGGGGAGAAGGAGGAGAGGTTGGTTTTGGTGGATTTCTTGGAAAAGGTGCTTAATTTGAATCCGTTGGAGAGGTTGACTCCGCAGGAGGCGTTGAAGCATCCGTTTGTAAACGAATAGATGAGCGAAGCGAATCTATTCGTTATAAGTAGATTAGCGAAGCTAATCTATGAGTTGTATATGAGTTATAGATTAGCGAAGCTAATCTAATTTAATATGTATAATATTTGAGTAATAATTGATAATAAATGAATTTAATATGTGTAATATATGTGTAATATTTGAGAGTGTTAATTTGATTATTTGTTTCTTACTTTTTGTATTGTATTTGTTTCTCTGATTTTTAAATTGTATTCTTTTTTTATTTCTCTAATTTTTGTTTCTGTATTTCTTCAATTTTTCTTCCTTACTTTTTAATTGTATTTCTTTAATTTTTATTTCTTAATTATATTGTATTAAATTTTAAAAGGCCCGAACTGCAATAGTATGAGAGGGAAAAGGCCCGAACTGCAACAGTGAAAGTAAGAAAGGCCCCAACTTCACATAGAAAGTAAGAAAGGCCCGAACTTCAAAACAGAAAGGCCCGAACTTCAATAAAAACAGAAAGGCCGAATTTAAACGTAAAACGGAAAGGCCGAATTTAAACGGAAATCCCCGAACGTTCTCCTTTTCTACTCCACCCGTCTTTAACTGATTCAAGCAGGAACGAATAAACCGTTTGCTTGTTATGAATAACTAAGCGTATATGACTGAGGTTCGCAGGTATGAGATTTACACAGGAGGGAAGGTGCGTATATATGGGAATGTGAGGAAATAGTGAGAATAGGGAATCACTAGAAATAGGGAGAAATAGGGAGAAAATAGCGAGGATTAGCGAGGATTAGGGAGAAATAGCGAGAAATAGCGAGGATTAGGGAGAATAAAATAGCGAGAAATAGCGAGAAATAGCGAGAAATAGCGAGAAAATAGCGAGGATTAGGGAGCATAATATCTGTATTATTTGTATTTCTTATTTTTATTTCTTTACTTTGTATTTGTATTTGTATTTGTAGTTCGGGCCTTTTCTTATTCTCTAATTTTTGTTTGTAGTTCTTTACTTATTGTTTGTATTTCTTTACTCTTGTTTTATCTTTATTTCTTTACTCTTTTTTAACACTCTTATTTTTTTCTTCTTTAATTTTTATCGTATATTATTCTACTCTTTATTTTCTTACTTATTGTTTATTTAATTTTTGTTTCTCCAATTTTTGTTTCTGTATTTCTTTACTCTTTTTTTTCTTTAGTTCTTTAATTTTTACTCTTTTTTATTCTTATATTCTACTTCTTCTTCTTCTTCTTATATTCTTCTTATATTCTTCTACACTCTTTTTCTACAGGAGTAACAGGAGTACTAGAGAAATTTCTATCTATTTACACTAGTCATGCCATTTATAAGCCGTTTAAGTGTCAATTTTTGAAATTTACCCGAAATTTCAGAATTCACATTTATCAAAATCCATGAATAATCAGAATCCCATTCATGGAATACTACGAGTATTTTGATTATTTAGTACTTATTTTTAATCCAATTTCACGAACTTCAAAATTTCTTCAATTTCTTCAAATTTTTGAAAATTCGCAGCCACTGAATTTTAGCGAGGAGCTCTTTTATAAAGTACTCTTTTATAGGTATTCTTTTATACTCTTTTATAGGGTCTTTTATAGGTATTCTTTTATAAAGTACTCTTTTATAAAGTATTCTTTTACTCTTTATACTCTTTTAAGTCTTCTAGCTTGAAATTATTATGAGAACTGCAAACGACTATATTTTTAGCCTGTAAATCATACCCGTATATATTCCAATTGCACTAAAATTAAAGTTCAAGCTTATGAAGAAAACTTATGACGAGTAATACTTGGTTTGATTTATAAGTTAGGCTTTTTAGAGATCTCTTAGAAGTATTAATACAGAAGGAGGAAGGTGCTTATTCCTTATATATTCTTTATATTCTTCTTTATATTCTCACTCTTTAATCTTCTCTCTTTATACTTTTTTCTTCTTATTTCTTTATAATCCTTTCTTTATATACTTATTCTTTATATTCTTCTTATTCTTTTTTCTTCAGATTATATTCTTCTTTATATTTTTATTCTTCTTGTACTGTTTTCTTCTTTATATTTATTCTTCTTATATTCTCCATATTCTTCTCTTTATATTCCTCTTCATACTCTTTTCTTTATATTCTCACTCTTATTCTTATATTCTTCTTTATTTCTTATTCTTTACATTTTTCATATATTTTTCATATTCCTCTTTACTCTTTAAATATTCAGATTATATTCTTCTTATCTTCTTCTTAAATTATTTACTCTCTATATTCTCTATACTCTCTTTAAATTCTTAAATTCTTATTTTTATATTCTCACTCTTTTTATTTTCACTCTTTTTCTTTATATTCTTCTTTATTTCATATATTCCTTATTCTTTATATTTATTCTTTATTTTTCTTCTTATATGTATTCTTTTCTTTATATTTTTCATATATTCTTTCTTTATTCATATATTCTTCTTTATACTTATTCTTTATATTCTCCATATTCTCTTTCTATTCTTTCTATTCTTATATTCTTATTCTTCTATTCTTATATTCTTTTTTAAAAAATTCTTCTTATACTCTTTATACTATTTCTTCATATATTCATATATTCTTCATATATATTCTTCTTTTCTTATTCTTCTTTCTATTCTTTATATTCTTATTCCTCTTTATTCTTTAAATTCTCATAGAAAAAAAAACAAAACTTCACTTAACAAAAATAATCAACTTCTTACTTAACTCATTATGAACGTCAGCACCAGTGCCCTTGGAGTCCGGAGAAGAAAGGCCACCACTCAAAACATCGACGACGAGGAAAACGCCGCCACTTTACGATTAGGCCCTGAATTCCAATTGACCCAAATCACCAATACAGGTGAAGAAGAGCAGTTGATTGCGTTGAACTTATCTGAAGCCAGGCTATTAATAAGAGCGGCTTTAAAAGAACGGAAGAACAAAAATAGACCTGGTCCAGAAACAGATGAAGAAGAAAAGGAAGACGAAATATCAAATATGGATTTAGCAGGCCCGAATTCAAACGAAATCATGCATAAAACATTGAACTATTTATCGAATTTCGCCAGGTTCAAGAACTCCTCGTCCACGGAAACTGTGGAGAAGTTGTTGAACGATTTCAGTCTTCTGGCCTCGGAACCTTTGCATCCTTTTGAACTTTCCCAATTGGGAACTTTGGAGTGTGAAGATGCCGAGGAAGCAAAATCGTTGATTCCTAGTTTATCTAATAAGGTTTCCGATGTCCAGCTTCAATCGTTGCTTACGGAGTTGAGAAAGTACCAAACGTTGTCGTAAAAATTAAATAAAGGAAATAAGAAAATAAATATGTATTATAAGAGAAAGACGTAAAGAGTAAAGTAAGAAAAGAGTAAAGTAAGAGAAGAATGTTTTAATTTTATTTTACAATTGTTCTATTTCTACTATATATACGTTATTTACTCTTTATTTTATATCTTTACTTTTTATCTTTACTTTTTATCTTTATCTCTTTTATTTTATCTTTTATCTTCTCTTTTATCTTTTTATCATTCTCATTTTTCATCTCTATTTTCTTTATTTTCGCATCTTGAAATATTTCAAAATATTTAGAAGTAAATTTTAACTGTTACTCATTAAATCTTTACGTATTTATCATGGACGAAGAAATATATGACGAGTTTGGGAATTTAATAGGAGACCCAAACGATTCCGACTCGATTTCAGATAACGAAAATGAAAACGAAAACGAGAACGAAGTTAACGAAGTTAACGAGTTTATTCCAAATGATACCGAAGTTTCAAAAGATATCAAAGTCATTTCTAATCACAGTACTATTATAATGGAACCTTCTCAAAATCCAACCAATGAACCTGTGATTAAACGAGAAAAGGTTGAAAAGTATGAAAATCTCCCCGAAACAATCTACTCAAAAGATTATATGATCCAAACCATGAAAGTTCCTTCGAGAATACGAAATGTTTGTTTAATTGGAAATTTACATTCGGGAAAAACGTCCATAATCGATAACTTAGTTTCTGAAACTCATAACAAGAACTTCCAGAGATTCACAGATACTCATAAACTTGAAAAAGAGAGGGGAATTTCCATCAAAAGTACCCCGATTTCCCTTCTAGTTCATGAAATCTCGCATATTTTCAATATCTTGGATACTCCAGGCCATATAAACTTTGAAGACGAAGTTCTTGCTAGTTTTGAAGGAATAGAAGGAGTAGTATTAGTACTAGACGTAGTAGAAGGGTTTTCCCAAAGAGATAAGATATTGGTAAGCCAAGTTCTTAAACTGAATAAACCTATGGTTTTGGTTCTTAATAAAATGGATAGGTTAATTCTCGAACTCAATTTATCCACTTCCGATTCGTACTATAAATTGAAACTAATTATAGATGAAGTTAACTCGTTTATTGAAGAAAATGAGTTTTCCAGTAATTACACTTTTGAAAAAGTTTTTTCTCCGATTAAAAATGTGACGTTTTCTTCCTCGGAGTTTAATTTTAATTTCACTTTAAAGAGTTTTGGTGAAATGTATGGAAGAAATGAAGATTTTTCCAATCGACTCTGGGGCGATTTTTACTATGAAAACAATAAAATTAAAAAAGAAGGAAAAATTCGAACTTTTGAGGCGTTTATTTTGCAACCTTTATATAAAATATTCACTTATACTTTGGTAAATTCCAGTGAAAATTTATTGGCAAAACTTCTTTGGGATAATTTCCGAGTATCCTTACATAAAAGTAAATATAAACAGGATTCAAGGATTTTATTGAAAGACGTTTTTGCAGCCATTTTCAAGAATTCCCTAGTGAATTCTATTATAGAGAATATTCCTTCTCCGGAATCAACATCTCCTTTACAGGAAATTAATAAAGAGGTGAATATTCTTGGAAATGTATTAAAACTAGTTTCAGATAATTCCGCTTTAGTTCGGATTTTCAAAGGAAATATAAAAATTGGCCAGAAAGTGAAAATTATAGGACCGAATTTCATGCAGGACGAAGAAGATTTTAAAATAGAAACTGTTCAGGGAATGTATGTTCCCGTAGGAAGATACAAAATTCCTATAAAAGAAGCAAATTCCGGAATGATAATTTATATTGAAGGAATCGACAGTATAATCACTAAAAACGCGTTTATTTGTGATTTCAATGAAAATTTAACCATTTTCCCAAAATCCTTCCCTTCTTCGGTTTTTAAAGTAGCCGTAGAACCTGAAAATCCCTCGGAACTTCCTCTACTCCTCGAAGGATTCCGGAAAATCAATAAAACTTATTTATCTCTTGTTATTAACGTGGAAGAAAACGGAGAACATGTGATATTTGCACCTGGAGAATTATACCTCGATTGTGTTTTACACGATTTACGAGAATACACCGACTTGGATATCAAAGTTAGTGATCCTATGGTTAAATTTAGTGAAACTTGTACGGATACTTCGATAACTAAAATTACTACCAAAAACGGGTCCAATGAAATTTCTATAATAGCAGAACCTATAAACGATGAAAAACTATTAAGAGAAATCGAAATAGGAAATATAAACTTATCCCAGCCAATTAAAACCACTTCGAAGATATTTAGAAGTTTTGGATGGGATTCTTTAGCCTCAAGATCCGTTTGGAGTTTTGGACCTGACGATATGAAAAGTCCCAGTATTTTGGTAGATGATACGTTAAGTAATAAACAGATGTTATATTCGATTAAAGAACCTATAAAGCAGGGATTTAACTGGGCTATAAATGAAGGACCTTTATGTGGAGAAATGATCCGCAATTCCAAGTTTAAGATTCTAGATGTGGTTTTAAATGAAGTTAGTACTCAGATAATTCCATTAACTAGAAGAGCTTGTTATACGGGTTTTCTAACTGCTTCTCCGAGATTAATGGAACCGATCTATACGATTCTTATTACTACTACGGAAAAAGCTATAAACGTTGTATCCCGTTTATTAAACGAAAGAAGGGGAAGAATAAATTCTAAGAGTGCTATTTGTGCCTCCAATTTATACGAACTTTCTGGAACTATTCCCGTTATAGAATCCGTAGGGTTAGAATCCGAAATAAGATTCCATACTAAAGGCCAGGCTATGTGTTTTCTAACATTTAATACCTGGGATATAGTACCAGGAGATCCTTTGGATTCGGAATGTGAATTACCTCAATTAAAACCCGTTCCTATAAATTCATTAGCCCGTGATTTCGTCTTGAAAACAAGAAAAAGAAAAGGATTAACGGGAGATATCAGTTTAAGTAAATTCATAGAACCCGAGCTTTTCCAGAAATTAAAAGAAAATGAAATAGTTAGATAATACTATGTTAGCTAATATTAAGGGGCCCATACTTTAAACGTTTGAGGGGTTTTTAAAGAAAGCGGTTTTTCTTCTTCGTATTCCGTGGGATCCGTAGGTTCTGCAATTTCCCCGTTATTCACTGTTTCTGTGGTTGGACTTAATAATTGTCTAGCTGGTTTGTATAATAACGACTTTGCTTCTGCTAATAAACTGGAAACGTTGGATTGCTGATTATCTTGAAGTAATGAAATCGCCTCATCTAGTTTACGTGTAATACTTATAGTAGACCTAGCCAAAGCTAATCTATCAATAAACACTTCTTCCTGTTGTTTTACCAAGTTCTTTCTTTCTCTTTCGTAAATCCGTTCCAATTCCTCAACTTTATTAAGTTTAAGTTCGATTTTGGAAAGTTCCTGGTTGATTATAGTATTTGATAATTTATAAAGTTCCCGGTCTTCATAAGTAGCAAATAAATGGCTTCGTGCTCCTACGATTCCAAAAGTGGTTTCAACGGCGTGGTCTATATCCTCGATAGGTGTATCTTTCTCAGGTTCTTCTTTTTCTCTTATCTTCTCAATTATCTTATTATCCATAACAGAAGAAGCACGTTGACTCGCTGCACGTGCCACGTCGCTATCCACTAATTGCGTCATAAACGTTAAATTACTCAATACCGGATTATCTGCTGCACTCACAGGAAAATTAGGAGCGTATTTCATCAAGTTTAAAGAAGAAGAATTCACAGGATTAAATTTATCTTCCAGGGGAACCTGAAGAAACTTTAGTATACATTGTTGAGGAGTTTTCTTGGATCCTACAAAGTCTGCAATCTTATACCAATCATTACGGTGCTGTTTGATTCCAAGAACAAGCCGTGAAACCTCTTCCTCGGTCCAGCCGTCTTTTTGCTTTTTCGACGATTTCTCGGGTATTTCAAGGGGTCGTTTTTGGGTACTAGGTTCATTGGAAGTTTCATTTTCACTTTCTTTTTCCAACAACTTCTTTAACATTGGGATATCCACTCTTTCCGGAGTTATTTTAAAAGTCTCAAACGCAAATAACCCACGAGGAGTATCGTAGGTCACATGGTAATCTCCCGTATAAGGTAAACCCACTGCTCTTCCGTTAGGAAGTTTATCCATGGCGTAACTAGGTTTAAACTGAGGTCTTACTTGGTAGTTAATCAAACCCCATTTGTTCAAAAACCGGTGTACTCTCATTAAAGTTCCTACGTCTCCTACCAAGTTACGACGACAAGAGGTTAATGTTAGGAACTCGTTAGGGTTTAAGCGGTACGAGTTGATCATGAAGTTCCGGTAGTTTGCGTAGATTTTTGGTGATTTCGAAGGATGGTTGGTTTCAAAGAATTCCGGTAGCGATTCCTTTTCGATCTGATGGACTTTTTTCATGTTAAACCAACTTGCATAGGAAGGAACGACGATTAAGTGGGTTTGGTTGATTTTGTTTTCTGTTTCCGTTTCACTGTCGTTTTCTTCGATATCCGCGATATCCGTTGGGATTTCAAGTTCTTCCAAGGGTTTGGATGTTTCTTCTTGTTTTGTTTCTTCTGGTTTTTCCAAATCTGGTAAATCTGGTAAATCTGGTTTTTCTTCGGGTTTTTCCTGATTCTCTGGTTTTTCCAATGTTTCTTGTTTTTCCTGATTTTCTTGTTTCTCTTCTTGTTTCTCTTCTTCCTTCTCTTGTTCCTGATTTTCCTGATTCTCCTGATTCTCTACTTTGATATCAATTTCACTTTCCTTGGATTCTTTTACGTTTTCTTGATTTTCTTCATTGGGAATTTCAACATTGGGAATTTCTTCATTGGGAATTTCTTCATTTTCCATTTCTTCATTTTCCAATGGCTGCTCCATTTCCAAATCCTTTTCTAGACTTTCATTATTAAGAAACCCAGCCAAGATATCATCCTCGTTATTCTCCTCGTTCTTAAGTTGCTCCAATTGAAACGATTTATCGTGGAACTCATCTGCTATTTCCATCTCGGTATCTTTACTTTCCAAATTAAAGTCTGCGGGTTCAGTTGGAATATCCTGCTGTTCATTTATTACATCAAGACCAAGTTGTTCTGAGATATCTGCCTTCTCAGTGTCTTCCTGTTCTTCCTTGTCGTCTTTCTGTATATCCTCAAGAAACTCAGTACTTGTAACATTCTTTTCCTCTATAAACTCGCCCATATCATTGGAACCCAAGTCGAACTCGGCACTGTGTACACCTGGGTTCGAGTCCACGTCCATTCCTTCGAGCATTTGGTTGGTTTCATTAGGTACGGTTGGGGAGTTTTCAAACATAGCGTGAACTTTCCGTTACAGTAGACTAGTTCAATGGATTTGATAGGGGTTGATTGATCTGGCCAGTCTTGGTGGGAAATATCGTGAATGTGTTGTTGGTTGTTTGTTTTTTTAAAGAAAGTAGAGGTCACGTGGAAGGTATATGATATAGCACTATATATCATATATATCATATACCATATAACACTATATATACATATATATCATATATATCATATATATATCATATACTATATAGCACTATATATATTGACGATTCTCATTACTTTTACATGTAACCCTAACATTCAAGTTACAACCAGATATAATCTGATTCTAGAAAACGGCTCTTCAAAAAATAATAATAGTAAATTCCTAAGAATGTTACTAGAAGAGAGAGAGAGAGAGAGAGAGAGTATAGATAGATATATAGATAGATAGATAGATATGTGTATATATATCTATATATGTATACATAAATATATAGATAGATAGATAGATATTATCTATCTATCTATCTATCTATCTTTCTATCTTTCTACCTATTTCTCCTGAGTATCAATACCATATTAAAGGTGTTACTGTACTTCATTATCTATTCTCAAATAGTTCTAGTTCTAAAATAGTTGTGTATTTTTTTCCACGTGAAATTTCTGGGGCTACAGCCCTATAGTTTGTACACATCACAAAGATCCATACTACAGCATTTAACGTTACACCCAAAAAAACGCTACCAAATTCTTTTTATCGCAGCGAGAAAATTTTCACTTGGGACCAGGTGAATTTTTTTTAAAGAAAAAAAAAAAACTCATCTTTTGATTGTATCCATATCACATATTTAGTTAAGATGGTTCGTTACGCTGCTACTGCCTCCAACCCAGCTAAGTCTGCTTCCGCTCGTGGTTCTTACTTGAGAGTCTCTTTCAAGAACACTTCCGAAACCGCTAATGCTATTAACGGCTGGAACTTGTTGAAGGCCAAGAAGTACTTGGACCAAGTTTTGGACCACCAAAGAGCCATTCCATTCAGAAGATTTAACCACTCTATTGGTAGAACCGCTCAAGGTAAGGAATTCGGTGTTGTCAAGGCTAGATGGCCAGCCAAGTCTGTCAACTTTATCAAGGATTTGTTGAACAATGCTCAAAGTAACGCTGAAGCCAAGGGTTTGGACACTGAAAAGTTGAAGATTTCTCACATTCAAGTTAACCAAGCTCCAAAGCAAAGAAGAAGAACTTACAGAGCCCACGGTAGAATCAACGCCTACCAATCCTCCCCATCTCACATTGAATTGATTGTCACTGAAGAAGAAGAACCAGTTCAAAAGGCCAAGGAAGAAAAGAAGGTCAGATTGAACTCTCAACAAAGAGGTAGATTGGCTCTCCAAAAGCGTATGGCTCCAACCGCCTCCGCTTAAATAAACTATATAATTCACATATAAAATTTATACGTTCTTGGATATGTATAGTAATGTTTAACACCATGATAATATTGAGAGTGTAGAAAAGTAGAAGTAATATGATAAGACAAGTAATATGATAAGTAGACAAGTAATATGACAAGTAATATGACAATATGACAATATATATGACTTTTTGACTACTTGACTAGTATTATCTATAGTTACATTATATAGTAACCGTAAATATGATGCCGCAAATTTCATGTCTTGATTTGTATATGGAATTTTCCTACGATTAATTTTCATGAAAAGTTCACAGGAAAAATTCACATGAAAAGTGAAGGTTCATATGTTTATATGTTTATAATATCACAGTAAATAAATATTATTATATTTCTACTTGACTATTGATATATTTGATATCTACTAGAGTAATGTAACATGAACTGTATGAAACTTATTATTTGAATGATAAGTATGTATGTATATTCATATGAATTTATTCATATGAATGTATTTATACATAAGTAGTATATTAGTATATATATTAGTATACTTAGTATACTCTATTAGTATAGTATATATACTAGTAAATCTGTCCTGCACATATCCAACCAATGAGAGAAAATTCATTAGAAAAAACAGAATAACTTTTGAAATTCAACTACATTCACTACAATCACATACAATGGGTGGACAAGGAGCTAAGACATACATGGGCTGGTGGGGTAACATCGGTTCTCCAAAGCAAAAGTTTATCACAACCTACACTGTTTCTCCTTTTGCTACCAAGCCATTGAAGGGAGCTTTGTACAACTCTGTCTTTAACGTTTTCAGAAGAACCAAGAACCAAGTCTTGTACGTTGCCATTCCTGCTGCTCTTGTTTGGAACGTCTGGGCCAACGCCAGAGACTACAACGAGTACTTGTACACCAAGGCTGGTAGAGAAGAATTGGAAAGAGTTTCTGTTTAGAGAGTGTTATATATTAATGCATAGTAATGAGAGTGCAGGAATTGTAGAAAAGTAGAAATAATATTCAAGATATGAGTAGAAATGGAAATATTCATAGAAGTGTTAATTGAGTAAAAATAGAAATGTTCATAGAAGTGTTCATTAAGTATTTTAGAAATATTTATTAGAGTATTCTTTTAGAAATATTCATTAAGAGTCTTAAATATTCATAGAAATATTCATTATTTTTTGAGTATCTTAGGAATATTTCTAGCTCTTAATGCTGGATATCTAGACTTAAAAATCAATAAAAATAGTATTAAAGAAGTAGGATCTATAATTAGTCCCATTTTAGTTAATATATATTTAAATCAAGTAGATATATTTATACAAAATTTAAAAGATAATTTTGATATTGGTAAAAATGAGAATCCTAATTATGGAAAATTAAGATATCAAAAAATAGAAAAGCAGATAATATTCATAGAAATATTCATTAAGTAGAAAAAATCATAGAAATAATCATTAAGTATTCATAGAAATATTCATTGTATATTGATTTAGAGTATCCTTTAGAAATATTCATAGAAATAATCATTTAGAAATATTCATGTAGAGTATCTTTTAGAAATATTCATTAAGTATCTTAAATATTCAAAGTATCTATTCAATTATATTATCTACTTGGAACGCTTGTACACCTTTCCCAAGAAAGCCGATAAAACATCCTTCTTGAAACCATTGCTTTCATCAACTTGTTCAATCTGCTGCTTCAACTTGGAAACAATGGATTCCTCGTACTCCTGGTAAATCTTGTCGATTCCCAAGTCGTTGAACAACTTCTTACACTTGGCTTCGGAAACGTCGTCCTTCTTGCCGTAGTTTTCGTCCAAAAGTTGACGTTGTTCCTTGTTCACCTTCAAAAGAGCCTGGTTCACGACCCAGGAACACTTGTTGTCCTTGATATCGGTTCCGATCTTTCCGATTTGTTCCGGGGTTCCAAAACAGTCCAAGTAATCGTCCTGGATCTGGAAGTATTCACCCAAAGGAATCAACACGTCACGGGCCTGCTTCAAGTCGGCTTCGCTGTTGATTCCACAAACCTGCATGGCTAAAGCAACAGGCAAGTAGAAGGAGTAGTAAGCGGTCTTGTATGTGACAATAAAGGAGTGTTTTTCCAAGGAGAACTTGTCCAAGTCCACCACTTCCTCGTCTGCGGTAACCAAGTCCAACAATTGGCCCAATTCGGTCTGGAAGGTGACTTCATGGAACAAGTCTAATAACTCAACGTAGTAAGGGTCTTGACGGAAGTGTTTCTTCAACAAGATGTAGATGGCCCCTTCCAACATGAACGCATCGTTGATGGCAATGTTACCAACACCTTCAACCAAGTACCAACA
The DNA here is from genome assembly GCA_030579395.1 of Aciculoconidium aculeatum. NCBI lineage: Eukaryota > Fungi > Ascomycota > Pichiomycetes > Serinales > Debaryomycetaceae > Aciculoconidium > Aciculoconidium aculeatum. The sequence goes on from JAKTQU010000011.1 coordinate 314,879, forward strand.
TTTCTGGCCTCTTCTTGTTTTGGACTGGTCCATAATGTCATCGGCGATCAAAAAGTAGGCCTGTAACAACTCAATGCACCAACCCAAGAGCGCAACCTTCTTGTAGGTGGTGTCGTCCAACTCGGACACAGTGGTCTTGTTCAAGATACAGTAGGTGTCGACAACAGACAACCCTCTGTTCAACTTGCCACCAGGAGAGTTATACTCCAAACTCTTGATAAACCAATCGAGAGCGGCCTGGGGCATTTTGTAGGAGACCAAGATGTCGGTCAATTCCTTGGTCAACTCGTCAAAGAGGTTCAAGAACCTGTCTCTGCTTTCTGTCTTGCTCATATTAGGAAGAATAAATTGTATTTCGGTTTATCAAATTTGATTTGGCTGCCTTTTTCAATTTTATGCGATTTCCCTTTTTTTATACGAGGATCGAGAAATCGACAATACACAGATCACCAATAGATTTAACAATACACCACCACCACACCACCACCAGATCTCTACAACACATCTCTACAACACATCTCAACAATGAAAGAGGTGTCCAGGGTGCTTCTACATTCCGTTTACATTCCAAACCGTGTTCTATTGTTAACAGGTATTAAAAAAATTTCTACTAAACAATCATTTTTTTCAATGATACTATCTAACGTTTTGAACGTTTACTCTTACCTGGTCTAGCAGACTTTGTTCTCTTTCCAAAGTTACTCAGGCCAGTGATATCGGCCGAGGAGCTGGCGTCGTTACGTCTGGACCCGGCCTTCTTCCCTCCAAACCCATACTTGGCATCCTTGGCCATTCTCTTCCCATTAGGCTTTCCTCTTCTGGGCTCGTTCCCGTAACGTTCACTGCGCTCGTTTTCACGTGTTGCATCTTCCAAGGCAATCTGGAAGTCATCATCGTTACCGGCGCCGTCCGAAGCCCTCTTCTTCTTCAACGAGTTGATTCTTTCCAAGGACTCCTTCTTTTCCTTGGCTCTCTTCTGCAAAGTGGCGTGTTGCACCTCCTTACCAAACTTCTTCAACTGTCTTTGTTTCCTGGCTTCTTCCGATGCTTTCTTGTTGGCTGCTTCTTCCAACAACTTCTTCTTCAACTTGTCCATGTGCTCGTCACTCTTGACCATTTCGGCAAAATAGTCCAAAGGTCTGGAAAATGGAGCCTTCAACTTTAACAAGTTGTGTCTGGCTTGCTTGGCTGCATCCAACCCTTGCTTATAAAAGGCCAATTCCCTGGCCGTGTCGTCGTAAATGTCGCTGATACCGGCTTCGGCTCTTTCGGCAGAAACAATCGACTGGTGTTCGGTGAAAGCGTGCTTGGCCCAAGGTAACTGGATACGTTCGAGGGACTTTCTTAAAGCTGCTGTGTTGTTTATGGTGACTTTGGTGTGGGGAACAACATCGGCATCAGAGTCTATTTCGACGTCAGATAATGCGACGTCGGATTCGTCGTCCTTTTCTTCGGATTCTTTTGCTTCTTCTTCCTGTTCCTCCTCTTCCTCTTCCTCTTCCTCCTCTTCATCTTCCTCCTCATTTAAATCACTTTCACTGTCACTAGCAGCTAACATTTCTAAATCTATTCCATCTTCTTCGGAATCGGCATCTTCTTCTTCTTCCTCAACTTGTTGCTTCTTTAACTTTCTTTGTTCCTTCTTAGACAACACAGCGCTTTGATATGATTCTTCCTTGACTGGTTCCTTAACTGGTACTGGTTCTTCAACTGGCTCTTCAACTTGCACTGGCTCTTCAACCTGTACTGGTTCCACACTCTTCTTGGGTTTCCCAGCAGGCTTGTTCTGCTTGTGATACTTCAATTGTGCCTTCAAGTTATTCTTCGCCATCTTGTTACTAGTTGAAATCTCATCTCTAAATTTGAAAAAAAAATTAATGCGATGCCCAAGAAATCGCGGCTGCAAAAGAATAACTAGTAATACTACTAAAACACTAATAATACTATTACCACTAAGACACTACTACTACTAAAATGAAAACGAAAACACTACTAAGAACTAAGAAATAAGAAATAAGAAATAAGAATTAATATAAATACTACTAAAACACTACTAAGAACTAAGACACTATCAATACTAATACTAAGAACTAAGAACTAAAAACTAATACTAATACTATTAATATTACTAATATTAATACTACTAATACTAATACTACTACTACTACTATGAACTAAGAACTAATTTAAATACTACTAAAACGAAAACGAAAACACTACTAATATTAATACTAAAACACTAAGACACTACTAAGAACTAAAATACTAATAAGAACTAAAATACTACTAAGAACTAAAACACTACTACTAAAACACTACTACTAAAACACTACTAAGAACTAAAACACTAAAACACTATTATTTTCTTATGCTATCTATTCTATCTATTCTATCTATTCAAAGTATAGTCTATTTCGTTCAAGAACGTTTTGCCTGCCCCGTATCTCCACCATCTGCTCAAACAACTGAACACATCTGCGTCTATTGGTTTATTATAGTACTTTCCGTCCGAATACGCCTTACAAACGCACCGTTTAGAGGCTAAAATGTCCAGAGACGCAGGACATGCGAGGTACGGGGCATGGAAGTATCCAATGTCCTCGAAATGGTGGATTTTCGCTTTATCTACGAGGATATTAAGCCCAATGGAATGCACAGGCGCATCGCCCCATCTTTCGTAGAAAAACCCGCCAGCCTGGTCCAAGTAATCAAAGTACTTGTTATAAGCTTCGCCTCTAAAAAAGTCTAGATTTGCGATTTCAAAATTGGACCAGAAATGGCAGAGATTGTAAGTAGTGTTTGACTCTGGGGTAGCGATTCCGTGGTTCAAGTCTGTTTCGTTGGTTGTAATGTATTCTAGGGAATTATTAGGATGGATAAGTTCCGGGTATTCTTGCATAAACTTGGTCACAGTTTGCCAGAGTGTAGGAATTGTGTTTTCGTACTCGTGGATAGCAATAATAAATCCATAGATCTTATCGTTAGTTCGTAAAAGCGTGAAAGGATCGTACTGGAAATCACACATGTATTCCACGTCCGGTTCGACTCGAAAATACCATTGATAATTTAAAAGTCGTTTTTGTTTGTAAAAGTATCCCGAATTGAAATGGCACATATTTCTATACGAACGTACCCCGCCATATATCACATTCTGGGAATTTTTCAAGTTTTCATCTAATTTGGTTTTATTTATGAAAGAAGGAGGTTGCCAGTCCTCTTCAGGGATCAATTCGTAGAATGTTTCTCCACTGGCCATTAGGCTTGTTTCCTCTATGAATTCCTGGTCAAACGGCTCATCGTTTAGAAATACCCATGGATACCTATAGTTTCGATTAAACCGATCCTCGAGAGAACGCATCGACTGTAGTGCTCCCTTTAAGTCGGAGTTCCGAGCTAGCATCACTAACGTGGCATTCTCGATTCCTAGTTGCGTGGTGTCTTTGTAGGGAGCCTTATTGACCAAGTATGAGTTGGAGGCGAGTTTATGGTTTCCTTTTAAGTATCCATCGTGGAACTCATCACGAGGTTTGGGGTATTGAAAGACAATGTAGTAGTATATAGATAGTATCACTACTCCAAGAGATAAGATACTTTTATTATACATGGTGTCAATAATATTTTTTCAAAAAAAGAAACCGATTTGGAAGAAAGTTGAAGCGTAAATTAACTTTAGAAGCTTGTGGTTTGACTAGTTCTGGAAATCTGATAGAGCTGTTTATTTTTGTTGATCTGGAAAGTGAAGAGGATTGAAGGGAAATGGGAAGGGAAATGGGGAATAGGAAGGAAAATAGGATTAGGAAGTAGACATGGTGATAATTTATCTTACAACTTCTTCATTTCTACAATTTCTATACTTTTACAATTTCTATACTTTTACAATTTCTACAATTTCTACAATTTCTACAATTTCTGCATTTCTGTATTCTTCATTTCTTCATTTCTGCATTTCTGCATTTCTGCATTTTTTCTTTTTCACATTTTCACATTTTGCACCCAAATTTTGAAAAATTGGAAACATCAAATGTACACCGAATACACATTGAATACATATCAAATATACGTAGAGTCACACAGTTCCCTTGGATAACCAAAGAAGTTCGAATCAACGTCAAGTTTGCATTTTATGTTGTATAGATTTGTATAATATGGTAAAGGATATATAGATAAAACTGAAAACTGAAAACTGAAAAACTGAAAAACTGAAAAACTGAAAACTGAAAACTGAAAAACTGAAAAACTCACAAACATTCGGTTTGTTCGTACATTCACCATATACACTTTTCAGACTGGAAATAAGCCAAGATCTTGTTTCAGGATCAAATTCTGGTATAATATGATCAGAAAGTCAGAAAGTCAGATAGAAGTATATAAAGTGTATAAATTCTGAGATAAAATATCAGGAAGCTGTGAATAAAGACAGTATGAATAGGACGAATAAGTAAGTTAGATAAGTCAAAATTAGTGTAAAACGTGTAAGAAGTGATATGAATAGGGTAAAAATAATATGAATAAATCAAATCAGATAAAAAAATAAATATAAATCAAGTCAGATAAAAAAATAAAAAGCCAAAATCAAATCAGATAAAAAAAACAGTTAGTACGAAGTCAGATAAAAAAATAGTCAGTTTAAATCAGGTAGATAAAAAATAGTTAGTATAGAAAAAACAGTAGTATGAATACTCAATACAAATGAGATCAATATAAATGAGATCAATATAAATAAACAGATATAAGTAAACAGATATGAACAAATAGTCAGTAGAAATAAACAGATATAAACAATCAGTAGAAAGGAAGTCAGTAGAAATTAAATCACTATATAAAAAAGTCAGTAGAAAGGAAATCACTATATAAATGAGATCACTATATAAAAAAATCAGTAATAATGACTACTTGTAAATAATGACTAGTTGTAAATAAAAATACGTAACTTCACAAACCGAAGGTTTGTTAAGTTTTTACACATAAACTCATAAACCTTCGGTTTATGAGTTACTAACCTCTTCACAAACCTACGGTTTGCTCAGTCTACCTCACAAACCTACGGTTTGTTCGTTCACGTGAAAACCCACCAATAAACAGCGAGCAAATTTTAAGCACTAAATTTTTTCATTTCAAGCCAATCTCAATTACTATTAACAACATGCTTCGTAACTTGAGGATACGCCCGCTTGGGCTCAAGCGTGGGCTTGCCACCAGCGGCGACGCTGCTGCGATTCCAAATAGAGTCCATGGCGGCTTGAAGGACCAGGATCGTATTTTCCAGAACGTGTACGGCAAGTATGGCCATGACTTGAAATCAGCCCAGAAGATGGGAGACTGGCACAAGACCAAGGAAATCATCTTGAAAGGCGACAAGTGGATCATTGACGAGATGAAGAAGTCCGGCTTGAGAGGAAGAGGAGGGGCTGGGTTCCCCTCTGGGCTCAAGTGGTCCTTTATGAACCCTCCTGGATGGGAAAAGAACCCTGGGCCAAGATACTTGGTGGTTAACGCAGATGAGGGGGAACCAGGAACTTGTAAGGATAGAGAGATCATTAGAAAAGACCCTCACAAGTTGGTGGAGGGCTGTTTGTTGGCTGGGCGTGGGATGAATGCTTCTGCTGCTTATATCTATATTAGAGGGGAATTCTACAACGAGGCGGTCACTTTGCAAAACGCCATCAACGAGGCGTACTCCGCGGGTCTTCTTGGGAAAAACGCCTGTGGCTCGGGCTACGACTTTGATATTTATATCCACCGTGGAATGGGTGCTTATATCTGTGGTGAGGAAACCGCGTTGATTGAGTCCATTGAGGGTAAAGCCGGTAAACCTAGATTGAAGCCTCCTTTCCCTGCTGGTGTGGGTTTGTTTGGTAGACCTACTACTGTTGCCAACGTTGAAACCGTGGCTGTGGCTCCTACCATCTTGAGAAGAGGAGGAGACTGGTTTGCCGGTTTTGGCCGTGAAAGAAACGCAGGAACAAAGTTGTTTTGTATTTCCGGACATGTTAACGAGCCTTGTACTGTTGAAGAAGAAATGTCCATTCCTTTGAAGGAGTTGTTGGAAAAGCACTGTGGAGGGATCATTGGGGGCTGGGACAACTTGCTTGGTGTTATTCCAGGTGGTTCTTCTGTTCCTGTTATGACCAAGGATGTATGTGATAATGTTCTTATGGATTACGATGCGTTGAGAGATGTTGGTTCTGGTTTGGGAACTGCAGCTGTCATTGTCATGAACAAGCAAACCGACATTGTCAGAGCCATCCAGAGATTCTCTGCATTCTACAAGCACGAATCGTGTGGTCAATGTACCCCATGTCGTGAAGGAACCACCTGGTTGAACAGAATGATGGATAGATTTGCCAAGGGCCAGGCCACTGAGCGTGAAATCGACATGATTTTCGAGTTGACCAAGGAAGTGGAAGGCCACACTATTTGTGCTTTAGGAGACGCAGCCGCTTGGCCTATTCAAGGTTTGATCAAGTCGTTCAAGCCAGTGATGATTGATAGAATCAACGAGTACAACAAGAGCCACGAGTCGGTTTCCTACGGTGGTTGGGTCGAAGCTGGTAAGGTGAAGGACGGTAAGGTGATTGATAACCCTTTCCCAGCTGCTCATCATTAAAGATTAACTACAAACCTTGCATCCACAAATACTGAGTCCTGTTAGTATTACTATATAATAAATAAAAAAAATATGCGCGTATTCGGAGTCGGAGTTTCGGAGTTTTAAAAGTTTCCTTGAAATTCAAGGTTTATGAGATTCCTTCAAATAAGAACTCACAAACCTTCGGTTTGTAAGATCACATAAGAATACTCACAAACCTTTGGTTTGTTCGTTTGTTCGTTTGTTCGTTTTCTCGTTTTTAATTTGCATTTGTACAAGCAACACCCTGTCTTGAATCTTTTTTTGTTTTTTGTTTTTTTTGCACTTTTGATTCTTCACTTCTTGTTTTCTTGTTTTCTAGTTTCTACCTAGTATGAGGTTTGGTAGATACGTATTAGCTGTGCTTGCATCCACTGCTGCTGCTGCTTTGACCGGAAGCGTGGCGAGCGGCGACGACGTTGCGTTGTCCGGAAAGTCTGTGGCTTCTTCCTCTGCTCCTTTGGCTGTTGCTGCTGATTTAAAGGATGAAATGGCCTCGAGTAAGTTGAATGTAAAGGTGTTAACTGAGGACGATGATAAGCCCACTCCTTCTCACGCAAAGAAGCCTTTACAGCCTCCCGTGTCTGAAGAACCCACTTCCAACTATAACTCGTTCATCATGTCTGTTTCCATGATTGTTGTTTCGGAAATCGGCGATAAGACGTTTTTGATTGCCGCCTTGATGGCCATGAGACATTCCCGGTACGTTGTGTTTTCTGCTGCGTTTGCGTCCTTGGCTATTATGACCGTGTTATCTGGTCTAGTTGGCCACGCATTGCCTACGTTGTTATCAAGAAGAATCACGCAGTTCTTGGCCTCGGTGCTATTTGTGGTGTTTGGAGCGAAATTGCTCAACGAGGGCTTGGCCATGTCCAAGGATATGGGTGTTGAGGAAGAATTGGCCGAGGTTGAAGAGGAAATCTCCCAGTCCACAGACTTGGACACCTTGGAATCCGGCTTGGCTAATAGTACAATCAAGAAACAAACCTGGTACGTGGAATTGGGTTCCCAGGTCAAGGACTTGGCCTCGTTCGTGTTGTCTCCGATCTGGATTCAAGTGTTTGTTATGACGTTTTTGGGTGAATGGGGTGATAGATCCCAGATCGCAACCATTGCTATGGCTGCGGGTTCTGATTACTGGTTTGTGATTTTGGGTGCTATTATTGGCCACTTTCTTTGTACTGCTGCCGCTTGTATCGGTGGTAAGTTGTTGGCCAAGAAGATCTCAATGAGAAACGTCACTCTTGGTGGCGCCATTGCGTTTTTCATCTTTGCTATCTTGTACTTTTACAATGCATACTACGATATCGAAGAGTAAATATAATAAGATAATAAGATAACATTAGAGTGGATTGTATTGTAAATGAATGTAAATGAATGATATTTGGTATTTCTTGAGTTTGATATTTCAGAATTTGATATTTCATGAATTTGATATTTCATGAATTTGATATTTCGGAATTTATAAAATAATTCTATTTTTTTTAACTCAATTGATACTTCTTATTTAATTTAATTCTATTTCTTATTCTGTTCTTTTTTTTTATTTCTTGAGAAGTTCACAACTAGAATACATAATACACATAATACATTTTGACTATATTAAAGTCCCTTGACATAGGAATTTTTGCACCTGGTTTGGAGTCAACGGAGTCTTTCCACCTGCCGTTATCTTCAATTCCCGATCATCCCTCTCCTTGTCCAATTTCCTTGTTTCTGCTGTTTTCTTCTTCCCCTCTTCTGTTTCCATAAAATCAAGCTCGTCTATTCTATGAAACCCGTAGAATTGGAATTCATCTTGCAATTCTTGTACTTTGACGTGGCACCAGCTTGAAAACTCATCTAGTTGGGCTGAATCCACTTGTTTGGACTGGTCCTCTTTCAAGGCGGTTTCGATCCATTCCTCCACCTCTGGTAGCACTTTTTTACGAAGCAACGTGGTAACGAGACCTTCATGCTGACTCGTAGGAAACAGGGGAATGGGATATACATTGGTAGACTTGAGAAGCTCGTCGTTGTTACTAATGCTCACTGCTATAGAGCTGAGCTGCGTGATCAAAACCTGGAACTGGTTCTGGAAATGCGCATACGTTGGGAGCTTGACCTTGTTTGGATATCTGTTGTGGTGGTTGATCTGGTCCAGGAGTTTACGTAGCGACAAATGGATTTGGTTGAGACGATTTCGTACCGATTCTAATGAATCGTTAGGGATTTGCGAGTTATCCGTAATCACTTTACTTTCTCCATTGAATCGGCTCATGGGAGGTTGCAGTGAATTTGCAGTGAATTTGGAGTTTTATGTGGAGTTTTTTTGGTATTCTTTTTTTTTAATATGGAGTTTTTTTTAATCATTTTTTTTGAACTTTTTTAGATTCATTTTTTATTCATTTTATATTTATTCATATTTATTCATTTTATATTCATTTTATATTATTCCCATGATACGAGGAAATTGGAGCTTGGCAGCGGAATTAAGGAAGAATGAAAGAAAACAACAACTGAAAGTTCAATCCAGACAGAAACAAAAGCATAGCTTGGAAAAGCTCTCTAAAACCGATCCAATAAAGTTATATTTCAGGATCCAGAGACTTGAAAAGGAAGCAAATGAAAGAGACCAGCAACACTTGAAATCCCTAAAGCAAGACTGGGAGTTCATCCAAAAGAATAACCTACACCAGGAAAAGCTAGCACCTTTCTTGAAGAACTTGGAGAAATCCGCAAAACAGGAAAAGGCCAAGGCCACCAAACTATGGGGTGCCAAATCCATATTCTTCAACCCGGAGCTAAACCCTTTGGGAAAGGTTCCTGTGGATGGACAACAGAAGAGTTTTCCAAACTTGGTAGTTTCTGGGAAGCTGCAAAAACCTTGCAATATTCCTTCAAAGTATTCAGTTGAAGGGTTGGAGGTGATATTTCCAGAAGGCGATGCCCCAAGATTCTACAAACTAGTTCAGAATACTAGTAAGCCTGTAAGGGTAGAAAAGGAAGAGAAGGAAAAGGAAATAGAGAAAGAAAATCAAGAGAAAGAAAATCAAGAGAATATAGAATTCTCAAGTGGAGATGATGATGAATTAAGTGATGATTTCAATGATGATGAATACCAAGATCATCCTAAAAGACAAAAGTTGTGAGCAATATTTAAATAATAAAGAATATTCAAGACAAGTTGAACCAATAAAGAATATTCATCGGATGAATAATCATCCGATGATTCACCGCTCACCAAGACAGAACCATGCTATTAACACTATATACAGACGTTTTATTTACAAATTATGAATGAATCCCGTGCTTCACGAGAGTAACCTAACCACCAATTCCCAGGTCCCAAACATGATGATTGAGTTGGGCACGGTTCTCAAGAGATGTGGAGTCAAGCCTCCGTACATGCTGGCCAAACCTTCTTCCTTGAGCACTAGTTTGAAGCATTGGATCAAGCCGGTGTATTTGGGTTTCCCTGTTTCTTGTAAAGGAGCTTGTCTCAAACGGGTTCTCACCACTTCATGAGGATACGTTATCAAGGAGGCTATAAACTTGGCCGCACCTGCCGCACCTGATCTGGCACACCACTCGTAGATATAGTCCTTGGAAGTCTTTGAGCTTCCCTCGTGCCCATGCAATTCTAGTGATCTCTTGTTAATCACTATTTTCATCTGCTCGTATAAGACCCATTGTAAGGTGGATTCCACACCGCCTAAATAGGAAGCACTCAAGCCTCTATATAAACTAGTAAAGCCCTCGTTTTTCACGATTTGCTTCAAGCAATCCCACGAATTCTTGTAATGCTTGCCCTTGGTTTTGTCCAACTGCAATCTCGTCTTGATCATCCAGATAGGATTTGTTGCTGTAGACGTGACAAACCCGGCGCTTAATCCTGAAACCAAGTGGATCCATGTTTCTTCCTGGCCCTGGTTAAAGTGTTTCGTGATAGTTTCCTTAGTGGAGGCGTATGTGAAGAAATTGATGGATCTGGCAGGAATTACACCCACCAAGTTAGGCCCCAAACCCTTGAAGAGAGCTCTGGTGCCTTCGTTTGCATACAAGCTGCGAATGGCGCTTCCCGTTTCGTTCAAGTGTTGCAAGGTTTTGATAAAGGGGTTGTTTGATTTCGGCGTTTGGTTATAAGTCTTGTGGAAAGCGTCGGATTGCAATCTGGTTTTGATCACATCCAAGGGACACGTGAACACAGCACCGGCCATTCCTCCTATCCCACCAGCTACAAAGTTGACCCATTTCTTTGGCGCCAGAGGTGAGGTAAGGTTGGATGCATTTTTGAGATTCGACGATTTTTCATCTGAAGATAAGTACGGAAACGATTCTTCGGCCTCTCTCTCTAGCTTGATCAAATTTCCTCGAGAGTCCTTGGTCATCTTGTTGTGGCAATTAAGCAATTATAGGATTTTAGGTAATGCAATTTTGCATTTTTCATTTTGGCATCGCGAAAAATCCGCGGAAGCAGAAACCGAAGAAACCGAAGAAACCGAATAAACCGAAGGTTTATGAGGTTTATAAGTATAATCAGTATAATAAGATACTCAGTATACTCAGTATACTCATAATAAGTAATCAGTACATGTCTTTTTTGGATTTCTTACATTCAGTGAAGCAATTGACTTTTTTGAACTGGCATTTTTTCTGATATTTAGCTGAAATATTTAACCTGAATATTTGAATATTTAATCTGAATATTTAACCTGAATATTTGAATATTTATTTAACCTGAATATTTCTTATTTCCATAACTGAGCTAATATCTTTGCTTCAAGAATAAAAATCCAAGACTGTCCAACTCTTAATTGTATATATCTCATGTATTTTATTCAATACTCATCTCTAGCTTATACATAGGCTGTTAAGTGCTACCTTTATTCAATTACACACTTCACAAACCTTCGGTTTGCTCAGTGCTACCTCCGGTTTGTTCAGTAACTGCTCAGTAACTTTACTCAGTAACTTCGATATATTCGTCTATTTAAGAGTTTTGATAAAGTTATCAAGATTATACTCATCCTCGTACTGAGACTCATCCCATAAATCAGCCAACTCACCCACCGCACCAGCAGCCTTACCCGTAAGACCGCCAGCCACATCGTCGGGAACATCTCTCTTTTCTTCTTCTCCCTCGTCCGAGATCTTGGAGGCGCTTTCGTCGACATCAAACAAGTCCAACAATTGATTTGTGTCCATTGAAGAAAGCCCTGCGTTTTGCTGATTAACAATAGTGGAAGCGATATTCATTTTAAACTTTTGCAACCCCATAATCTTTTCTTCCAAGGTATTCTTGGTGATCAATCTGTACACATTAACCACCTTCTTCTGGCCTAATCTATGAGCTCTATCCATGGCCTGTAAATCGTTCATCGGGTTCCAGTCGTGTTCTACGAAAATCACCGTATCAGCCCCAGTCAAATTAAGACCCAACCCACCAACCTTTGTCGTCAACAACAAGACATCGATAGAAGGATCTTCATTGAATTTACGCACGATGGATTGTCTGTCTCTTGGGTCGGTGCTACCATCCAATCTCATATAAGTTACTGAGGGCAAATACTTTTTGAGTAATTCCTTTTCCACGATATCCAACATATCCTTTAATTGACAAAAGATAAGCGCTCTGTGCTCGGAAATCACTCCCTCGGTACTGATAATCTGTTGCTGCTTCTGTTTTTGCTTGTACTTTGCAGAAGAGTAATCACTATCATTTACACCAATTCCACATTCCAATAATAACGTTTTCAAAGATAACAATTTTGGAGAATGCTCGATACTTCTGAGCTCTAATTTACTGGTTTGTAACTGTTGAGTCACTTCTGCGTATCTAGGATGATCTGGAGATAAAACCAAAGCGGGATGGTTACACAATTTCCTCATATACTGTAAAGCCTGGAAAACGTGAGTTTTCACTTCCTTTTCAGGTTGAACGGGTTCCGAGTCTCCTTCCTTTTTAGTCACTTCCTCTTGAACAGTGGACTTTTGTTTCTTTGCAAAATCCTTATACAATTCCTTTTGAAGATCGCTTAGTTCACAGTAGTAATCCTGGATGATTTTCGGCGGAAGATCAGATAAAACGTCTTCCTTAAGACGACGCAACATAAACGGTAATACCTGTTTATGTAAAGATTCCAACGCCAATGCGCCTGCTTCTTGCTCCTTGGAAGAGGTTTTACTATTTCTACTGGCTGCAATTGGCTTAGCAAACTTTTCATGGAAGATCTTTTCCGTTCCAAGGAATCCAGGCATCAAGAAATCAAACAACGACCAGAGTTCCAACACATTATTCTGAATAGGAGTCCCAGATAAGATAAGTCTGTGTTCTGCTCTGACGCGTTTCACCGATTTGGTCAATTTGGACGCGGAGTTCTTGATGATATGACCTTCGTCCAAAACACAGTAGTTGTAATCCTGATTGGTGATGTATTCCACGTCGTTACGACAAACATCGTAGGAAGTAACAACCACGTCCACGTTTGGAATCTGGCCTCGAAGCGGCGTTCTTACACTGGGAACACCCGCATAGACCAAAACCTTCAAGAACGGAGCGTACTGGTTAATTTCCTGTTCCCAATGGCCCGTTAAAGAAGGGGGGCAAATAATCAACGAAGGTAAAGGTCTGAATTCCGGTTTTGGAGTGGTTTTGAAGTTCTCTGCTCTCATATGGTGGTCAGAAGAAACTATACATATAGTTTGTAAAGTCTTTCCAAGACCCATATCATCACAAAGAATGCCGTGTAAATGGTACTTGTTCAAGAAAGCGAGCCAGTTAACACCTTCCTGTTGGTACTTACGTAAAGTGGCCTTGATAGAAACAGGCAAGTCGAACGGTTTGATCTTCGTAGGATCCATCATTTGCTGAATAAAGTCTCGTTCTCGGTCCCTTCCTTCAAGCAACTCCTGCGGCATGTTCTCAGGATCAGGGATCCCTGCTTCCAAGGGAACCAACTTGATGATCCCGGCAAACGCAGTAGTAGCTAAAACACGCACATCATGGTCCGAGTCACTCATTCTGCCCAACACTGGAACTATCAAAAACACAATGTATGGTAAAATATCCGACCCCATGGTGGTAGAAATGTGGTAGATAGTCTCAATAGCACCTTGTCTTTCCCGAACTTCCCCTGCATTGTTCAACATGGGTAAAACATACTTGACCAAGAACGTGAATGCAATGGTTGGAGCAACGGAGCAAATCGTAGCCAAACACTTTGAAGTGGAATAACGGAATACCGAGAATTCCGAGTTCAAACCAGGGAGCATCAATTGTAATTTATCAGTGACTTCACTACATAAAGACTTGTGTAATTTAGGAAGCAAAGCTCGCACTACACCCAAAGCATCTATGATACTCTGGCCCTTCAACACGTCCTCGATGATTTCCTTTGAAGAAGTGGATTCCAACAATTTCAAAGGCTCCAACATGATTTCCTTGAGTTTAGGAACTTGTTTGAAAAGCTCCGCCTCGTAGATCTTGGTCAAGGCTACCAAAGCAAGCATGGAGCCGTTTCTCTTGATCCTAGCTTCATGAACAGCACGGTCGTGTGCCGCCACATCCGCTGGATCCGTCTTGGCCTCTTCCTTTCGCAAAGAAAGAATATTATTCTTGAACTTGACGTTGTGGTGTAATTCGGGAACCTCCGAGGTGTCTACGCATAAAAAGGCACATAAATTCTTGACGATTTTATCCACAGCGCCCTTCTTCTTTATTTTGTTCAACTCTTCGATCAAGTGTGCTACCGCCTTTGCACTTTTATCCTGTAACACCTGGGTTTCTTCTTGTTTTATACTATCCATCAAAGACCTGATGATCGGATTAAGTTTCAGAGGAACTCCTGTAAGACTAAGAGTCGAAGCCGCATATGCAGATAGAATCCCAGTGGTTCTATGTACACGGATAGCCCGGGCTTCTTCGATGGCTATACTGATTCGGTGCTTGGAATCTTCTAGAGCCTGGTTGGCTGACATACGGTAGGTTGCAGATAACGATTTCTTCAATTTAGTGAAGATTTCGCCGATGATTTTCTCTGCGTTTTCCAACCCAAACGCTGCAGGTCCTGCTTCGGCTTCTCCTTGGACTACTACAGGTAATTGAGGGATTTTGGCAGGAGGAACCTTTGCTGTGGTGATGAAAACATCAAATAATTGTAAGCACGAAGTTCTCACTGATTTCAAAGTGGGTACTAGTTCACGGAAGTACGGTAATTGTTCTGGATTCTGTAAGACTTGTAATAAAGGAGCACTGAATAAGTCCACAGCCATTTGTGAGGGTTTCAAGTTTCGGAGTTTCAATGCAAACGAGTACTCTTGTACAATCAAAGCCGCAAATAACCTGGGGGTAGAATGAGGCGATTTCAAGTGGACCAAGATCTGGTTAAAGATCCGCTCTGTGATATATCCGTCGGTCATATACGATAAACTGTTACCGAAAGCATGTGATGCCTCGCTTCTTGTGGCTATAAATGTATCATAACCAAGTAACATAACATCACCTTTAAATATCGGGGCATCGATATTCACCTTCAAATCCTCAGCCAAGCCGATTTGAGACAAGTTTTCGTTGGTTTCGGACGACTTTCTCTTTTTGGACACTCCGTTCTTGGACAAATCTAAACTCCCTAGGTTATGACCAGATGGACGGACTATCAAGTTGGTATTCATTTGGTAGTTGTGGCGTGAGATTCCGATCGGAGTCATTAACAATGCTAATAACGGCTCAAAGTGCTCGCTGAATATGTCGTCCATATGCGGCAAGGCGTTTTCTGGGTTGGATACCTCAACTAGTAAACTATCGTAAACGTTTGTGGATAATTTTAAGACCTCTGCGTTTTGCTCAACTAACAAGTTCTGGAAAATAAGCCTGATTATCTTTGAGTTTATCCATGTTTTGGTGGCTGGATTCTTGATGGATAAAAACTCAAGTAGAGTTCGTAAAACGGCTTTTCTTACATTCGTGATGGAATGTCTTAAAAACGGATACAATCTCGGCACCAACTTGGCAAACGAGTTGTTCTCGTTATGTGAAAGCTCGTCGTCCATGTCTATATCCTCATTTGCGTTTTTCTCCATGATATCTATAACCTCCTGGTGTGTACATAATTTCGCAAGCAAATCCATAACAGATCCAATGGAAGCGGACAAATCGTCCCTGAGATTCACCAAGGAGTCCCAGATGGAGTTTAGAACGGTTTGGATCAAGTTCTTTCGGGTGGTCACAAACTGAGAAGCAATAGGAGCCAACGTTAAAGCAGCCACGGATTGAACGTCGTCGTCGCTTTCTTGTAACCCGTGTAATACCATATTCACAACCATATCCAATAAATGGTTATTCTTGATAAGCACGTCTGTTCTTACACTCACAAAGTACCTGACCCCAAGCATTCCTCCGTGTTTCGCTTCCCAGCACTTGGGTATCACGCCTTCCTGTAATACCAAGCTGTAGAGACAGTTGAACGTTTTTAAAACAACTACATCGTCCAAATGGATCAACAATGCAGCCAAGGTTTGAGCACCTGACTCTCTCACAGGCGCAACCACCGTGTCGGAAACGTAGTCACCGAACCGGTCCAAGGAAAACAAGGTGCACAATCGTACTGCGAGGTCTTCCAACGTGGCTGCGTTGTTGGTATCGTTTCCTTCCTGTGACTTGTTTTTCACTCTTCCTACGCCTTTTCCGTGTTTCTTGATCAATTCACGTAGTCCCAAGCACGCCCCGTGGCGAATTTCCCATTTGTCATCAAACAAATCCGCAGTGAGCAACTCGTAGACTCCCTGGAATTGCCATACGAGGCCTGAGACTTTGGCGTGGTGGGAAAGAAGAGGCGATAATTCCGGGACCCGGGTTTCCACCACCAACTTCTCGCCTCCTTGCTGAGAGGTGATATCAAACTGCGGCGAGTTTTTATCGTCGTGGTCTCCGTTCATGTCGTGGCCGGTTTCCACCAATTTTCTTGAAATAGTGCTTTGGGAAATGTCTACGGGTTTTATCTTGTTTGCGTTTGACTTTGCATTTGCCTTTGCTCTTCGTTTCTGCATGGCTTTTAAACGTGCGCTGGACACGCCTTTTTCCGGTTTGGAGTCCAATTTTACAAGGTCCAGTTCCGATTTGATTGTCGGGGAAGGCGATATGGAGGGAGAAAACTCCGATTTGGGTGTTTCGAGTTCCTCCTTCACTTCGTTTAATAATGCAGCCTTGTGTCTTTTTAATTTCCCGTAAAGAGAGTCTTCTTCGATGGGGATATCTTCGTCTGGTTTCGATGCCAAAAATCGTTTTCCCGATTTTAACAATTCCTGCAAGTCAAACGACTCGAAATGCACCAAGTTGGATATGTTATCGTCCAATTTCTTCAATTCCTCGTCCTGTTCCTTTTTTATTTTGATTTGGTCTTCGTTTTCCAATTTGACTTTGATTTGAGGGGATTTGGGTTCCGGGGTTTCTTGAGATTCTATTACATTTGGATCCCACAACTCGGCATGGTTAACTATTCCGCCAAACGCTCTTGCCGCAGAGACTCTGGTTTCCCATTTATTTGACTTTAAATACGGATACACTCTTCCCAATAAACTGATAATCTCCTCTGGGTGGCTTTTTGCGAGGTCTGACAACTGGTCAGCTGCTGTGTTTCTGATGAACGGGGTGGACCCTGTTTCTAGTAGTACTACGAGTCTATCTAGCCTGGACATGGCGTGTTTGGAGAATTTGCTTTATGCGTGTCAAAATGACGTATATTACTCTTTTTGGAGAGTGCGATGAGATTTGGTCAACTTTAGTTGGAAACCTCCAGATTGAACGGGATGGGAAGTTTGCAGTATGTAGGGTGTTGAGGCGTGTGTGGTTCTGCTCCTGGTACGTCAATTGCAGTGTGGCGGTGTGATTGGTACTCCCTGGGTTGGCAAGTATCTTGTTTTGATTAGGGCGCTTTTTTTTCCTGCTACGCTTTTTTTTGGGATCTCGATCTATTTATACTGAAATTTGTGATGAGAATTTTTCGATACAGGATGAACAAACTACGAGAAACAAACTAGCGAGTAGTTTTGCTCGTAGTTTGCTCGTAGTTTGCTCGTAGTTTGCTCGTAGTTTCGCTAGTTTGTGCTCATAGTTTGTTTGGCCAGTTTATTTATTTTATTTGTTTGGTTAGTTTATTTATATACTTTGTTTGTTCATGGTTGTTTTGCTAGTTTTGCTAGTTTTGCTAGTTTATTTTATCATTTTATTTCCTTATTTATTCAGAGTTCATAGTTTATTCAGAGTAGTTTATTCAGAGTTCATTTTACTGTCATAGTTTTTTCATTTTGTTCATAGTCATTTTATTCGTTCAACGTTTCATAGTCATTTATTCTTTCAACGTTTCATAGTTTTCAGATTGTTCGCTCTTGTTCAAAAACGTTTGTCAGTTTAGTAAACGTAGATTCTAAACGTAGATTCTAAACGTAGAACAAGGATCAAAAAAGAGGATCAAAATAGAGGATACAGAATAGAGGATACATGATATAAAAACATAGATTCTAAAAACGTATCAAAAACAAAAAACGTGGATATCAAAATACAAGAAACGTAGAAACGTAGATAAAAAGATTCATACAAGATATCAAAAAGATTCATACAAAGAGGATCGAGAGGATACAAAATACGAGGATATCTAACGATATCTAAAACGTATCAAAAACGTGGATAAAAAACATACAAACTTATACAAAAAACGTGTATATCAAATTTTCTACTTTGTCCAGTTTTGTAGAGGAACGTAATGTTAAAAACATACAAGATATCAAAAAGGTAAATTGAAAAAGGTAAATTCAAAACGCAGATACAAAAACGTCGATATCAAAATATCAAAACACACAGATACAAAACCATACCAAACATTTCCGTAGGATATCTGGCCAACACAGCCTAGTTTGCTTGCTACGTATAAAAATACATTATATGTAGAAATGTGACGCAAGTGAATATTGAGAATAGATGTGTATGTATATTACAGATGACCTATTAAGTTGAATAGATGAAAAATAGACAAGCACAAATGACCATACAACGAATCTACGATACAAACTAAAGATCCACCTCACAAACCTTTGGCTCAGTTAAACTTACTTTCTCTACTGGCTCTAACTTCCTTCTTCTTACTTTCAACCTCATCACGAGTAGCATTGTAGCTAACATTGGTATCCTGGTTAAATGGATTTTCTGGTGCCTTTTGGAACTCCTTGTTAATCAAGTTCTTGATCTGTTGCAATCTCAATCCAGGATTCTCGGCCTTGACTTCAGGTAATCTTCTTTCTTCATATGCAAGATAAGCCGCCTTGACTCTTCTTTCTGGGTGCTTGTCGATATCCTTGGACTGAACACCACCATCTCTTCCGGTCAAGCTCAATGCCTCTAACGCATTGTCCATACCACTAGCACTCAACTCAGGAGTAGCCTTGTTAAAGTCCAAGAAATCATCAATCTTACCGGCTCTCTTGTTAGCAATCTTCTCGGCTCCTCTCTGCTTGGATTTGAGGGACTTGGAAGGCATGGCTGATTCTTCAGCCTGTAACAAGAGATCTCTTTCAGCCTTTTTACGTGCAGCTTCTTCCTTTTTAAACGCTTCATCTTCCTTCTTCTTGTTTCCCTTCTTACTTCCCTTATCCCATTCGGCCGCTTCAGAAGCTTCGGCAGCTTCAGCAGCGGCCTGGTTCTTCTTGTTAGCCGCATCGGCCTTTCTGGCATTGCCTGCGGCCTTCTTGGAGTTTTCTCCACTGTTTCCTTTCTTAGCCATGATGAAGAATTTGATATGTAGAAAATGAAATGAAATGAGAAATGAAAATGAGAAAATGAATAACAGAAGAAAATGGAGAAATTGAAAAGAAAAGGAAAAGCAAATGAAAAGTGAATTGAAGAGAAAGCGAATAAAGAGAAAATCAATGGAATTGGACAAATTTAGAGGAAAATCGGTAATATAAATAAGTAAAGAGTGTCATTTTTTTGCAATCTCCATGATTATCACTTTCATCAAAAGTGTATCAAACAGTGTATCAAACAGTGTAAATTCAAACAGTGTAAATTCAGTGTATTTTTAAACAGTCTGTATCTTCAAATGATTTGTATATCAATTGTATCTTCACTTGATCATCTAATCTACTGCTATTCTTCAAAATCTGAAAAATCTAAAAATTAAACTGCGAGAACGGAATTCAATCTTCATATACTTTATCCAATGGTTATATATTGTACTTAAAACAAATGATTAGAGGTTTAGAATTGGTTGCATGTATTAGAAATGAAACTTCAAGACATCACTCTTTGACATCTACGGACACAGGAAAGCAAGATAAATCATTAACCATCATCGATTACAACGTTAATCTCTTCAAAACATCACTTATGCAAATGTGGGAAAATTCAAGATTGATCCCACAACCAGAGCTTGGGGGTGTTCTTTCAGTTAACGATGAATTCTCCAGTTGGAAATGTAGAAATAGGTAACTAAAAAAAATCATTTAAAGAATATCAGAATCATCCAGCAAAGTCAGTATTAAATAAAACCCAAGACATTAGATCGTTTTGAAATATATCTGTTCACATAAATTAACTACCTTCAAGATTTCACACATTGGCTTCAAGAGTTCATCTCCACTTCTAAATAACAATTTGGTCCAAGAATAATTTGGCTGCAAAAGATATACTACTAGCTACTCGCTTAAAAAGTTTGCCAAATTTTCAAAATTTTGAAGGTTTTTGAATTTCTGATATTCTCTTTCATACGATAGCTTGAATCGAAGAGCTTGCTAATATAAAGAAACATTCAGAATCGCTCATACTATTTGAAATATTTCGATCCACGAATAAAAGTTGAAATAAAAATGGGTGCAAAAACACTAAAAATGAAAATACAAGTTTTTTGTGATTGAATTTGATCAAATGAAGCTAATTATATATTCTGTACCTCTCTACACATGTAATCACATTTTTATTATATTCATGCTAGATTCTACTCAATGTAGGGAAATGATCCCACGCAACGAGCTTGAAAAGTTGACAACCAACAAACTTAAAAGTTGAAAGTTCGACAACTTAAGCTTCAAAGTTGAAAAGTTGAAAATCAAGCTCAAAATCTGAAAATGAAAACTTCAAAATCTAAAACCTCAAAATCTGAAAATCTAAAAACTTGAAAACTTGAAAATCTAAAATCCTCAAACCTCACAAACCTTCGATTTGTTCGGTTTTACAACTTACTCGGCCTAAAAACAACCCTCCCTAAAACCTTCCCCTTACTCAACCTCTCCACATACTTTGGAACTTCCTGGAAATCAACCACACTGTAAATCGGCTTAATCTTGCCCATGGCAATCCACTCCATACACTCCATCTGCTCCGCCGAAGTTCCTCCAAAACAAAACGTATAGCTAATTTCTCTTCTAGCGAGCTCGTAGTTCTTCAAAACCAACTTATACTTGCCCAAACCGGCACTAACAATCTTGCCGTGGTGCTTAGTGTACCTTTGAGCAGCGTCACTACTGGCCTGCACGCCTACAAAGTCGTAGCAGCAATCAAACGATTCCTGGCCGTGTTCGGAGTCGTCGAGATTAGTATGAAACTCCGAAGCACCGAGTTTAAGTGCCGTTTCCTTGAGATCGGGTTTGACATCTACTGCCACGATATAAACCCCGTACGCGTGTAAAATCTGAATAGCATTCAAGCCGAGACCTCCAAGTCCAAAAACCACAACTTTACTTGTAGGGCGTAAAACCTCGGGGAACTTGTGAATGGCGTGGAACGGAGTCAAGACGGAATCCGTAGCCACGGCCGCTTCTTCAAAGGAGATTCCGTCTGGAATCGGCAACAACGATCTCAAGTTGTCTATGGCCAAGTACGGCTGAAACCCACCGTCGTGATTCAACCCGTAAGCGTATCCTCCGTCCAAACAAACTCCATCTTGTCCAGTACGGCAGTTTTTACAATTTCCGCAAGTAATCGGGATAAACAAGGCAAAGCGGTCACCCACGTTAAAGTTCTCGTTATCTTCGAGATCGGAACCCACTTGATGAATCAGGCCTGCGATTTCGTGGCCCATGATAAAGTCATTGGGCATAGTAACTCCTGTATTCATTGGGCCTGATGCTAGAACATGGGGGTCACTCATACATAAGCCTGCGGCTTCGACTTTGAGAATCACCTGGTTACGTTTAGCCTGTGGAATAGGCAAGTTATCGAAGCGCTGGATGCCCTTTTGGCCTGTTTTGTATCCATATCCAAATCCCATTTTAAAGATGGGTGCAAATTCAAGGCGAGTTGCTTGCTTTATATGCGTGTTTTTTTTGCGGGGTATATCGGTGTTATTTTAAGGAGAAAAAAATCACAATTAGAACCGAAAGTTGAGTGTGATTTTCGGTCAAGGAATGGAGCATGATAAGAGGAATGAGAAGTAAATAAGAGGAGGAAGAGAAGTAAACAGAGAAGTAAAGTGAAACAGAGAAGTATATATTTGAAATAGTTAATAACATGTTAAATAACACATTAAATAACATTGAAAATAACATTCAAAATGACACATTTAAAATAACACATAGATTAAAATGAGGAATTCAAAACGAGGAATTGATAAACAAGAAATTGATAACAAGAAATTGATAACAAGAAATTGATAACAAGAGAAATCCTAATAAACTACAGAAACGAAATATACAAAATTAGATACTACAAAACAAACAACGGGAATTCCAAACAACTAAAATCACGAAACTGCAATTGAAATACCTAGTATTAATCACAATAGCACCTCTATTTGTAACCGGCTTTCGGAAACTGTGAAAATTAAATTCCGTCGATATGAAAATTTCAAGTCCGAGATGAATAAAGTCAAAAGATAATTAAAACGGAATGTACAACAGGAATTTGAAGATATCTTACAAAAAGAAGAGGAATATCTTACAAAAACAAGAGGAATGAAAGAACCTAGGAACCTACAAAACGGTAATATTTAACAGCCATACTATAACAGCCATACTATAACAGCCATACTATAACAGCCATACTATAACAGCACTACAAACGGGTACAGGCATTTTTATATTCAACTCCACGTTTCAAGGTGTCGTGCATTTTATGTAGATTTACCGGTTTCCAGTTGCCACGGGCCAAGAGAAGAATTTTAAGCGAAATAGAGAAAACAGTTGAAGTACGTTGCTGTCGATTCGAATTTTGTGTTGCTTCTGGGTTTGTGTTTGAGGTTCAAGGAATATGACGATTAGCAGGTTATTAAGATTATCACATTTACATTTATAGATTGTGTTTATCAGATTGTGTTTATCACATTTACATTTATAGATTGTGTTTATTAGTACAACATGAAATAATCCAATTGATTTTAGTGCTATCAATTCCAATCTAATTATCATCATAACGAGTAATTTCATACCAGATAAATCCGAATACAAGATGATAAAACCAAATATGGTTTTTATACCCTGAATTCTTAAAAGAAATTATCACTCGCCTTTATTCTGGATCCAGAGTACCAAGTATGTATATTGTCTACTGAAGGTATGTTGATATATATGGCAGGTCACGTGAGTTTTGCAGCCATACGATTATTACATAAATATTATTCAATTATTGTTATTTATCCGTTAACTTAGATCTACAAGAATTCTCACACTTGTTGTGTAGTTGATTTTGTAATGACATCCTAAAGTGAAATAAATTCTCGTACTCATACTTTTTTTATTATTGATATAATAGTTGTTAGGCTTATTTTAGAGTTATTTAGTATGTATTTTGACTGACTAGGTAAGTCATATAAAGGGTAACATGGCACATATTTATAGTGCTCAAGGCTTAGCTTAAGAATGTAGAGATAAGCTGTAGTCCAAGTAATCAAGGAGTAGCCCAATTAGTAATAGTATTAATTTCTAACAATAGTATTAATAAGGTATTAATCTGCAATATCACATGTATTTTCCTGATACTTGAAGTAACGTCAAGTATAAGCAGAAAACACAAGCTATTGAGGGTTTATACCCAAATACAACAAAAATGTACTATGCCTTGCATTATTAATGTTTTATATCATATCTAGATTCATTCCATTTAGGATGATATCTTCTTAATATTAATACAATCATCTAATAACTCCAAACGTCATCAGTATATCTTACAAATTTCATTCTTTTAAAATAATCAATATAAAAATAATTTAGAATACATTAATGAAAAGGTACGTCAGATTTCGGAGTTTTTAGTAAATTTATAGCAAATTTTGCAGCCAAAAAAAGTCGCAATATATGGATGTCAATTATAGGTGTGTATATTGAAAGAGAGGGATAATCTTTATACAATCATTACAGTGAGTACTATAAGCGATGATCTGGTTTTCTATGAAACTGGTAGGACTGGATTTGGTTATATTGTATGTTATAGTAATTTTACTTTAGCTGGCATATCTAACATACCTTGAAATGAATTACTTTTCAAACCAGCTATTCTTTCGAATAGAGGCGTATTCTAAACGGATTTCAACCTTTTCATGAAAATTAAATTTAACAACGAGCGAAACGAGTTGTTATAAAAAACTTGGAAAGTAAATTTAAGAAAAATTATAAAAAACTTGGAAAGTAAATTAAAGAAAAATTATAATTTCAGTTCTGTTTAACTGATAAATAAATAGATATCAAATAAAATAGATATATCAGATAATAAATATCAAATGATAAATAGATAAATCTATTTATTATAAATATATCAAGTGAAAATAAATATATCAAGTGAAAATAAATATATCAAATGATAATAAATAGATAAATCTATTTATTATAAAAGAGCTACTCGCTTCGCTCGCAGCTCTTTCTACACCCCTTCCTCTTTCTTTCATTAAAATATCTAAAATACAAACAAGAATTCGTTTCCCATACCATACACCTGTACAGTTTTATGTCCCTGAATCACACCAATTACTCACTCTTTTGCTTCTTAGCCACTGGTTCCACATCGTCAGTTCCCTCTGGCTGAGGCGCAAGAGCAGGAGTGCCCTGTTCCTGGTGGAAGTCCTTGATGATGGAATCCACGTCGTCAATGTTCAATTGTCTGACATCTCCCAACATCTTGATCTTCCCGGTAACTTCCTTAACCTGGTCATCGGTCAAGTTCAAGTTCAATTGGTCCACACGCGACTTAATAGCGTTCCAACCAGTTAATCTGTTGGCGAAATGGATGTATCTGGTCAAACCGAAATCAGCAGGATTCAAGATTTCATAGGTGGATGGGTTAGCTAAAATGGCTTTAGCGTGAATACCAGCCTTGTGGGTAAAAGCACAGAAACCAGTGATAGGGTTGTTGAAAGGAACATTCACTTGGACAGCATCTGCAACCAAGTTCTCCAAGTCTCTTAACTTATGCAACTTGTACTTGGACAACACGTAGTCTCTGTCAGCGGTGATCATTCTGGCCATCAAGGCACCCAAAGGAGTAATCCCGTTTCTTTCACCGATTCCGAGAACGGAAACGTCAATCAACTTGGCACCAGCTTCCAAAGCAGTGTAAGCGTTGGCCACGGCACAGCCGGTATCGTCGTGGAAATGACATTCAATGTCACAGGAAACAACCGACTTCAAGGTCTTGACCAATTCGTAAACTTGACGTGGGTTGGCACAACCAACAGTATCGGCGATACCAACTCTGTTGACACCGATTTTGTCCACGGTTCTGTAAATGTTTAATAAATCAACAATATCGGATCTGAAGGAATCTTCGGAGGAAAATCTGATTTCAATGCCCTTGGACTTGACAAACTCAATAACCTCAATGGCACTTTGGGCAATATAGTTCATGTCCTTACCGTGAGAGTACTTTCTCAAGAACTGAGAAGTCCCAATAACAACATCAACACCATCAACACCAGTCTCAACAGCAACTCTGGCATCGTCCATGTGACATCTGATATGGGTCAAGATCTTGGCCTTCAAGCCGAGCTTACAGATAGCCTCACAGTCCTTTCTGGATTGTTCGGAAGCAACAGGCGAGGTCAACTCGATGTAATCCACCCCAAAGTCGTCAAGAGCTTTGGCAATTTCAATCTTCTTTTCAGTAGAGAAAAAGGCATTGGCAAATTGTTCACCTTCTCTCAAGGTGGACTCGATAACTTGGAACTTGTTAACGTTGGATAAGAAGTCAGAAGGGTTTGGTCCGTATGGATTAGCGGGCATGTTGATTGTAGATGGATTTTTATATATTTCTAAGTTCTTGTTATTTTCCAGGATGTGCTCTATTTATATAAAAATCTTCGATGGAATTTGACAGAAAATTGACTGAAAAATTTCATGATTCATGATTACAATGAGCAAAAAATGGTAGGCTAAGCAATTTTCGGAGCTTCTATCGTAGAATGCGTAGTTACAAATCGCAGAAAATGAGTCAGAGGGTCTTTATCGCAGAGGCTATACACAGGACCGATGACAAGTCTCAGAAAGCCTATCATGAAAAATGATGAGAGTGAAAAACTTGTACCCCAGACTATAGTTAAGTATGTATGACTCATAGATGGGGTCACGTGAAAGGACGAGAGGATATATATAGTGAGGATACTATATAGTATAGTGAGAATAATGAGTATAATGAGAATAGTGAGAATAATGAGAATCTATTAATGTATGTCTTGATTAAAATTGCTGAGTATGTTGAGTATGTTGAGGATTCTGAGTATTATATGCTGAGTATTCTATTCTGAATATTCTATGCGAATATGTTAATATGTTAATATGTTTTGATATTTTATGCTGAGTATTAGTATTATGCTGATAGGCATATATTTCATAATTTTACAGTCCATTTATTCCTCTGCCATAAATTAACAGGATAAGCATCAAGAGTTAAGAAGAGGGGAGTAGCATGGAGAGCATATCAATAACATGAATATCATATCAATATCATGACTCTCATATCAATAGCATGAGTAGCATCAAAAAGAAAACAGTAATATGAAAATTCATTAATCAAAGTTAGAAATGATAAATTTAAATCTAGATGGATTAAGGTTGTTTTGATAATGTTGATCATGATTGATTGATTAATGATGTCCCAATGCCCGAATCAATAGCTACTGGTCCATATATGGTTCCATTACTTTCATAAGCATTTGAACACCTATCTTTTATAGTAGGTATACCTAAAGGTCGCTTTATGTAGACTCTTAGTATTTCATATTGATAATCCAGTAGTTTAAGATTGATATCTGAATTTTTATTATTTAACTTGCAGTTATTCTGAAGTCTTCGAAATTTTATTCAGATTGAAAATTGATTCCGAATATTTCTGGAGGTACGAATTAAAAAAACTGTCTAGTATTAATCGATGTAATCAAAAAATTTCAAGGCTTGAATGTCCTGAATATTCTATGATTGAAGTTAAATACAACTAACAAACAAACCGAAGGTCACCTTGCTTGTATTCTATGCTTTTTAACTCCATGATATATATTTAAATTATACAAATCTATATATTATAGCATAAAGTAAGAGGACTTTGACGAATTCAAACTTCTCTGCTTTGGAGTCTATGGATATTCTATGCCGAATATCCATAATTTTTCATATTGAAGCTCATTCTTTGAATAGGCGGAATCAGTATTCTTTCCAGTTAATCTATTTTAATGATATTTGGTAAAATATATTTTTTGAATCTATTCATGAATACTCATGAATCTACTCATGAACTTACTTTTACTCTTTTTTGAATTTGCATTAAATTACTTTCGAATTCACATTATTTTCGAAAGAATGGCTGTTTTACTATACACTAATATACATATTAAACCTCTTTAGCAACCATCTTGACAAACCTAAAGATCTCGGACTTCAATTTGACCAACTCGATATTCTTGATGTTGAGTTTCCCATTCATTCTTCCAATGATTTTCTTCACTATGGAGTTGATTTCGCTATTGGGCAAACCCGTGATGGAGCTCCAGTTGTAAGTATTTCTCAAAACCTCTGAATTCGAGCTCACTTTAAGGTGAATAAGCTTCTGTTCTCGTAATATAGCCAATCTAAAACATCCAATGATCAACTTCTTCAACTCAAACCCCATATCGGTATAGTTTGCCGTGTTATTCGACTGGTTCAAGTATCTCAACAAGTAAATAATATCCATATACCGGAAAAGATAAATGATACCCTTCAAAAACATAGCAAGACTAAGACCAAGTCTACTAGCAAGCACCAACAAAAAACGCTCCAAGGGCAATTCCTGTTTCTGCTTGGACTCTGTATAGTCTGGAGGAAACGAGTTCTGGATCTTTGTGGCAATATACTTTACAATTACGCTCATGAGTTGGTTACGTTCAGCTTCGAAAACAGCAGCAGTTAATTTCAATGCGGTTTCTTCACCAGCTTCTTTAGGTATTTCTGCAACGGGGGCTATGCTTGGTACACGGACTGGTGAAGTACGAGGGTTATGTGTGCTCTTCTTGGACTGAGAGCTTTCGCTGTCCGAAGCCGCATCGTTATCCGAGATTAAAAGAGGCATGTCGTCAAACTTGGAAGAGTACGAGTTGATGTTGGCATTTCCTTTGGGTGTTGTGTTATTAGGAGAACTCAAATTTGCAGCACTTTGATTCATTTCAAACTGCTGAGATTGTTTGAGGTTGGCTGCTTGGAGTAAAGTCTCGAAAGGAGAAGTGGTTTCGGTCTTGATATTATCACCAATAGCTACCATCGTGGAAAGTTGTAGTTGTTATATTAAGCTTTATTCCCCCAGCTTGACTGATAAAACTTGTTCTTGTTGTTATTGTTGTTGTTTTTGTTGTTGTTGTTATCAAGATTACACCTGAAGATAAATTAGATCAAATAGCCATGTTGAGATATAGCTAATTTAATGGAAACGAGGAATTAATATGACAAATCAGTTGAGGATGGTTCTAGTTTACTTGGGGGAGAAGTAATGCTGGTGGATATGAATTAAAGGGATTTTTTCCTATTTTTAAAAAAACACTTGTTTGCCAAATGACTCACGAAGGGTCGTGCGCGAAGGCCCAAAACAGACGGATATAGAAGCTGGTTCGGGTCTAATGAGGAATTAGAAAGTTGTAAAGTGATGTAGGATAGGTTGATCTTGATGATTAAGTGAAGAAAAATCTTAAAGGTAAGCTTCAAGACACTAAAAATGGAAACTATCGATGCTCGAATCGAAATTCAGATAATTAATTTTATCGCGGGTTTGAAATTGATGATATTTGATAGGAAGAATTTATGTATTGATCTGTAGTTTATCACATTCTTATCTCTCTCGGGTTGGCTTTTCTTTATCTCATCTCTAGTTTTATTTGTCTTACCAAATTAAAATGTATGGACAGCTGGTTACTTGGTTTATATTCATCTATATATTTGTGGTTACATTAAAGGGTCCTTTTACAAGTATCACTAGATGAAATGTGTAAGTTGATCAGGAATGTAAGAGGTATAACAGATAACAGGTACTAGTCCAGGAAAACCCCAGTTTCCGAAAATAAGCAAAATATTTGGAGTTCAAATATGATGTGTTTCTTGAGATATCATGAGATTTTATGAGTATTTTACAGCAATTCTACCTCTACTAATATCCCTGGAATTCTCTATTTACAAGACCATATTCGCTTAGTCAGGTTTTAGTTAGTATACTGGCAAGAATAGGGATATATTAATAGGAATGCAAGGAACTTCCCTAGATATCCTAATTAGGCAGCACATCTTGACCAACAAGAGCTTACTCGTCTACTTGAGATCCCATGACTCCCATATTCCTCTTTCTACGTTTATCAGTTAATACCATTTCATGTTCTACAAGGAAAGATAAGGAATATCATCTGATGTGTAAGTAATAAGAAAAATGTAGATAATCGTAATAAGGGCAGTCTACATGACCGAATACCAGGACTCATCTTTTTCATATTGTTTTGTACAATAAATGTTCTACATATACTTACATTCCCTACTTTTTAGTTGTAGTTACTTTACTTTTCTTTGTAGTTGTAATTTACTTTCTAGTTGTAATTTACTTTCTAGTTGTAATTTACTTTGGTTACTTTGTAGTTTTTCATTCTTTGTGAACGAGTGAATACCCACGGGTACTAAGCTCATCCTAGAGCTATTCCTCCAATTGAAGGCTTATCAATAGATCTATTCCTATTATACAATATAGAAACCAAGAACTACTTCAAAAACAGTCAGTTTAAATAGGTGTAATAAAAAGAGACTCGACTTGTTACAGACTTGAAACATTTACAATAAACCTCATGATACTCATAGGTTACTTGTAGTTACAATTACACATACAAGTCACATGAAATGCCCTACATTCCCGTGCCTCAATTAAATTCCTCTTGATTTCTTTATTCTTTCCTTATTCTTTCCTTTCTCTCCTTCCTCTTCTCTTTCTTCTCTTCTTTCTCATTTGAAAAATCAACCAGTAATGAACAACCACAGCCAATCAAATACCATGAGGATACCCTCGAGAACATACAAGGATGCCATCAACGCGTTGAACTCGTTACAATCGAACTTTGCCTCTATTGAAGCCACGAGACGACTTGGACCTAATGTTGATCGAAACGAACTCTCCATCAATGAAGTGTACGAGTATATCAGAAGATTAGGCTACTCTCCTGTGGACTTTAACAAGCTCAACATCATCCATATCACCGGAACTAAAGGAAAAGGATCCACGTGTGCTTTTACAGAATCCATCTTGAAACAATATACAACTAAAACGCCGATTATCAACAAAATCGGGCTCTTCACCTCGCCCCATTTGAAATCCGTCAGAGAACGAATCAGAATCGACGGAACTCCCATTAATGAGTCGAAATTCACAAAGTACTTTTTCGAGGTTTGGGATAAGTTATCAACTACCACTTCCTCTCCAACGGACTTTCCCACTTTACAACCATGTGATATAGTTAAACCTATGTATTTCAAGTACTTAACTGTGCTCTCCTTCCACGTGTTCATGCAAGAAGGCGTGGACACAGCGATCTACGAGGTGGGTGTAGGAGGACAATACGATTCTACTAACATCATCCAGAAACCTACAGTGACTGGGATTTCCAGTTTGGGAATCGACCATACGTTTATGTTGGGCAATACTATAGAGTCAATAGCCTGGAATAAAACAGGAATTTTCAAGCAAAACTGTCCTGCTGTGGTTTCAAATCAATTGGAGTATCCTCAAAGTTTAGCTGTTGTAAACGAACGTGCTATAGAGAAAAAGGTTTCACTGTTACAAATTGTTTCTCCTGACCAAATTCTACCTAAAGACGTGAAATTGGGCTTGGCTGGGGAGTTCCAGAGACAAAACGCCGCCTTGGCTGTGAAATTGGCCGAAACGCATTTGAAATCGCTTGGTCAGAAATCAGAATTAAAGTATGATAGTTCTGGAAACATTGAGGAATTACCAGAAGCGTTTTTGACCGGGTTAGCTAAAGTGAATTGGGATGGACGCTGTCAAATCATCAAAAATAAAGATATCACTTGGTACATTGACGGGGCTCATACCATGGAATCCATCAATGTTTCTTCCAACTGGTTCAAGGGCGAGGTTTCCAAGAATAACCTCAAGATTTTACTCTTTAACCAACAGAGCCGTGAAGGCGCCAATCTTCTTCTAACCAAGCTCTACGAAAACACAAGCGATTCGGTTAAATTCGACCATGTAGTGTTCACCACCAACGTGACCTGGTCCGACGGGAAGTACAACCCGGATCTTGTTTCCCTCAACAACTCGAAGGCTCTAGTGGACGAGTTATCGGTACAGAAGGATTTTGCCCAGACATGGACGGATTTGGACGCGGCTAATAAGAGAACGCTGAGAAAGCATATATTTCCGGATATCGAGACGGGGGTGAATTTTATCAAGAGTTTGGCGAGGGAGTCGTCGGGGGTTGATGTGTTTGTTTCGGGGTCGCTTCATTTGGTGGGGGGTTTTTTGGTGGTGTTGGAAAATGAGCAACTGAACAAACCGAGCAACTGAGCAAACCGTAGGTTTGTGAAGTTGTGAGGTTTGTGAAGGTATTTAGTTCAGAAACCGAAGGTTTCTGTAGTTTTCCGTTTTCTTTACAAACCGAATAACCTCAAACCTTCGGTTTGTGAGGTTATGAAGGTATTTAGTTACTTCAGAAACCGTAGGTTTCTGAAGTTATCAGTTAATTTTCCGTTTTACCTCAGAAACCTTCGGTTTCTTCGGTTTCTTTGTTTTCTGAAGTTATCATTTCTTCGTTTTACTTCACAAACCTTCGGTTTGTTCAGTTATAAAATCGCATGGCAGAAATTCAAGAAAAGTAGAGTAGGCTCGTAAAAGAATATCATGAAGATACTATTCCAATGAAAAATAACTATTTTAATGAAAAATAACTATGTTAATAAAGAACTATCTAAGAATAAATATTCCAATGAAGAATAAATATTCCAATAAAATCCGCACCGCTTTTGATATTCGAAGAATTGAGAACGATAACACTTTGATTTAAGAATACTTATTAAGACGATTATAAAGATGATTACTTATTAAGAAGGTTACTTATTAAGACGATTATAAAGATGATTACTTATTAAGAAGGTTACTTATTAAGACGATTACTTATTAATATTTGATAATGACATTCGAGACGATATTGTGAGTTTGATATTGACGTTTTTTGTATGAAAAGTAACTATCTAATGAAGAATACTATTTTAATAAAGAAGAACTATCTAAGAATATTCTAATGAAAAATATAACCATTTTAATGAAAAATAACTATCTAATAAAGAACTATCTAAGAATATTTTAATGAAGAACTATTTAATGAAAAATAACAGAAATTCAAGTAACATTTGATAATTCACAAAATTCACAATTTGACAGTCACAATTTGTTCTGATGTAACTTCTTATATCTTCTTCTTCTTCTTCTTCTTCTTCCTCTTCTTCCTCTTCTTCTACATCTTCTCTTCACTTCTACACAACACTCAGATTATCTATAATAAACATACATTCGGATTAACCTCACCCAACGTTTATCTAACTTGAGCCCGGGTTGGCGATGGATTCCCTGGAGGATTCCACGATTTGACTAATGTTATGCAACGAGTTCTTCCACTCGTTCAAGGCTCTCTTGACGTTTGCCCAGTTGGCCGAGTTATCAGCACAAGGCAAAATAAATCTATTCACTCTGCTTAAAGTAAACGTTTGTTCCACCTGGTTCAATTTCCCTTCAATCACCTTGGCCTTGATGGCAGTCACTACAAGGGTTTCAAAGTCCAGGGCCGACTTGACGCTAGGGATGTCGCTGTATTTAAAAGATATCTGGTTTGATTCCGCAAAGAACTTGGCCAAGGCGAGGATTCTGGACTTGGCGTTTATCAAGGCCACGGGCAAGTCTGGGAACTCGCTGGCGGAGATCTCAACCAATTCTCCGAAAACATACTTTTTGAATACACTCACCAATTTGTCCTGGGTGTTTGCACAAATGGTGTGGCACACGTTGTTGTTGACCAAGAAGGAAACATCGACAACTTCGGACTTCAAGGTGAATTTGATCAAGGAAACCAACTCGGCCAAGTCCACGGTGTATGTTTCTGTAAAGGTCTTGATAAACTGTAAGGATTTGAGCGAGTGCTTGTTGTCCAAGCTGATAAAAGTCCAGAACGTCTTTCTAATTTCTTGTTCGCTGGTTCCACACTCGTTCAACCAGGCAATCAAGTTGTTTCCAATGTTTTCCTGGACCAAGGCAAAGTCCAACTTGGACACCTTGACGATATTAAGGATCTGGGTGATTATGTACACTCTGTTCTTGCTGGTGGCTGGTATCAAGTTGAAGATCGTGTTGAAGATGGACACGATGGTGGTGGACTTGATGGACTTTCTGTCTCTCAACGTTGGCTGGCTGGTTGGGTTGGTGCTGATCAAAAGGGAAAAGATCTCGGATTGCGGGTTTTCCAACGCAGAAAGACCCAAAATCTCAATGGTGATGTGGATGAGCAAGTTGAAAGCAGGCTCGAACTCCTTGTCGGTCAACTTGCTCAAGTTCTTGGAGTTGGCGTAGAGTTTGCTCATCAACTCTGGCTTGTTCTTTATCTCGGCATTGTCAAAGTATTGCGCCAACGACTCGGAAAACTCACGGCTCTGGTTGGTCCCGTCGATGATGTGTGCGTACTCCTTGACTGAGTCCTTTAAATCGTTGTCGATAACTATAACGGAGGCCATCTTGTTGAATACTTTTTACTTTGTTTGGATTTGGAAAATTTTTCGATGTAATGGAAAAAATCCCAAGTGCAACAACAAGAAGCAGAGAAGGCAGAGGAATGAATCTGGGCCATTATGGGATGTGATTGGTTTATTTTGTATGAATGGTTTATACATGGTTATTTACATGGTTCTTTATATATTACTTATTACTTACACACCACTTACATACTTCATCTCTTTATTTTGACCCACTTTTCCATAATTTGCAACCAGTGTTCATATTCAACAACTTTCGTAAATCATTCTGATTAATTATCAAGACTTGTCTGTGTATACCGGAGGAGGAACAAGAGCTGTGGATGTGTACGCTCTGAACAAACGTTTGTGAAGTAAAACGGAAAACTGATAATTTCAGAAACTGAAGGAAACTGAGGTAACTAAATCTCTTCGGTTTGTGAGGTTATTTACAAGCTATATATTGACAGCTATTCTGAAATACTTACATACTTCTTACATATAGCTATTTATGTTCTGGAATATTCTGAAATTCTAGAACCTCTAAATACTCGTTCTATATTCATTATAATACAGATACTCGCTATTTATATATAGCTATTCTGAAATATTCTGAAATACTAGAACCTCTGGAATCTCTAGAACCTCTGGAATCTCTAAATACTCTCTAGGATATTATACTAGATATGAGCGAAATAATCTGAAATACTCTAGAATCTCTAAATACTCGCTCTCTAGGATATTATAGAAAGGAATTCGCTCTCTCGCATCTCACTTTCTATAATTTGCAACCAGATATCCAACTAGTTAAATACTGCTTCTGATCAAGATTTCACCTTTGAATACCTTATGAAGTCGCTTTTGCAACCAGAATTCAGGATTTAATTCATGAAAGATTAACCATCTTATGAAAAGGCCGCTTCGCTCGCAGCCAAGCTAAATATCAATCTTAATAAATATAAACTTGGAGGAAATACAAGTAAAGCTAAACTTATGAGACTAAATAATCAAGAATAGTAAATAACCAAAATAAGCAAGCTTAATATGAAATCATTAGATTATAAAAGGCTACGAGCAAAGCTTAATATAAAATGGCTACGCCATTTCTTGCAGCCATTTCGCAGCTAAATAACCATAACTATGAAAAATGCTACTCGTGCTCATCATTTCTCTAGAAATAATTTAGAATTTAATTTAGGAATAATTAAGAATAATTTAAGAATAATTAAGAATAATTTAAGAATAATTAGAAATATTTTAAGAATAATTAGGATTTTATGATTATTCCAATTTTATGCAATATCAAATTGATAGCCATGGATATACTCTATAAGTCTACACACCGCAGCTTCACAAACCTACGGTTGTTCCGCTACTCCTCCTCCTCTTCATCTATAACAGGCGCATACCCCTTGAGATTCGGCGACCCATTCATCGCAGGATCCACTTTCCAACCCGGCGGATTCGGAATCACTGAGATTGGATTGGAGATCCGTTTGAGTTTGTTCTTGGGAGCGCTAGCCGAGAACGCCAGCGAGGCCAGCGAGGCCATGGTTTTACGAGTCCTAGGCTCAAACACGGTTTTCACTGGTTTCATGAGTCGCTGGTTCAAGCGTTTGGATACAGGAGGCGAAGGCGACCTCACGTACGGCGTGCTATCCATCAAGACAAACGAACTTTGCTGGGCGCCAGTGGCTTCTCCGTCGCTGGTGTTGGAGAAAACCGGGTGCTTGACTCTTTTCCTGTTCTTTAGCAAGTCCGGCGAGTCCAGGCGTTTTATTTTAGGCGACTGCTGCGGAGAAGCCGCACTGAGCAGGCACTCGTCGTCCGAGGAGTTTGCCGACATCTGGGAGTTGGAATTCCGTTTTAGAGACCGGTGGTGGTGGAGCGTGGAAGAGGCCAAGCTGGACAAGTCCGAGGAGAGTGCCCGTTTATACTTGGGTCGTTTTTTGGAATGGGGTTTGTCGTGCGACGCGTTTATACTCGACTCGTACGCGTCGTCGTCGTAGTACTCGTCATCCATGGTGTCTGTTTCGTCCAAGTTGTCGATTTCCGACTCCGAGATCATCGTGGACATCTGGCTCAAGTGGCTCAACTGCGAGATCATGGAGATGGGCCGCGGCCGCGTGCTTCTCAGGTTGGAAGTGTCTACAATTGGCGAGTTCACCTTCTCGCTTCTGACGTCTTTTCCAGCCAATTCCTTGGGAGACTTGGGCTTCACGGTGATTTCTAACACGTCCAAGTCCTCCGGGTTATCTAAAAGGGTCATGGAGTGGTCTGTGGACGCCTTCAGGCTTTCCTTCAAATGGAGACCATTGAAGGAGTCTTCGAATTCAGGGGTATCCAAGATCTCGATTTTCTCCTTGGACTCCCTCTTCCAGAACTTCAACTTGTTCAAGATCTGCATCCGCGAGAGCCGCTTGGACGACGTTTCCGACGTGTTGGAGATCGACATGGTTTCTCTTTTCGTTCCTTCATCCGGGAAGAACGACACCATCCGGTTGAAGCTGGGGCTGGTGCTGGAAGTATCTCGAAACAGCGCTGCTCTTGATCTATAACCGGTTGTCCTGGGAGAACTCTGGACAGATTGGTCTGTCTTCTCATTCATCATTTTAGTAAAGGATATTTTCGACAGCTGGGAGTTGATCCGTCTATCCAACTCGGCCGAGCCCGAGCGCCGGGAATCGCTTCCTAATCGGTTCAAGTTTGTTTTGCTAGAGGTTCGATGTGAGTTGATGCTTAGCGTGGACCTGATTTTCTCCAAAGGTTGCGTTCCGTTCAAACTCGACGTATCTGAGATCGAGAGCACGCTCCGAACCTTTTTACGAGACTTGATCAACGTCTTTTTCGCGTCGTAGTAGCGTTTCTTCTTTTCTAGGTAGTGGCGTTTTTTCTTTTTAAACTCCCGTGTTAGTAACAACTCGTAGAATGCGGTTAACGAAGTCATTTCGTTGTTGAGCACGCTATTCTGGAGCTCCTCGATGTTGACATTCAACTTCTGTAGTCGTCTTAGTATGGTTTTCTCGATTTTCGTCTGGAACGGAGCCTCAGATACGTGGTAGTGGTGGTTGATGGATAGCACGGACTCGGCATCGTTGTAGGAATGCCGGGACGTTTTCTCTAAATGGTTATTATACAAATCCACCAAGATGTTTGAATTCAAGATCTCCGTCAACGTGGGTCGTTTATTTGGATCCTTGGAAAGCATTCGCTTTAGTATCTCTTGGAAATCTGCAGGAATAGAGTCCTTGAAAATAGGCTCTTCATGGATGATTTTGTATTTCGTCTTGAGGTCATCGTCCTCATCAAAAGGCATTTCTCCGTAGAGCATCGTGAAGAGAATAATCCCAAGAGACCATATATCTATAGCAAAGCCCGAGTACTTTTCGTTTTTCAACAATTCCGGCGCCATGTAAACGGCCGTGCCGCAAATAGTGCTAAGAAACTTCCTACTCACCGGGTTATACTCCCTTACAAAGCCAAAGTCCGTCAACTTGACGATGGTTTTCTTTCTATCGGCCAACAAGATATTCTCCAACTTCAAGTCTCTGTGGCTCAAGTTGAGAGAATGCACATACTTCAAGCCCAACACGATCTGGAAAAACAACAGCTGCACCTCGGGAATCTCCAACCTTTTCTTTTCGTAGATATGGAAGAACAACTCGCTGCCCTCACAGTACTCTAGTACTATCCAGAGGTGTGTTTCTGTTTTCACCACCTCGTATAAATTCACAATGTTCTTGTGTTTCAATTGACGGTGGTAGTAGATTTCTCGCACGATATTCGGGTCGTCCACCTTTCCACACTTCAACACCACCTTCACGTTGAGTAGAGCGTGCACCGCTAGGTACACTTTGCCAAACGCTCCTTCTCCGATTTCCTCGATGATTCGGTAGTTTCCTATCTGGCTGACATTCGGGGAGGTTATCTGGAGGTAGAACTGGTTGAATTGAGAAGCTAGTCTAGCCTTATGGTTTTGGTCATTGGCAACCTTTGCTGAGGCATTCATAAGTCAGTTGGCTGGTGGTTCAATGTAGTTGGCAATGCTTAATTTGGCAGTGTAGTAGGCAATGCTGGGTAATTGGGGTGGCTGGTTAAAGGCTTTATGGCTGGTTTATGCTGGTTTATGGCTGGTTATGGCTGGTTAACTATGGCTGGTTAACTATGGCTTATAGCTGGTTATTATTTTGTGTGTTTTGTGGTATACACTCTCCACTTGTATGTTCTGGGATTCTTATGGTTTCCTTGAATACCTCAGATGGCTGGATTTGCACTAGTTTTGACTTAATTTGGCAGAAGACTCAGTTTGACAGTTTTGGTTTAGCTTAACGTGACTAGTTCTTGTTTATGTCTTATTCTAGTGATCTGTTGATATCTTAAGGTTGATATCTTGATATCCTAATTCTAATGGATATCTTATCAATCTTGGTTATCTCTTATCTCCCAGCTCTCTTTCTTACGCTTCTTAACTTCTAAACTTCCTCTCAATCGTGTAACTCAGCTAACAACGGAAAATACCAAAAGGTTACGAACAATCGAAAACCCAAAAACCTACAGATCCCAAATGAAGAAGCTTGTTTTATCTCTTTACACTTTTGCCCTTTTCCCGGTCATGTGATTTCTCCTCTCACAAAACTTTCAATATTCAATTTGGATGCCAAAAATGACCAAGGAAGAGATATGTTGGTACGAAGGAGTTTTCGAGGTTTGAGCGTGGTTTCACGAAGTGCAAGGAGTGCTAGGATAGCAAGTTCCCGGGTTTCCCGGATTTCTCGTGGGTTTTGTTCTCTGATGAAGAGAATGGATGGGATGAATATTCGTGATGGGGATATTCAAAATGAGATGGATATTCACGTAAAAACAAATAAAGCCAGTATACCAAACCCCACGGATCCCACTTTCATTTCCCATTTTAACCAAATATTCAGCCAGCCTATTTCCAATATAGAACAGAAATTACTACAAGGAACAGTCGAACCGCCGTTTGTATCGCTCAACACATTTAACCCATCGAAGGTGTCGAAATGCATAGCGGAATTCAGAAAAGAGATGATGAAAGAATATTCCAAACACTACAACAACCCTGGCCCAAGTAACATCACTCTTCGAGACTACTTCAACCCACAGATTAAAGATGTCTACTACATCATGCAACTGATCCAGAGGAAAGAGTACCCCACGTCTATTTTGCAGTTTTTCCAACTCGAGTCCGAGCTCGATCTCCGAACGTTCATTCTCACCAGACTACTCTATAAATACCACACGAATTTCGAAATCAGCCGTCTGAAGCTCGTCAACTCTCTGGTTGATTTCTCGAATCCGCCAGAATGGTTTCCTGAAGCGAGGAAAATGAAACGTAAGATTATTATGCATGTCGGGCCAACCAATAGCGGAAAGACGTATAACTCGCTTGAAAGATTAAAAAAGGCGAAATCAGGCTACTACGCGGGGCCTCTTCGTCTTTTGGCCCGTGAGATCTTTGAGAAATTCAATAGCGAAGGACATAGATGTAATTTGGTCACGGGTGAAGAAGTGGTTCCTGTTTTGGACGAGTTCAACCAGGTTAGTAATATTTCGTCCGGGACTATCGAGATGATCCCTATACACAAGAAGTTTGATGTTTGTATCATTGACGAGATCCAGATGATTGCAGACGAATATAGAGGCAGTGTATGGACCCAAGCCGTTTTGGGGGTTCTTGCCAAGGAAGTGCATCTCTGTGGAGAAGAGAGCGCTGTTCCCTTGATTAAAGAAATCGTAAAGGCTACAGGCGACGAATTGGTAATCAACAAGTATAACCGTCTAGGTAAGTTAACCGTGCAAAACTCTGCTGTTGGAAGGTTTCTGAACTTGAAAAGGGGTGATTGTGTTGTTGCCTTTTCCAAACGTAAAATCATGGAATTAAAATGTAAGATCGAGCAGGTGACCAACCTCAAGGTGGGGATCATCTACGGTGCCTTGCCCCCGGAAATCCGGTCCAAGGAAGCTAATTCCTTTAACACTGGCGAGTATGACGTTTTAGTGGCTTCAGATGCCATTGGGATGGGTCTTAATTTGAAAATCAAGAGAGTGGTGTTTGCAGATGTGAAAAAGTTTGAT
This sequence comes from Aciculoconidium aculeatum, assembly GCA_030579395.1. Taxonomy (NCBI): domain Eukaryota; kingdom Fungi; phylum Ascomycota; class Pichiomycetes; order Serinales; family Debaryomycetaceae; genus Aciculoconidium; species Aciculoconidium aculeatum. The sequence goes on from JAKTQU010000011.1 coordinate 354,783, forward strand.
GGGACCGAGGTTGTGCCCTTGACGCCTTCCTCGGTGAAACAGATTGCAGGAAGAGCAGGTAGATTCAGCAAGGAGGCTGGGCAGCTGGAGGGATTTGTTTCTACGATAAACCCCAAGGACTTGAAGTTTGTTAAGGAGATGTTGGGTAAACCCATTGTTCCGTTGGAAAAGGCGTGTGTGTGGCCTACAGATGAATTATGGACAGAATACTTGTCTGAATCAGCGTCGAAAATCACCTTTTTCGATAAACTCCGCGTTTTCGGTAACCAGAACTTGAACCCAAACTATTTCTTTGGAGAAAGCCGGCCCAAGATGAAGATTGCCGAGTTGCTTTTGAGAGATGATCTTCACAAGAAACTCCCGATCTCGGACCAGTTGACGTTGTCCGTAGCCCCAGCCAACTTCAACAATGCGTCGCCCACGGTTTCCGAAACCGGTTTCCAGTTCTTTACCAACATCAAGGAAAGAAAAACCAAGACTGTTTTTGATTTCGATTTCTTGCATGAGAAATTGCTCAAGTCGAAGCCAAAGAGCTCGGCCACCCAGGACGAGGTGATCCAGACGTTGTCTTTGTTGGAAGACAGTCATAAGTTGGTTTTGTTATTTATGTGGTTGTTACAGAGATGGCCTACCTTGTTTATTGATCGGGAAAGTGCAGTTGACATGAAATCCTTGATCGAGAAGAGAATCAGCGAGGAGTTGGTTCATTTGAAGAAGATGAATAAGCAAAGAAGGTAGTCGTGGTAAGTGTAGAGTAGAGTGTATATAGAGTGAAAGTAGAAATGCTGTATAGGTATGTCAGTGTATATAGAGTGCATCAAAGTAGAAATGCTATATAGAAATGCTGTAGAGAATGGTGTAGATGCTATATAGAATTTCTGTATTGAATCAGTATACTGCAAAAGGCAATCTCCTCCCCACGTTTTGTGGGGGCTCCTGTATAAAAAAGACAAAGAAGCCGATTTTCCATTTGCAGACCCCATATTTCACAGATTATGACTCCAGTTCCATCCAATACTGTGATAGTGGTCGGAGGACCCGCTGGAACGGGGAAAAGCACCATTGCGGGGTTATTGGCCCAGCATTTCAAGTGTCCCTTTGTTGAAGGAGACGATTTGCACCCTAAAGAGAATATCGACAAGATGTCTAGGGGAGAAGCATTGACCGATGAAGACCGCTGGGACTGGTTGAGTCAAGTGAGCAAGGTTGCAAGTGAGAAATGTGTTGATTCCTCGAATCAAACACACTTGTCGATTGTTTCGTGTTCCATGTTGAAGAAAGTGTACAGAGAACACATCAAGAAGAACAGTCAAGGTGGGATTCAGTTCCGGTTTATCTTCTTGTACACCAGTTATGAGGAATTGATGAAGAGAGTTTTGGGCAGAAAGGGCCATTTTATGAAGACCGATATGGTTGAATCACAGTACAAGATCATGGAGATTCCAGAAAAAGAGGAGTTGGTGGGAGGTTTAGCGATGGCGGTGGATACCACGGGAAAGACTCCTGAGATGATTTTCAAAGAGGTTTTAGTGGGATTGAGGTTTTAATTTGTTTACTTGTCATTGATATAGAAAAAGCATTAGATTGAAAATAGTTGTAGACAAGGATTGAGATATCTAATAAGGAGTTTTGATAATCTCGAGTAGATGAAAGGATTGTTGAGAAAGAAGATTAAAGAATTGTCGAACAGTTTGCCATTTTTAGAGCAGTTTAGAGTGTAGTGACATTTCTAGTGAGCTGTGTAGAAAGTAGTGGTGTATGGGCAAGTGGATATATTCAGGAAGACAGACAAGTGACGAAGGATATGGAATGTTTAGGTGAAATTGAGTTTAGGTGAGACTATTAGAGCTCCAAGTGAAATAGTGGGTTTGGAAGAGTGAGGGGATAAGCTTATATTTTTTGGGTTTAGCAGCTTGGATTGTAAAAACTAGAGTGAGTAGAATTGAGAGAAATGTATAGAGAAATACGAATTCTAGAAGTTGCAAATTAGCAATATAAAAATTGAGACTAAATTCAAAGAAAGCGAATCAGAAATCAAGGAGTTGGACTAGTGAATGTACCACATTAGCAATACGTACAAGCGATCTCAATTAGAACTTAGCAACCAAAACACAAAGAGTAAGAGATTAAGGTTTGTATACGAGGTGTAATACCTGGAATTCTGATATGACACAAGAATGGTCACAATGCTCATGAGTAAATATCAACACATATCAACACATATCAACACATAAATATCAACTTATTATCTTATCTATCCTCTTTCATAACATTTCAAGTTTCATAAAACCGTAGTACGTTGATACCCAGATTATACGCCTTTACAGCCAACATTCCCGCCTGGCATTCACACATTTACATATCTACTCGTAACATTCCAGTCGTATATAATTAGCTTCCTCGGTTTCCTTATTCTACGCCTCTGATCCAGGACCCTAAAGGGTCCATGTTGATCTACAGTGAATACAAACCAATTGCCTAACAATAACCTAAGCTTGATTTATTAATGCCATCAAGAAATCAAATCATCAAGAAATCAAATCATCAAGAAATCAAACCATTAGAAGAGTTCAAACTTATGAATACACGTGGCTTCAAGCAAATAAATATTCAACCAATATCATTACCAAGAAGCCGTTTCAAAAGTTGACCCAAACCGAGCCATGTCTAGAAAGTGATGTGTGAATAGTAAAAATAAAAGAGTAAAAATGTGAAATTAGTAGATGACGGATCTCTCAGGGTATTAAGTAAAACGATAATAAGTAAAACGATGCATAAAGATGGATGTCGATAAAAGATAAACAAATATATAATATACTCAATTACACTGGTAAACTAATAAGTAAAAAGATGTATGAATAAGTAACCGATAACCACAGATAACCACAGATAACCTGACCCCATTTTTTTCTGGTAGCGCCTCTGCATATCAGGAAAAACTCCAAATCTCCAAAATCTCCAAAATCACCATCTTCTCCTTCATCTTCTCCTTCACACTCTTGTCATGCGCCTGTTCAACCCAGACTCGCTTCCGTACCTCGACCCACATACAGACAGAAGGGTGGCGTTGATCACGGGCGGGAACAGCGGGATAGGTTTCTACACTGTGTTGCATCTCTACTTGCATGGCTATATCATCTACGTTGCTGGACGTAGCAAGTCGAGGGTGGCCAGGTCGTTCAAGGAGGTGGCCAAGGAGGCCAAGGACGCACGGCTGTCGTATACCCCGGAGCAGACGGCCGAACGGTTTGTCGGTGAGCTCAATTACTTGGACATTGACTTGGTGGATCTCCAGTCGGTTGTTTCTGCCGTGGAAACGTTCAAGACCTTGGAGTCGAAATTACATCTACTCATCAACAACGCAGGCGTCATGGCTCTACCATACTCCAAAACAAAGGATAACTTTGAGATCCAGCTCCAAACAAACTACGTCTCGCCCTTTTTGCTCACCACTCTATTGCTACCTATGATGGACAAGACGGCCCACCTGTTACCTAGTTCGACCCCGCCACGTATCATCTACTTGAGCTCCATAGGCCACTGGTTTGCTCTCAAGTACTTCAACATGCATTCCACCTTTAACTATACCCCCAACATCCTCTTCACCTGGCTCAGGTACGCCTTGGCCAAAACCGCGGGAATCCACTTCACAAAGATGCTAGCGCTCAGAAACCCCAACATCTTGTGTGTTTCCGTGCACCCGGGCTTTGTCATGAACACCAACTTGTTTTCCTACTGGACCAGACTCCCCATTATCGGGATTGTCTTTTGGTGTCTTTTCCAGGTGTTTGGCTATCTATTTGGTGTTTCCAATAAGGAAGGCTGCCATGCTACTGTAAGGTGTTGTCTCGACCCTGCTTTGACCTTGGAGAATGACAATGGGAAGTACTACGTGACGGGGGGTGTAGAATCAGAGCCTTCCTCGGTGGCTCGAAATATGGACTTTGCTGCAAGAACATGGATATGGACGATACATGAGTTAAGTGAGAGAGGATTTTCTATATGAATATTATAATTTTTTTTTTTTCCATCTTGTCATTTTTTTAGATAACTTTTTCATACTTGGACTCTACCTCCTCAGGTATATCATAAGGTGCTATATCATCTTCACTATCCACGTCTATTATCTGGTCATCCGAGTCACCCAGAACCACATCTTCTCCCTTCAACTTTGCAATCCGCGCTTTAAGCTGCAAAAACTCGTCATAGTTCATCCCGCCGAGCTCTTCTCCGTCGCTTGCATAATCACTATCGTCGTTATATTCCGGAACATACTTTTCCCCTCTGCCCGTGCTTTCGATAACGAAATCCGCAAAGTCTGCAAATTCGGTATTGGCAAGCAAATCATTTCCAGGTGATTCCTCATTATCCGAGGATTCCTCGTTATCCGATTCCTGCTCGTTTACAATCTTGTCCAAATCCGTCTCATTATCCATAAACATATCAACCCTCGACTTGAGATCCTGTGCCTGCTTTTCATCTTCAGCCTGCATTTCCGGGTTAAATACCAAGTCCTCAAGCATCTGCTGGTTCTCCTCTATACGATGCAGCAATCTTCCTTGGGAAATAAGCTCATCCTGGAGGACGCTTCTGCAATTGTTCACCGCTGGGCCCATACGGACCAGGCTGCTGATACGGTCGTATGCTTTATCTAGTCCATTTAGGAATAAACGTGTAGAGAACTCAGTGAAATCCCGCAGAGACGAGGTTTGAAAGAGTAGTTTAAGTAGCGAGTATGATTCTGCCGTGATTGGGTAGGTTGAAGTTTTTGAAATATCTGAGGTTTCTCCGATTTTCCTCAAATTTGGATACGAATTATCCATCATGGCCCTATCGATACAACCAATACTCTGGCTTAGAATCCACGGATTCTGACTAAGCACCGCCTCTATTGGTCCCGGCAAACGGAACAGAATATCAAAGATCTCATCCAAAGCATAAGTTTCCAGGTACATCGCTATATCCTCGCAAACCGCCTTGGAAATGCCCTCATTGTGAGTATAATCATTATTATTCAATTGCTCCACTGCCCTGTTCAAAGGTAGGTAGCTTGTAGACTCATGCGAGTTGACCAACACCACCAGGCCATCGTGGATCCACACTCTGTTGTGACCAGAAGAGCCCTGTAAGGACTCATCGATGGTGTCATGGGATGCCACCAACAACGTTTCATTCTCAACCGTATTGATGATTTTTATGAATGATGATTTCTGGGTCCGGGAAAACTCAAAGAGAAGACTTAACAATAGCAGCTCATCTTTGAAGTTTTCTCCAATTGTAAGCTCTCCAACAGTGTAATTGTAGATGATAGGATCTCCTTGTTTGTTGAGTGTCTCGTACTGGCAGTTTTGCACCTTTGGAGGAGGGAAGGACCAAGGGTAATGTTTAATGAATGGGTTTAATACCAGCTGCAAAGCATCGAGAGCTTGATTGGGATTGCGGTCGATTATGACGAAAATAACGGTATTTTCAGGGTATATAGTTTGTATTTGGAAGTTGTCTAGCGGGATAGTTTCCCATATGAATGTATGGTTCATGGTGAATATTATTTGACTATTTTAATATCCTTTAATCTGGTTATTCTGATAGATAAATTCTACAGGGCATTTATCCTGCTATTCTTTTCGATTTCAATGGAGTTCAGGATTCAAGTTTGCATCATGTTACTTTTTCAATTAAACTGAAAAATTGCAAAATCAAAACGAGACATAAACCGCGATGCCACTAATTTATTCACATCAGCTCGATTGCTGTGTCAAACTCCATATTTACCTTCCATGTATTTAGCATATTTTTACACTCATTTGACCTTTATCTAGCACCATAAATACTCAAACCAAGTATGAATTCTTGTCCATTAATGTGGAATCAATTAGTTGAGAATTACAATGGTATGAAGTCAGAGGTATGATATAAACTGTATCTTGTTTCATTTATGAGCAGAATTAGTAGAAGACGAATGGTAGAAAAAGATGCGAAATTGTATTACACTGTATAGTGCCTCCAACCAAATAGAAGTAAAGGAATCAAGAACAAACAATCTATTTCGATATCCCCACTATTTTCGACCATGCAGTCTTAGATAGCTTAGGGGGTTTTCTGCTATTTTGTATTTGGGTCTGTTATGATTATTTGCGTGACAATACAAGAATCGGAGTTATCGAGCCTGTGAAGAGGTTCAACAACTACAGAAGGTAGAATTATCACCTTAGATGCTTGAGGATTTAAAATAGGATAGTAAATATCTATACTCTGGTTGCAAAATGTCCATGTAGGATTCTATTGCAGTTAGGGTGTTTTGCCTCAATTTGATTTTTATCTCAAAGAATAAGAGATCAATTTTATTTTTATCTTCAAAGATATCAAGATGTTTAACAAGTATCATTCAATCTGAAGCTACCCTGAGGTTCTTGTTGCTGTCAAGCACTCTCAAGTTTTCGTTGTTCTCAAATAGAAGGTGTTCAATAATTACAGCGTTGCATTTGATATGCTTGGAAACTGCAAAAATTCAAAGTGTGTATTTGTGGCTATGAAATTGAAATCGTTATCTTTTAATATCTGGAATTGTTTATTCAATACCAATGAAATTGCAAAATATATCCGAAAAAGAGTTACAACCTCCACCATCTCCAATAACTGCAACAGATGAACACTCCATTTTAGATCTAACCTCTCGAGAAAACAATACGGAAAGCTCTCTTGAAACCCCGACACTTTCCAGGTTCCTAAAACGAGTTTGTGTTCAAGAAAACCGCCAGTTGATGACGGTTGAAGAGAACCGCACGATTATTCTGCCTAGTCTTCTACCCGCTCTACTAAAATTACCAAAGACATGTAATCGAGGAACGCTTGAAATAATAGGGTCCATGCAATGGGGTATACTAGGGCGAAACGCAGATGGAGTACGTAGGCTTTTCAAAGCAATAGATTACATACTGGATCTGGCTGGCCTGGATCTCTGTTTTCTTCCTCCAAAAGAGCTCAACACTGTGCCTGTTTTTGTTCGGCATGCTGTGGTAAAATATCAACTGGATATTGAAAAGCTACAAGAGTTCAAATATTTAACCAGTCTCAGAGTAGAAAGGGTCAGATTGGATTTTGTAATGGAAGATCATATTTACAAGAATCTCCGCAAGATAGCCTTCGTTGAGGTGATTGTTTCGGAGGATGTTTTCAAAAATATCCCCAACATAGAGGAGATAGCATTTATAAACTCCATTTACATCGGAATCATGAGGTTGGAGTTGATAAAATCATTGAAGAAATTTGTTATTGATGGTAGAGAGATCAACACTTGTGGTGAACAATTTTTAAAAGAGTTGACATACGAGAACTGCACCGTTCTGCTTGACGTTCCCCATTACACAAAGATTGAAAAGTTGACTATCAGAAAATGTTGTTATACATTCTCGTTTCGTCTTGATTACAACTTGCATCTCAAGACAGTAATCCTTGATGGGTTGAGGTTGTCCTTAGTTGGAACTAAGCGACTTTTCAATGTTCCGTTCCCTCGCCGTATGGAGTCATTATATGTTCGGTTCCTGACTCCTGACCACATTGTTGACTCTGACATAAAATACCCTAGTACCTTGAAAAGCCTCGTCATGGAAGGCTTTGATTCCTTCATTAGCAGCAGTTTGCTGTCGGAAGATACAGATAATTACGGACCGCTCAACCTACCTTCTGGATTAAAGGTGTTGAGAATCCGGTGTAGCTCGTTGGAAGGGTTTGAAAATACGTGTCTGCTTCCAAATCTAACACACTTGGTTCTTGGTTCCGAGTGCTTTAGCAATATGAAAGTGTCGAATATCAAAACCAAATTATTGACAGTTCAGCGCCACAGATTTCCCTTCTGTCCTTTAGAAAAAGCTTTAATTCCTCTTAAATATCTGAGGTTTGCGATTGATGGTTGTCTCACTCGGAGTTTATTAAAAAGGAAAAGGCTGGGTCTATCAGAAAAAGAAACTGACCACCAACTTGAATTGTATGGCAATATTTATCAGTTCCTAGACATCCTCCTGTCCAGGTATGCTTTGTTCAATAAAAAGTGGAGCATATTGGATATCAGGGAAACACAAGGATTTGGCATTGTAGCTGACCTTAATAATGGACCCGTAAATATGGTACTTTTCTTGCTGGCTGAGGAGAGTATGGTTTATCTTGATGGAGGAGACCAACAATTATTCATACGTATGGTTGAAATATTTGAAAAGTTTTGAGCTAGTCCAAGAGTGCCACTCCATTGGATTCTACATACATTTGTTACAAAATATATTTATTAATTGTATTAAGTTTGCTATTCTCGTTATCTTGTTTTCATTATTGGTTGAATGGCTAGAGAACTGGAGATGAAGAGATGTAATGTGCTCTCTCCAGAAATTCGAGATATCCATTAGAAAACTCTACAACTGGACATTCGCTTGGTTTCAGGTAGCTCATCATCAACAGCTCACACTCATTGCACTTACAACTTGGAATCGTTAAGCTTCTCAATAACAATGGCAGAAGCACCACCACCACCGTTACAGATACCAGCAGCACCAATCTTACCGTTTTCCTGGGCCAAGATGGACAACAAAGTGACCACAACACGGGCACCAGAACAACCCAAAGGATGACCCAAGGCAACAGCACCACCGTAAACATTCACCTTTTCAGCAGGCAAGTTTAAGAGCTTGGTGTTGGCAAGACCAACGACAGAAAAGGCTTCGTTGAGTTCGAAAAAGTCAACATCTTCCTGTGCAACTTGGGCGTGCTTCAAGGCCTTTGGCAAGGCCAAGGCAGGAGCAACGGTAAAGTCAATTGGAGCTCTTTCAGCATCACCCCAACCGATAATCTTGGCCAAAGGCTTGAGGCCCAATTCTCTCAACTTGGCTTCGGAAACCAAAACAACAGCGGCACCACCGTCGTTCAAAGGAGAGGCGTTTGGAGCAGTCACGGTCCCGTTTTCCTTTTGGAAAACGGCTCTGGCGGCTCTGAGCTTGGTTTCGTTCAAGTTCTTAGTTTCCTCGTCGATGGAAACCACCACGTCTGGCTTTCCTCTGAAACCCTTGATGGTAACTGGGGCGATTTCGCTCTTGAACTTACCAGCCTCGTGAGCAGCGACAGCCTTGGTGTAGGAGCCAATGGCATAGTCGTCCTGCTCTTCTCTGGAGAAGTTGTAATCGCTGGCACACTTTTCAGCGGCAACACCCATCAACTTTTGCTCGTAAACATCCATAAGACCATCCTTTTGGATACCGTCAACCAAGGAAGAGTCACCGAATCTGGCACCGCTTCTGGCAGCAGGAACGTAGTAAGGGGTGTTGGACATGGACTCAGCACCACCAGCAACAACAATGTCAGCGTTACCAGTGATGATGGTCTGGGCACCCAAGATGATAGCCTTCATACCAGAAGCACAAACCTTGTTGACAGCGGTAGAGATGGTGGCTTCAGACAAACCAGCCTTCAAGGCAACCTGTCTGGCTGGGTTCTGGCCAACATTGGCCTGCAAGGCAGCACCAAAGAAGATTTCCTGGACGTCTTCCGGCTTGATCTCAGGCACCTTTTCAAGGGCGGTTTTCACGGCGTGGGCACCCAAATCGGAGTAGGTCAAGGTGGAAAGACCACCTTGGAAGGAACCAAGGGGAGTACGGGAAGCGGCAACAATGTAGACTGGTTGGACCATAGTTAGAGGGAAGAAACTGTGAAGTGTGATGTGTAAAGTTTTAGGAGATTTGGCGCGGTTTATATGGAGGATTTCTCGTTTAGGGTACGAGCGGCCGAGGAAAGGGCGTACGAAAGGGCGTACGAAATGGAGAAGTCCGATAGAATAGGGATAAACGAGTCGGATTGAGTGAGTTTGAGTAGATCGAGTAGTTTGAGTAAGAGTAGTTTGATTAAGAGTAGATCGAGGTCTTATTCGTGAAACATTGTTCGCGATTCGTTCTATGTTTGATACATTTTACTTGATCTGAGGGTAATTAAGATTTTACTTGATCTTCTGATAATTTGGCAATTTCATATGATTATGATTGGTAATTAAGATTTTTATATGTAATCTGGATTTCATATGACATGGTAAGTTTAATCAATTTTAATATTAATAATATCGTAGATGCCAAACGTGACTGACCGACATTTTACAACTCCATTGTACATCTTGTTTACTGCTTAGTTAATTGCAGCACGCATTTGTCTATAAATATATTCTTGTATTGTGATTCAAGCCGAATCACATCAAATGATTTCTGGGTACTATAGTTTACTTCAGAATGCAGCAGAACTATTCACATGGAATTGAAATCATCAGAATAAATCAGAGTACATCGAGTGATGGATCGAATGGATCGACCGGTTTACAAAACATGTTGAATTCCTATACCCTTTACCATGATAAATTTCATTATTAATATTCACTAAATTCTTTGCAGATACTCTTGTAAAAATACTCTGATCTTTTTGTTATAATTACATCCTATATTCTCACTAGTTCTCGCAATATCTCACTAATTCTCAATCCTCACTAATTCTCGCTAAAATCCACCCCACTAATTTTTCTTCTCGCTATCTGAATCAATATCAATCACTTCCATGATTAGACTACTCAGTCCCAAGATCAATCTCCTTCCGAGATACATATCTCCCGTGAGATCCCAGCCCTTAAGATTTCCCTCATCCATAATCATACCACGAAACTATTCGCTCTTTAAAGGACCAAATACACCACAACCAAAGATAACCACAGACTCTTTGTCTCAAGATGTGGACGATATTGCGTACCTGAAACACCCCATCTTAAAGAGAGTGCCCAAGTTCCTCAGAAAATACACAACTTCCTTCATCCATGCACCCGTGTCACACGTTGTTTCGTTTGTAGTGTTGCACGAAATCACTGCCATAGTGCCGTTGGTGGGAATATGGTGGTTTTTGCACAAGTATCAGATCCACATCCCGCTTGATATGCCTTCGTGGGCCATCGAAAAGGGAACCAAAATCATCGACTCGTCATTGGAAAAGTACGACTTTACTACGTTTTCTCTCAACGAAAAGGTGAATTTCATCATGGAAGGCGCCTATGCGTTTGTTATAGTCAAGTTCTTGTTGCCCGTCAGAATCATGGTGAGCTTGACGTTAATGCCATGGTTTGCAAGATGGTTTGTTTTGCCAATCACGAGAATTTTCAAGCCTAAGCCAAAGGAAACCATCCCAGAGGTGAAGTTTAAAGATGTCAAGATGCCTAGATTGTAGATGAGTCCATGTTTCCAGAGTCAGGTATGTATATAGTAAGGAATGACAAGTCAATACAGGCAATTGATACAAAATATAAAACCATAAATTGCAAAAAAAAAAAACAATTAAATTTAGATATGAAATCCGAGTTTAATAGACGATGAGTAAAAGACGAGAAAAACATGAATAGATGATTTTTTTTTATATCAAGTACTTGTATATTCCACCTACATTCTTCTCGTACAACTTCAATAAAACTATCTAGGAAACCGCAATACATGAGAATCTATGCTACTTTTAAAATTTGTTTTTGTTGGTTGTTCTTATTCTTATTCTTGTAATTGTCGTTCAATTCGTCTAAGCATCGTAAGTGAGTATGAAGTGATTCCATTATAAATTACTCAAGCGTCACCATCATATCCTCCTTTGTCATTGGAACAAACTCGCTCAAGGAGGCGATTGGCGTCTCAAGGACAAGCTGATTCATAGCAAACAGAGGCACCAATCTATGGTTCAACGAGGGCTCCACGGACAACTCACGGTCGTTGAAATCAAACAAGACGGGCAACTCCTTCAAGTCTGGCTGGGAAGAGTACATTTGGTGGTTTGCGTTGTTTTGAAGCGGGCTACCTGACAGATTGTGGTACTGCTGGCTGAATATCTTTCTGTAGTTGGGTAACTTGGTATCCACATTTCTCAACTCGTCAAAATAAGGGTCAATGAGGGCCTCGACACACGATAACCGCTCAATGGGCGAGTACTGCAACACTTTCGCCAAAAACTGCACACAATCGGCCGAGATCTTCTTGAAAATCTTGTGCAATGGGATTGGTTTGATCTGCGGGAACTTGTGCTCCATATAGTTTGGGTTCATGCTTTTGATCTGGTCCTTGGTTGGGGTACCCAAGATCTTGATAATCTCCACCAATTGGTCAATGCCGGATTCACCTGGGAATAGAGGCTGGCCCAAAATGAGCTCGGCCATGACACAACCGGCAGACCAAACGTCAATCTTGGTGGTGTAGTTTGTAGCGCCAAAGATCAATTCGGGCGCTCTGTAGTACCGCGAGCAAATGTACGACACGTTGGGCTCGGCTGGGTTCAAGATTTTGGCGGAGCCAAAGTCACACAACTTCAACTCGCCCGTTTCCGGGTTGATCAACAAGTTCTGGGGTTTTATATCTCTATGGCAGATTCCCTGGGAGTGGATATAGTTCAATGCTCTCAACATCTGGTATGTGTATAGTTTCACCTCTAGAGGCGGCATCTGCAAGCGCTTGGAGACGTAGTAGTGCAGAGCCTTGTACAAGGTTTCTGGAACAAACTCCAATATCAAGTTCAAGTAGAGCTCGTTCTTGTCATTGTTTGTGTAAAAGTAGTACATCAAGTCGGCAATGTTTCTGTGGTGGACCAACTTCATGATTTGTAATTCTCGGTTCTTGAATCGTTTATCCTGCAAGACTCGTTTCATGGCGGCGGTTTCGTTGGTGGGCAAGATCTGTGTCTGGAACACCACGCCAAACGAGCCGTGGCCCACCATCTGTGACTGCGTGTACTGAATCTGCTCTGTTTGGCCCGTGTGGCCGTTGTTGACGGTTTCAGTGATGACTTCAACTTTAGACATTGTTAGTATGGGGTGATATATGTTTATAATTTCGTTGTTTTGTATTTGATAGATTGAAAGATACTGAAGGATGTTTGCGGATTATAATGAAGATGTTTGATATCCCGTGAAAGCTGAAATATTTATTCTACCGATTTCAATTCGTCAAAACCACCGTCTTCTGCCAATTTAGGAGACACACAGAAGTCAAAATTAAAAAAAGATTCACTCTCTCAAATTTATTCCCACTTTTTTTTTTCTTTAGGGAGAAAGCAAAATAAGTGCGCCCAAGGTTTTGAGGTGGACAGGGAAAGGGGAATGAAAAAAACAGGAATTAAGGTTTGGACCTTGTGTTCGTGCTTCGCATTCTGCTGTGAATTCGTGCTTTGTAAGGTTTTCAAGGGGCCTTGAGTTGGTAGGTAGTGTGTATATCTAGCGCTACCCTCGTCCACCAGATGTCAGGTGGTGACTGGAGGAATGACCTTTGCTGCGTAGAAATGAACACTTCACGCGTAAAACACGGCATAGAGGGCAGACCCTATTGGAGTAATTTCTCCACCCTCGAACGAATTTTTGTCCCTTCCACACATGAACAAAATTTTTAAAGCGGGGTAAGCGAAAAGAAAAATCAAGGTACACTGGCAGTGCCAGCAACCAGGCACCCCCATCACCGATATTCAACTGAAATCTCGAGGTATCTTGATTGTTTGTTGAGTGTGTGATGTATCTACTGTATATTTGCTTGCCTTGCTGTGCATTGCATCTTTATTTGCCTCGACATTCATCATTTCCACAAAACCTGAAAGAATCTTAAAACCTGAAAATAATCTCAAAACCTGAATTCCTCAAAACCTAATTAACTGCATACTTCACGTCATATCGTCATTTTCACTGGATTTCAAATTCATCTTCACATCTATACACTATCCATCTCGTCTCTCCATTTCTCAATCAAAACAAAAAAAAAATTATACGTACTTGGTTGAATGCTATACTTGCGACCTCCAATCTTATTGAACAACTTGGACTTTAAATTACTCACCAACCCGCCTCCTTTCCTATCATCTGTCATGACACTCTTGGTCTGATCATACGACTGACTCTTTTGAAGCGGCTTGCCAAATGATTCGGTCTTCTTTGGTGGACTCTTTTTTGTATTCAAAGACGAACTGATCTCGAGATTGTTATCAAATGGGTTCTTAAAATTAAACTGATAGTCCATCTTGGACTCGTTTTGGAACGGGTTTTCTATATAGTTCATCTTGGGTTCGTCTTGGGACGGTTTTTCAAACTGGAAGATACTGTTGCTTCTTTGTGTAGGTTCTCTGCCATATGTGTAGCCGTTCGTGGAACTGATGCATTTGGGAAAAGGTGAGGTGAGCAGTTGCTGTCTCCTCTTTCTCTTAACATGCTTGTTTGCTTCCTTGTAGATAGGAATGTCTCCTATCATGTCTTTTATTCGTGGGGTTGAAATCCCATTGTGGATGTATTTTGGGTAATACTTCACCACATCGTACTTGTCTTCAAGCTCTTCGTAGTCGAGGTACTTCATGATGCGAAGGGAATCGTCTTCGTCTTTGGTCTTCATTTGGGGCTGGAACTATTGTGTATTACTATGTGTTAAACTTTATATATATAAAAATTGTAGACAACTTGCAATCCTTTTAAACTGTAAGCAGATTTAGAATTCTCCGGAAAGGGCAACAATTCCTTGCTTGGGAAGCTGGAATATCTTTTGTGCTCGTTTCAATCCACCTAGATTAAAGTCCGAGACCTTGCTGTGAAACGACGCTCCATGGAGTCCATCTGAAGGGTCCTCCCCCCTTAGTTATCCATGTTGTCCCTCCTATCCGCGAATATGCATGATGGACCTCGACCTTTTTTTACTGCTTTCGTGTAGTATGTGGGGAATTAGATGTGTATTAAGGAGGTTGAATATTTTTTTGCTTCACATGTATGATTACGAAAATCATCTTTAGATTGATTCGAGATGCAACAAAAAGCGAGAGAGCAAATGTTAACATGACAAGAAACATGCCTAGATTCTTAAGCTGAAATCAAAGCAACTTCCAAAAGCAAATAGCCTTTCTGAGCAAACCGCCTTTCACAGCAAATCGCCTTTCTGTCGCTATTCCGACACTCTCATTCCAGCATTCCACGCACAAGGGGCTTTTTGATTGTCTACTCCCCACTTTTTCCTTTAAAATATTCTCCGACACCCCGGTTATCAACGCATTCCTTATATAAGTTATCAGCGGAAATCCTCTTGAGCGGATCGTACACCAATAATTTTCCTAAAAGCTGGAGGATCCGGAGAGACTTGCATAGAGGGAATATTTCAGATAACGGTTTGCGAGGTTTTTCGGTGAATTGGAAATGATTGAAATAGTATTTTTCGTTGTTTAGTTCTGGCCAGTAGAGGTCAGGGTCAAGATCATTTGTTCCATCATTTGATTCTTCATTTGATTCTTCATTTTTTTTGTGTTCAACTGTAGCATGACCCTTTTCGTGACCACGGTTATTCTTCCCACCCACATATGGGGTTCCAAGAACACTGAAAACACTATTTATCAAAAAGAGATCATTCATAACCATGTCATCCCTGTCCTCTGCCTGGATGATTGAACGGAAGTCTTGGGAATACACATATGTCATAGTCACTCCAAGTGACCAGATATCCAACTCATACGAGTAATCCGTCTTTCCAAGACAAAGCTCGATGGGCTTGTACACGCCACTACACACATCTGTATACTTTGAGTTCGGCGGCTCTTCAGTAGTCTGGGTCTTGTCCCTAGTGTCATAACTGATGCCAAAATCCCCAAGAAACGGGTTGGTAAGGTCATCGTTTAGGAAAAAGATATTACTTGGTTTGATGTCACGGTGAATGATTCCCTTGGAGTGGACGTGTGCCAAAGCGCCAGCAATCTTTTCGAGAAATACCGAAACCACGCCATCCTCTACCAAATTCGTCTTCACTGTCGTTGGCGCGTTCATCGGGTTCATCAAGTCTAGTTTCGTTCTTGTCTTGCAGTACTTGGAAGTAAGAAGAGTATCTAGCGTGTGCTGGTAGAGCGGCATCACCAAGACGATATCATCGAAAACATCATAGTCCTCAATTAAACCAACAATATTCTGCCCCTGTAGTTCTCCTAATAGTCTGATTTCCCTTCTGATGTTATGTGGCTTCAAGACAATATCAGCATCAACAATCTTCAAGCACACTTGTTGGTTGGTTTGAGTGTTGGTTGCCTGGTAGATGTCTGAGTACGGACCACTGTAGATTCTTTTTCGATTGATGTAGTGCTTGTCCATGTGAAGTGATCAGGTTGGGATGGGAAATTGGTGCTTTAGGCTTGCAGGTTTGCAGGTTGGTTGTAGTTTTGGATATTAATTTGATTTCGGAGTTTTCGATTTTGGCTGTAAAAAAGTGCTTTTGAAAAAAGGCACGATTATCAAATGTGACTTCTCATGAAACAGGTTATCAAACAGGTGGGTTATCAAACAGGGTATCAAACAGGTGGGTTATCAAATGGATGGGTTAATATGATAATTTTGTAAAGATCAAATGATCATGTTGCAACTTCTGTAAAATAACATATTTAACTCAAAAACTGGATAGAATAAGGGACAACGTCTTTGGTATGAATCAAAAGTTTCAACAGCTGATACAAGTCTGGTGGTAAATACAAAATTCATTACGCAATAGATTATAATCACAGTAATAATAAGTATTGTGTAAGAACACATAACAGAAAAATGGTGAAACTACTTTCTCACATACTATTTTTTTTGCAACCATTTCCCACCAAACGAATACCTCCTATTTTTACTTCCTCTATCTCTCAAATGTACTGTGAAACTGCTACTCTTCTGAAAAATACAATGCCTAACTTTATTGGAGAATTTCAAACAGGTGGTGTTGATGAGGTACAGCTTACACGTGTTATAAGAGGAATATACTATTGAATACGCAGAATGTACAAGACAGATCCCTAAAAAACTTTTCTTCTGATCCTTATATAATTCAAAGAAGGGACAGAATGGGTGCAAGATTGGATTTTGATGATATATCAAACTACCTTTCATTACCTCTGGACTCTTACCTTGTAAAATTTACAAACACTACTTTTACATATTTTGTAAACATTTGATCAAAAATGTAGAAAAATCCCTCTTTATCAAGAAAACACTGGATCAACTACACCATTAGCTACGCTCGCATACTTGCATACTCCGTCTATTCCTATACAATGCAATCATTACTTTTGTCGTTTCCTGTCAGCGCCATGAATATTCCCAGCATTGCCGCTATTTTTCCCATCGTCAAACATCCCTCCATGTTGTCTTTTGTAATTATTGTTCTGTGCTGCATGACTCGATACTATATCATTGTCATCACTATGTATTCTTCTCTTTGGGTACTTGAAATTTATCCCTTCAAATGCATTTTCTTGAACCTTGGGTAACTCTAAAAAGAATGGATGCACCAAGGCTGTGTTTGCCGTGAGTCGGGTGATTGGATCGTACTCCAACAACCCTTTAAGCAACGAAAGGCACAGCTTATTCGACCCGCCAATAGCCTTGTACCAGTTTAACAAATTGGGAGGATAATTCCCTGTGAATTGCTGTTGAAATGAGATAAACTCGGGATACTTACTGAGACTGGGCCAGATCTTCAAGTTGGGAGCACCCAAGATTTCAACAATCTTTTGGAATTGGTTCTTCTGGAAAGGAACCGTTTTTTTATTATTGATGTCTATTTTAGCCTCTTCACCTTTGAAAATTGGTCGGAGTGAGAGTAGCTCGGCCAAAATACATCCAACTGCCCACAAGTCTATGGCAGTATCATAGTGTCTTGCTCCAAGTAGTAATTCTGGAGCTCTGTACCAAATAGTGACAACAACCTTGTCTCCAGTATACAAGGTTTGCAAAGGGTTATTGAATTTCCGTGCCAACCCCAAGTCACCAACCTTGACCACCCCCAGGCTTGTCACCATAATGTTAGCAGGCTTCAAGTCCCTGTGGAAAATCCAGTTTTGATGCAAGAAATTGACCCCGTTCAAGACTTGCCAAATCAACGATTTGATGGTCACTGGTGGAATAGGCTTGACATCTGCATGCAGATGGAAATGAATAATCTGGAGCAAGTCGTGCTCACAGAACTCGAAAATCATGTAAATGGACTTGTTCTCCAAGATGATGTCAATTAGTTTTGTAATGTTTTTATTGTTCAACTCCCTGCAAAGGGACATTTCTCGAATGGCACTCTGTGAGATGCCTGTGTAATGTACAACCTCGTTGCCATGGATGTCATGGTTGTGGTGAGCCTTGCTGCTCAGGTGGTTATCACTTTTAAACTTTTTGATTGCAAACAACTGCGGTTCCTTCTTGAGTTCGTCTTGGTCCGCCAGGGAAGCGTTGGCGAGCTCCATCTTGCGCGTGTTTGCAAAGTCGATGCCTGCACCCGCCACACCACCCAACTCGTTATCCAAGTTGTCCTTATTTGCTACATTTTTTTTCAATTTGGCCTTGTAGACCTTTCCGTACGTTCCTGCTGCAATGTAGCCTATGATTTGGTATATGGAAAGAACGGATTCTCGCGTGAGGTCCTTACGGTGCTTGTAGGGCCCTAGTGTAAGCATCGAGTTCAGCGCCATCAATGCAGGCTGTGGGATCATGGGCATGGTGCTTCCAACCATTTGTGGGTGGACTTGATTGTTATGCTGTCTTTGGATATTTTGGCTGTTTATCAGTAGTTGCTGGTGATTAGAAGATGGGATAGCAGCAGAGCCCGCCCTCAACCCGTTGGAGGGGATTGTGGTTGTTACTCCGCCTGTGTTAGACCCGTATTGGGAAGCGATGGTGTTCCCATTGATTCTCGGATTCAATGATGTGGATGTGGAATTGGGGACAGATAGATTGTCCATGCTGGAAGACAAGTTTAGCGAAGTGACAGGTAAAGAACCGTTCTTTTGACCAATCCGGTTCTTGTTCATCGACTGCGTTGGATCTGTTATGAATGACTGCTACTGCTGCTGCTGCTGCTGTTATTGTTTGATTTTGATTCGTAACAGTAAACGGACCTTTTCCTATATCTTCTATTCTTGAAACAAACAAAAAAAAATTATCAAAAGGTCTCTACGTCAAATGGTCCATTATCTTGATGCAATACAAAGCTGGACTAATGCCGTTGATGGATGGAGACTTGTCTATATATTATCTCAAAATTTGGCCGCCAACTTTTTTTCTCTACTCTAATTTGACTTTGAAAATAGATGAAGATGGAGTTCGTTTTGGACATGGAAGGAGAGGGAAGTAGAGAGGGGGAAGAGAGAGGGATTTATCGTCGTGTTGTAGTTCGGGTCTTGGATATGTAGACTACGTCTCTGAATAAAATATATACAAGTGGTGCAAAGCGTATAGATAAGAAAAGTACAGGTGGTGCAAAAGGCAATAAACACGATTACAGCAAACGAAAAAGGTGAGATAAATCAATCTGGCAAAAAAGCTTAAAAGCACCGGGTTTATAATTAAAAGAAAAAGCTGACAGAGTGTAAAAAGAGGATTCTAGGTTTGTAATAAAATTAATACTCGGAAATCTCTTGGAATCCAGATGATTCCAGAAAGCTTGAATTCTCAACGCATTGTTAAATCAGACTAAACTGGAACTGCAAATTTGTGCATCTTTTCAATGCACCCAAAAGAATAATGACGTTGAAATTCTCTTAAATCAATTCCACCTTAAACTCAGACTTGCTCTTAAACTCAGATTTGCTCTTAGTATGTAACCAAAAAAATTGCAGCCATTGTAATGATTGCTATATTAACTACTCCGCTCTCTATGTTAATGCTATACGCTATATCTACATACGCTCTCAAACTCATCACGGATAAGGGAAATTGGCAGCAAATTGAGTACTTCAAGTAATTATGGGAACTGAAAGATTCAAGGAATCTAATGAATATTTGAACATACTACGGTTACATCCGATAGTTTTTAGAAAATATAGGCAACGTGACTTCCCATGAGTCATTGGTTTATTCTCTACGTAACCTTCTGGAGTAAGTCATTGTATGTGTGTAAATTGTCCAAGTTACCATTAGTCAAATGAAAGACCATGTAACTGTGAAAGGGTGTGCGTGGAAAGAGCAGGTGTGGAGGTGGCCGACCCACTGCTTTCAGGTTCCTGTTCTATATTTCCAAAAGAAAAGTTCTCAAGACTGATTAGATTATTCCTTTCCTGGTACTTAGTCTTTAGAGAGGTTGTGATTTCTAATTGTTCCTGGATAATTTCATTTTGAATTTGCTGTCTCAATTCTTCCAAATTATCCTCTTCAAAGCCATTGAATCTGTTGATAAAGTAAAATGTCCCGGAGATGTTATTATCAATAACTATTGTACCCGCTTCAATTGCATTTTCTATTTCTTCCGCTGTAATACTAACTGACCAGTTTAAATGGTGGGATATATCAGATATCGTATTCCCCTTAAAAAAAGCATACTCTTTGTTCAACAAATAGTCGGTTCCTCCTAAAATCTCATTCTTTAGTTTATTGTATTTAAACTTCTCCTCCTGGTTCCGTAGATAGTTTGAAATAAACCTTTGGTAACTATCAGAAGCTTGATTCTTCAAAGTCAAAACACTCAACTCGGACTTCGAGTAATGCTTCAATTCCACAGGAAGATTAAGCTTGATAAGCAAGTCAATTGCTGTTTTAAAGTCTTCTGTGTTGACCAAATCAGTGCCAAACCCTTGTGTGTTAATCAAGTATCGGTTGTAGTTGGCAAAGCAATCCTGAGTGGTTATAATAGAGGATTCATTTTTAAGAACATCACTAATCAAATATTCACTGATATGTCTGGACAATTCTTGATGGTATAAACTAGAAGTTTTCTTAATATTTAAGGGTGGGATTATGCTTGCTTTGGCATTAGAGTTTTGCTTAATAAATTTACTGAAAGATCCTGAAAGCTTGATCAAATCTTGAAACTTGAACATTAGTTGCTCTAAATCTTCCAACGAAGAAGTCAACACAACCTCGTTTTGCTTACGTTGTTGTTCTCCCAATCTCTCCAATGCAAAAATACCACCTCCAGGGTTGGTTTTAGATTGTGCATTCTTGCTTACTTTTGAATCTGCAGATTCAAAAGTGTCATGTACTTCCAATTTCACAGAATCTTTATTCACCGCCCCTCTTTGTTCCAATTTCTTCCAGTTTATATCCTCAAGGGCATTCGATAGAAACTCTCTAAACTTGGTCTCACCTCCTTTCCTGAAAGATATCTTAATATACGGTTTGTTGTTTGAATACATTTCTGTAGACTCCAATTTTATCCCAAGCGGGTTTTCTGCTTGCTTGGAAGGTTTGGGAGCGACTTTGCTCTGTAAAGCTGTCGGGATTGTTGTTTTCAATTCAGTTCCACACAACTCGCAATATTTCAAAGACGGATGATTGATAAATGTACACAGAGGACATTGATCATCTCTTCTGGTGGAATCTATGGGGGGTTGTGGTGAAACTTGCAGGGTGGACTCCAGAGAACTCTTTTTAATGGCGTTTTGGATGATTTCCTTAGTTGTGGGGATCCCACATGATGTGCATTTAGGCATTTCAGAGCTCTTGAAGTCCAGGGATATGCTATTATTGTAGGAGCAAATTCGACAGGCCCAGGAAACCATTCGGGGCTGGCTTTGCAGGGAGAGCTCCTTGTTTCTGTCATTTGTGGGTATCTTGCTCTTCAAATATATTTTAACCTTGGGAGAAGACCTTAAAAAGCCATCTATAGATTCAGAATTGATGACTATGTTCAAGTTTAAGGATAGCGAGTTTGAATTATTCGAGTTGTCAAAGTAGATGATTCTTTTATTGGTCAAATAAATTCTTCCGTTTTGTCGGTTCGAGATTTTCAGTTTACCTTGATACAAGCCGATATTATCCCTGGCATACAAGGAGAATTCATCCTCATCCAATATGGGCCGATTACTCCGGTTGATTCGGACGGGCTCCCAAACACTTATGTATGATTCCATGTACAACGTTTAAGCCATTAGCAGAAGCGATTTGCTTCAATTAGACAAATTAGATGCAATTAGATGAAATTGATTGGGAAGTATCGGAACCTTAAAAGTAGATCGTCTAACAAGACAATAGTATCCAGGTAAATAACCAACAAGTGAGAAAACTATCGTGGTAACCAACAAGTGAGAAAACTATCGTGATAACCAGCAAGTGAGTCTTGTGATGCTCCTTTAATTGTGGTAAGTATAACTTATGCAATTGGTATTTCACCCTCTTGCTATATATTTCCTTTTAGAAGACCCTTGTCCTGTTGGTTCCATTTGAAGTATATCATCGTCTGCTTAACTAAGTCAAAATGGAAAGCTTACATAAGCCACACTCAACTATTGATCGCGTAAAGGCAGCAAAAAAAAGCTAATACTGGGGTTACGAACCGCTAACAACCAGATTTGAGCCATCAACTGTGAAATTAAAAGCGAGTGTGTTACTAGAGGATAGATCAAGCAGAACCGGCTGTGTTTGGGGTATTCTTTTTTTTTATATTTAGAGTTTGCATTTTGTGTCTACCTTTGTTCCTAGTTCTTACCATTGAATCGGTTGTGAAAAAGCTAACCGCCAGTGCAAAAAAGATACAATCATTATAAACATAGAATTATAAATCGGTAGATCTATACACAAATAGGTGGTCATAAGGCAGCATAAAATACGAGCACAACATATAAGTACAACCAAGGGGCGGAAATATTCGAAAACAGTAGGAATCATAAAATCATAGATCGTTTATTTACAAACACGTTCCCATAGATTCACATATTACTGATCATAATAAATAATACGAAGAAAGTGCAAGATCCCAATTAAAAAAGTGACCTAATAATAACTTAAAACACCATCCATTTGTCTAATAGCAAACCCCATTCCAATGACCTTCTTATTCAAAAGAAACCCGAAAACTCCCCCAGAGTTCATCAAGGCGTTAAACGAACAGGTTATCAAATTAGACTACAATTCAGACAACCTTAAGAAGTACCAAGATGAATGCTCAAGATACTTGAAGCAAGTCAAGTTTATCTTGCACGGTGACGACGAGAACGAGCCACAACAGGACCAGATCACATTGTTGGCACAAGAAATCTACCAAACCGATTGTCTCTACAACTTGGTGTCAAATCTAGGGAAATTGGACTTTGACTCCAGAAAAGATGTTCTTATCTTGTTTCTGACCCTTTTACGACGACAGGTTGGGAGTAAAACTCCCACAGTAGATTACTTGCTCAACTCGATGCCTGAGATTTTGGTCATGCTAATCAAGGGACCCGAGTCTTCAGAAACGGGCTTAATATGCGGCCAGATCTTGCGAGACTGTATCAAGTACGAAGGTATCAACCGATTTGTACTTAACCACCCAGCATTTTGGAACTTTTTCAAATACGTCCAGATCCCTATTTTCGAGATTGCCACAGATTCGTTCACCACTTTGCACGATTTGTTAACCACCCACAAGAAATTGGCCTCTGAGTTTCTTGCAACCAACTACGAGTTATGCACAAATAATATAAACAAACTAATACAATCAAGCAATTATGTCACCAAGCGTCAAAGTGTCCGGCTTCTTTCCGATCTAGTGCTTCAAAGGCAGAACCAAACCTTCTTGAACAAGTACTTTGACGATACAATCAACTTGAAACTCGTTATGATTCTATTAAGTGATAAGCTGAAAAATCTCCAGATTGAAGGGTTCCACATTTTCAAGTTTTTCGTTGCCAAGCCCAAGAAGTCACAGAAAGTTTTGGATGTGTTGATCAAGAATAAGAAGAACTTTATTGAATTCTTTGATGCGTTTGACCTTCTGCATTTCAATGATCCCAATGCTATTGACGAGCGTGATTATATTCTAGGCGAGATTCAGAAATTGCCCGAAATTGAAAGAATTCAGTAGGTTTGTTGGGCGCTGAATTAATTACATACCATACTGCTCATTGCATATATCATAATAAATGAAAAAATGTGACTCTTCTAGTATTATGATTTTCTATACACTCCTACTTGGCAACTCTAGACCAATCTTTGTACAACTCGTCACCATATTGAATCTTCTTGATCCATTCGGCAACTTGCTTGGTCAACTCACCGGAATTTCCTGCAGCCAAAGGCACCTCGATATCCTTACCCTTCCAGCCAATGCTCTTTATTGGAGAAACAACAGCAGCAGTCCCTGCACCAAATGCTTCAACCAACTCGCCCTTTTCAGCTCTTTCCCTAACTTCTTCAATGGTGAATTTACGTTCGCTAACAATCCACTCATCTGCAGGTAATCTTTCCCTGGCCAATTCCAAGATGGAGTCTCTGGTGACACCTTCCAAAATGGTACCATCCAAAGGAGCAGTGGCCAATTCCTTCTTGTTGCCGTTTTGGAAAACAAAGAATGCGTTCATGGTTCCAACCTCAGTGATGTAACCTTCTTCTCCGAAAAGCCACAAGTTCTGCTGGTAGCCTCTGGAAGCAGCCTCCAACTGTGGTCTAATGCATGGGGCGTAGTTTGCACCCAACTTCTTGTTACCAACACCACCTGGCCAAGCTCTGACGGCGTAGTCTGTGGCTTCCAAGGAAACTGGCTTGAACCCGGTCGAGTAGTATGGACCAACTGGAGAAGCAATGACATACAACAAGGCCTTGTCTGGAGTTCCTACACCCAACCCTTCGGTGGTTCCGATCATGGTTGGTCTCAAGTACAAGGAGTAGCCGGCGCCTTGAGGAACAAAGCTTTCATCCAACAACAAAAACTTGTCGATAATCTTCAACAATTCCTCAGACTCAAACGTTGGCAAGGCGATTCTATCAGCGGACGAGTTCATTCTCACCATGTTCTTGTCACCTCTAAAGGTTCTGATTTGGTTGTTGGAGTCACGGTACGCCTTCATACCCTCAAACAACTCGAACGAGTAGTGGAACACACAAGTGGAAGGGTCAAGCGAGAGCTTGTGGTAAGGCGAGATCAAGGGGGTTCCCCAGCCGGCCTCGGCAGTCCACTCGATCTCAATCATGTGGTCGGTGAAGTTCTTACCGAAAACTAACGCTTCCTTGGGAAGCTTTTCCGAAGGCTTGCTAGTTTTTTGGATCACCAATTTGCTGGAGTCCAAGCCAGCCAACTTGGTGGACTGGAATCTGTATTGCTGGAGGGTTGCACTTCTCAATGGAGTCTTTGGAAGACGTCCAAGTATTGCTCTAATTGCCATTGGTTAATCCAAATAGTTGAATATATTAAATAGAAATATATATTTTTTTTTCACTCGATAAGCCGAAAAAAAATCGTATATCCGAAAATCTGTTATCAACAGCGGTTCCGGCGTGGTAGATGACTGGGATCGCGGAATGGGTTGGATAATTTTATGTAGAGTAGACAAAAATAACTTTTAGATCTTTTAGACTTCGTCGCTTGATTCGTTACACAATTGGACTATTCTTCAAACAAGCGCAAGTGCTAGTGGTTACTCTGTTTTTCATGTGGTTAACTAAGCCTCTTGACTTATATCCGTATTAAATTCGTAGTTAACCACACACGATATGATAAAAGAATAAAATCTACGCTCGATCTACAGATCGTTATATACATTGGTTTTCATTTACATCAATTCGATATCTGAAAAATAGTGTATCTGATAATAAAGTGTATCTGGTATAAAGTGAATCTGGTATAAAGTGAATCTGGTATAAAGTGTATCTGATATAAAGTGTATCTATAAAGATCTGAGAATATCTGGAAAATAAGGTTCGGTTATCTGGAAAATAAAGTTCGGGTATCTGAAAAATAATGTGGTAACATCCAATTTCCAGATCAATGAAAACGCCTATTTACTACTCTCCTGAGATATCATGATATTTCATGCCATACTTATGATACTATGCAATGTACTTACAACTATCTTTTCCTCTATTACTCCCCCCACACAATAACATTCTCAATTACCGTCCCATCCAAGATTACTCTCCCATCACTGCCATAATCCAACACCACCTTTTTGGCAGTGTTATACACCGCGCTGAAAGGCAAAGTCCAAATGACTGATCCTGGGGTAAGCCGCACCCCATTCACCTTGTGCACCCTATAAGCAGAAGTTATGTCTTTCTTAGAACTTCCTTTAAGAGAAAACCCAGAACTAGGGTTAAAGTCATCAGGCCGTATGGACTCGATGTATTCCTGGGAGATCTCTATATTATTAGAATCAATCTTACCAGGACTGAGAACTTCAAAGTTCACTTTGAGCGCTGAGAGCTCCGGTACCCACAAATCCTTCTCCAAAACAAAGTTCGATTTGGGTTGGTCCTTTTTAAGAAACAACCCTGACACCTCAACCTGATTTATCAGCTTGACGTTTCCTAACATAGCATCAAATCGTTTTGTCGTGGAGGACCGTGGACACTGTAAATGCAAACCGGTAGAGTCTGTGGTTGGTTGAAACATGGTGTAAATGTCATAAAAAGACCTTGTCAACTCCACAGAGCTCCCATCGAGCGAAGAGTTGCTCAAGTAATAAGGCTTGACCAACGACTCGGCGTATTTGTCGTCTGCATTGAAAATCCCATTCCATTGATAGAACCCTGAAGAGGGTAAATATCCTGGTTTTTTGAAAGGACTCAATTGGCAAACATCGAAAATCCCCACAAAAGGGTCTCTTTTCTCGAATTTATCAAACTCTTCTCCCTCTGGTAACTTGAAATCTGCCGCCATCGGGAGAGTAATGTTCTTGAGAAACGACGTCTCGGTCACATTCATCAACCTGAATTTCTCCTTGTCGTGATTTTTGATTATCGAGAAAAACCTCTCTAGAAGGGGCACCCTAAGCTCGATGGGCCCCTCGGTCTCTTTAACCAAGTTCAAGGCATTCAATTTCTTCGAGTACCACAATGGATGTGCTTCAGTGGAGAATACCCAGTTTTTGTTTGCCATCAATGAAGAGTGTAAGAACGATTCGTTCTGTGTGTCAAATAGCAAGTAAAGGTACTTTAGTGTTTCACCGATAACAAAGGTCTCCATTCTATTTTGTAGCTCGCCACTCCGCACGTCTTGCAACCCCCGGAATCCACATTTAGCCTTGTATTTGGTCTTCAATAGCTCCAATACCCTGACTCCAATTTGCAAGTACATGGGGTCTCTTGTTGCTCTGTATAAATAATATGTAGATTCGATGAATTCCGGTCTCAAGGGGTACCATTCGAGTTCCACAGTTGTGCCTGATCCGAATTCTTTACTGTAGTTCCATCTTTCAGGAAGCAGCTCGAATTTGTTCCAGATCTTTAAAAACACCCAGTGTGTTTTTATGGCGTCGTTCAATTGACCAGCCAACACCTGTACACCTGGCCAGAACGCGCTTAACAGATCTATCCATGAACTGTAAATCGCCCCATCGTTTATACTCACGTTGGGGAAGATCATATACCCATCTTTGTCCCCTCCTCCTTGCGCCAGGTGTTGCAATAGAGCCTTGTAGGATGTTTTGAAAACAGACCACATGTACTTGTCATCAAATACGATTGCAGTCTTCAATGCATACTCATAAAAGGAGTCTACCAGAGCACCGATTCCCGTGACAGAATCCTTCCACTTGTTTGCAATCGGGTCGATTGTCATGGGCAAGAAGTTGAGGTCCAGCTTGGAGCTCCACAACTTCCAAAAGGAGAGCTGAGTGTAGTGTTCAAATTGCGGGTCGCCAGTGAGTTTGGAAAGCAAGGTGAACTCTAGTACTGGTGTTATCACTCCCGCCGTACATGCATCTCTTTGCATTCGAGTTGGAACGCCCTTAATCCCCCTACGGAGGTTGATCCTCGGAACCGAGATGTGTGTGCTGGTTTTATAGGACGGGATAAGACGCAATCCTAGATTGTACGCCAAATCCAACAAGAACCCATCGTACGTCTCTGTGAACTTTTTGAAATCGTGGAATTTCTTGGTCTCGTGTGCATTCACTACATCTGTAAGAAGTAAATGGGCAGACAAGAGCCCGCCTAGCGAGCGAATGCTCTGCTCAAACACCTGGACAATTGTATCCTGATCAAACAACAGATTTCCCTTTTCCTTCAAGTAATTTAGCACAAACGTCAACTCGTCCCATTGTCCTGTGATAATCAAAGTGTCCAAGTTGTCCAAAATGGTCAGTGAAACGTTCCCTAGAGCGTCATTTCGAACGGTATTTTCGATATCTTTAAAGTCGGGCCCATACGGCTCGCAAGTCTCTGGCCGTACCTCGTCAAAGGGGAACCCGTACTTGATATAAGAACGCCACGCATGCTGTATCAATTCCTTGGTTTCAGCCTGCAATTGCCTGGTGTGACCCGGTGTAAAGGACGAATTGTGGAACGTACAAGCAACACTGGCAGCCAAGAAGGTCCATATCCCTATGATCTCAGCAAGCTTCATATATTTCTGTCTGTTCGGGTTGAAAACATTTTGATTCAGTTTGAAAAAATGGGGAATCAAAATGAAGGAGAACCAGAAAAAGAAAGTGGGTATGGATTACACAAGTAATCGAGTCCCATTGTGAGAAGCGAGTAAATATGATGTCGGCTGAAACCGAAACATGTATTGGAAACGACTCAATCACAGAGAAACTCTGTTTTCTTCCTACGTACCTACAAAAGTGTATAGCTAGTTATTAGATTAATACATGTTT